>CM021100.1:363820583-364343816 GCA_007115665.2 Sequoiadendron giganteum | reverse complement strand
AGAGAGGGAGAGATACAATAAGTGAGAGAGAGAGAGAGATGGAAAGAGGGAGAGTGAGAGAGACGGAAGCAGAGAGGGAGGGAGAGAGAGAGAGAGAGAGAGTGGGTGAGAGAGAGAGAGAGAGAGGAGGATAGTGGGAAGGGGAGAGGAGAGTGGGGGAGGATAGAGAGGGAGAGAGGAGAGGAGATAGAGAGAGAGAGGGAGAGTGGGAGAGATAGAAAGAGAGAGAGGGAGAGAGAGAGAGAGAGAGAGAGAGAGAGAGAGAGAGGAGTGATTGAGAGAGAATTGAGAGAGATAGAGGTGGATAGAGAGACGGAAAGAGATAATATTTAAATATTTTATATATTGGTAATACATATATATATATTTAAATATTTATAGATTAACTAAAATATTTAAATAATATTTAAATATTACACATTTAATAATATATTATATATTAAATACATAATTCAGTAAGAGATTATCATAAATTGTAATTATAAACTTTACAGTATATTATATATATTAAATTATAAACTTTCTTGCATTTTTGAAATCATATATTAAAAATTGTATAAATTTTGTAAAACTCATATCTAAAACATATCATATATCGGATTCAAATTGGATATTCGATTTGAATCGGATATCCAATTTGAATTGGATATCCGATATGCTGACACAAAATTTAATGCCTAGGGATTAGGCTCGGGATTAGGCTCGGGATTTTGTTTGAACCTGCCAATCCTAAAAATTCAACATGAAAAACGTGTTTGACAACTTACCTTGCTTTTCCAGACTTCGCCCGTGTGGCTGATGACTTTTATTTTACCCAAAATTGATGAAATGAAAAAGGTTTATAAAGGAGCTTCTCAGATTTCTACCAATATAAATTATACTTTACTTTGAATCTGATAAATAATTATTATTCATTTTTTATTAGATTTATGACTAAAGTCTTGATTGATAGTCTAATAGAAAAACATCCATAGCTTTCAAATGGTATCACATTTTTTGAATCCAAAACATGTGTCACATTCTATGCTTGGAATAATATAGGATTAAAAAATATATATATGAATTTCATGAAGTTTTGACCAAGTTAAGGTGGTGAGACATGCGAGTTTTTATATTTTTTAAAAGTTCTAATAAAAAATTCATAATTAATTATTTATTTGAAAAAAAATTACAAAAAAATATGCATCACATCAGGACATGAGTCCTCTACTTACATCTAAAATATTATAAAAAAATATTATCATTTTATTATGGTTAGGGTGGTCAGACAGACACCTACTTCTTATTTTATTCCCTGAAATTTTAGTACTACTGCATTGAAATTTCAAATTTTCAGCAAATAGATTTATTTTTTACAAAAATTAACCTAGTAGTTGAGAAACTACATTCAATTTGCCACAGATTCTATTCTTACATATTTTTGAAATAATATAGATAACTTATCCAAATTTTTATGTCAAGTTGCCTAACTCTGATTTTTCTAAATTTTCATTCCCACTTAAGGGCCTATTTTTTCCATGATGATCCTACACATACCCATCAATACCAGTTTAAAACACACAAATAAGTTAAGCACACACTACCTTAAGATGATCCAATCTTCTAGATAAATTTCACTTGAACTTGACCTCATCAATTTATCATGAGAACCACAAGTCATAAAACCTAAACAAGAAGAAATTCAGAGCAACTACATTTCTCTCGAACCAAAGCTAGATACACAAAAAAGCATAGTTCACAACTAGTGAACATAAATCACACTATACAATGATCTAGAAACAAAAAATTTGGTTATAGAAACTTCCAATAACTATGAACAATACCTCAGATCATCACTAGAATAGTAGTAAATGTCAGAGGAAAACCTAAAGCAAACACTAAATACTTGTAACCTTTCTTTATCATAATTTTCTGAATATCCTCAATGTATACAACCAATAACCAACATTCATGACATGAATGAAAAAAATAACCAATTGACAACTAGTTAACCAGTTGACATCAATGACAACACCTTTATACTTGCAACATAGTATGTGAGGGAAAAAGCTAAGGCATAGTCAAGTTGTTCAGGAGCAACCGTAAGAAGATCTACTAGGATAGGTACCTCTCGTACTATCCAAAAGTCCTTTGGGATTGTACATTCTAGTAGAGATAAGAGGAATACAACTATCAATCCTTAGTTAAGGGAGTAATCCCCTTTGATTGTGCAAACTGCAAGAGCTTAGAAGAAGAAAACTGCTATTGTTGCACCACCTACTACCCCTTCTCTGGAATCAACATTGAATATTATGTACAAATAGATGGTGCTCAATGTGAGCATGATACAAATGAAGAAGTTTCACTAGACAAAAATCCTCCAAAAGTAGAGGAAATGAATGAAATAAATGCTAAGGATGTATTGATCGAAGAAGACATTGCAAAGGAAAACTTCAGTCCTCTAGTACAAGAAGTTACTCCTCCGACTGATACAAAAAATATTGTAGATCAAGATAATATAAATAATGAAGAGAATGTTGATGTGGATAAAGGAGAGAAGGAAAAGAGAGATGAAGACAAGGATGCATCCAGAGATGCACAAATATAAAATTAAGAACCAATAGACTTCGAAAATGAAGAAGAAGAGAAATCAAAGGGAAAGGTTGTGGAAACAACAAAGCCTTCTTGTGAATCCTCAAGCTCGTTCACAAATTCCTTAAAGAATATATTGATTTTTCATCCCATGTTCCAACCTATTGTTTCATCACAACTGCTACAATTTTCAATGCAACAAGGTAGTGTTGATTTGGATAAGATCTATCCCCTTCATAAGCTACAACTAAGAGATGTGTGTCATGCATACACAAGAAAATAGATCATTGAGATAAACCAAAAGAGTGGAGAACTGATGGAAGAGGTGAAGGAATTACAAGAGGCCATACCTAGCACAAATATAGATACATCACTATCTGGCATGCAGAACCTAGAATTGCTAATTGATTCCTTTAAGGTATACACCTCCAGACTGTAAGAAGAAGAGAAATAAGTTGAGAAAAGAATAAATGATAAGAAAATGCTTGAAATGATTGAGAAATGTGTCATTGCACATAGTTTTTTTGCAAATTTGTTGAAGGATGTTAAACGGTGTGTTGATGAGGCAAAGGATCCATATCAATATGGAATGAAGTGGCCTAGAGGAATAAAGATCACAAGGAAGGAGATGGAATCTCAGATCAATACTACCTCAAGTACCTATGATCTAGCAATTGACCTAATTGGAGAAGCATGGAATCTAATAGAAGAAATGTATAAGAAATTCTTTCAACTGCAAGCCTAGAAAGAACACATCATCTTGCAATTTGGAGGAATAAGGGACTTGGTCAATCCCAAATTTATACTTATTTAAAAGTCTCTTTTGAGTGTGGGCAAAACCAAGCAGATGAATTTGGTACCTGACACTCCAAAAGAGGGAGAAGAGCTACTTATGGAGTTCGAAACAAAGTGTAGATTGCTTGTGGAAGCTAATAGAGAATCGCAAGAAGGTAGGAAATCATGGTAGACCCATGTACAAAATTTTTAGGAGTTAACCACCTTCAGTTGACATATTTCTCACTTTTTATGTATTTTAGTATTTATGTTAAGATTCTTTGTGCATATGTAGACTATATAGTGTTTTTTATAGTATAATTTTTGAGGTTTTTACTCTGGTACATGACTTAGGGAGAGTCAATCCATCCTTTTCAAATTATATATATACACATATTTATCAGGGGAAGTCCCAGTGAAATTCATAATAGTTGTATAGGCACCCTTTGTCCTTGATGTCAAAGGGGGAGAATGCTTTGGAGAATTTTTTTGGCATGTTGCCATCAATGAGAAAGGAGCAGATTTTCAAAAGTTTGGAGAGATTTCTAGAAGAATGTTATTGATTTTGTTTGGAAACATGAGGATGAGGAAAAAGAAAAGGTATATAATGGTGTGTTGCAGTGTTCTCATTGATGTCAACATTATAACTTATTGAAGATTTTAGTTGCAGAAAATTTTGATTAGTTCTAATAGGTTTTGGAGTGTTCATAGAGGACATTTTTTCCAAGCGATTTGGTCCAGTAAAGTTGGTTGAATTGTACATCTAAATGGTTTGGTGATTTGGGATTTCCATGTAAAAATCCTGGTGTTCAAGTGTAATGTGGTGTTGTTGATGTTTCATGCTTTCTTTCTTTCTTGCAGTTGAATACGCTTTGGTAATTGGATGTTTAATGTTTGAATGTTTTAAGAGAATACTAATTCACCCCACTCTTAGTATTCTAGGTGTTAAACAAGGGAATCCAAAGAGGAATATTTTCCTAGTTCCCTAAGTAAATATTTATGGTGTTGTTTTAAATGAAGTTAATCCAACGATTGTGTTTAAAAGTTATGATAGGCAATATGAAGCAACAAAGATCTATGGTACAGGTTTAAAGTACATTTTGATTTAATGACCATGTTTTTATGTTGACTCAATTAAAGGAGGATTGTTGGATTGTGGTGTGATGGCTGGAGATCGATAACCCTAATTTAAATTTTTATTTCTCTAATGGATAGGCGGTGTGGTTCATGGAAAAGCAACGAATGTAGCCATAAACTGACACAATTGAAGACTTTAATTGGCTCAACCACTCCAACTACTCAATTTTATTAGTGATGAGATGTGTAGAAGGAAACATAGAAGAAAAGGTTGTTAGAATATTATACATCCATCAATCACACTAGGAATGTCATTTATTGCATATCTAATCTAGGGTTTATATATTGCTAAGAATAGAAAATGCATTGTATCTAGAAGAATATCGAGTAAACAAAGATATGAAATTAAATGAAAATCAAAAACTAATATTGATAGAGGCCAAAAATATTAATTGCATTGAATGATATTAGTGGTTGTTTGGATCGAGGTGAGATGACTTGTCGATGAAGGTATGTGAAGAAAGACAAGTAGAAAATTGAAATAGGTTTTAGTATGCAAGGGAGGTAGATGAGAGAATGACCTAGACAAAAAACAAAAAATCATCTAGGGTTTGCATTTAGAGAGGGTGTATGCATGTGTTGTCGAATAAAAGGGAAAATAGGTGCATTCCGAGTTAAAGGAGAACTAGTATTTTCCATGTATGAACTTGTAATGATCTAAGAGATTGGTGCCTTAGAAATATTGGGTTGGTGCTTAATCAGGTGTGTAGTGTACCTTTATATTTGTGTCATAAAACTTTGTCTTTGGTGTGCAGTGTATGAAGAGTTTGGTGCCTCAAAACATTGTCTTGGGTGTTAATTTACTTGTAAGTGGGTGCTTACAAAACATATGCAATATCTTTGATTGTGAGGTTAGATTTGAGTAGTAGACTCAAGAAACTTTTCTCACTATGGCTTTTCCCTTCTAAGGTTTTCCATTTAAATATGCTGTCCTCTTATGTGTGTGTTTTTTTTCTTGATCTTTAATCTTTTCCATTATTTTAATGTGCTTAAAAATTGTATACACTGATTCGCCCACTCCCTCCTCAATGTATTGGTGTTCATTCAACACCTTTATCCTTCAATAGAATTGCCTACTCACCCATATCAATAATTAGCAACACCCACCATACCACCAATTGAAATTTTTTACACATCACATAGGGAAAATGGTTTACGATTCATACCTCAATGTAGGCACATGGAAGAACCTATGGATAACAATCAAGATGAGATCATACAGCCTAGTGACTATGAGAAAAAATTTACAGACACAATTGTTAGCCTATACCAATGTTATGTCCAAGGCTTTAGGATCTTAACAAAACAAGGATGTGATATAAAGAATGAACATGAAATCCATTCCCTTTTGGAACAAATACCATCTAAAGATATGAAAGGAATAGGCTACAAAGGTCCCCCACATTTATATCAAACATTTTCTCCATCATATAAACCGCATAAAATTCATGGTCATATTAGAAAAGGTTTTTTATATACTCCACATCCTTTGTCTTAGACTGAGCATACTTTAGGCACACTTTTACAATTGGGATTCATTACATTTCCAACTATACATGAAAGAAGAGATACTAAATAGAAGAATAAAAACACAACCTATTGTGTGTATCATAGAACATTTGGACACATTACCGATGAATGTCATGTTTTGAAGAGGAAATTGGAATATTTATATCCTTAGAATGATAAATTTGATAGGATAATAGATTGAATTGCTTTTATTGTTTCTCCTTTCCATGTGGTAGTTGTAGTATCACAATGCTCATTACCATGAATGGGGGTATAAATTTGGTATTATGCAAAAATAATTCATTTTTTATGCAAAGAAGGATGGATGATCTCAAAACTAACTCAATCCAACAAACTTTGCAATTCTGGAACCATTATTTGGAGGGTTTTTCTCACAATTCCTTAAATTCCCTAGTAGTACTCCATAATTTTCTAACCAAACCTCAAACCCAGATTATAATTGCAGATATATATACCATTTATCTTCTTTTAAAACATACCTCAATTACAGGTGGGGGTGTTTTGGAACACCAAGGTCAAATTTTTACTGCTACTCTTGGAACTAGGCTTGAAATGGAGCAACAATTTCATATTTTCTGGTCATAAATTTAAAACCAGGACAAATATCCAAGAATGAAAACTTGATTCAAATACCCATTTCGCCCATATTTAAAATATATCAAAATTAGAGTAGGTTACTTTTGATGGAAACCTTCAAAAATTGATTTGTTTTCTCACTTTTAACCTATGGCAGATTCAGACCCGCTATTACAAAAAAGGCTATAACTTTCTCTAAAATTAATTAAATTTAACCAAACCACAACCAAATGAAAGCTAACACAATTATATTTCTAACCATATCACTTTTAGGTCAAACAAAGGTTGTTCAAATCCATACCAAGCTTTGAAACATAAACTTAGCATTTAAAAATGCAGAAACAAGGATGTCTTTTATGGATTTCACTTCAAGAATATAAACAACAACCTTAGTTTTGACCTTCCAAAGTATTTTTAAAACATTTACAACCATTTTCCAATGGTTGGGTATGTGCAGGATCATGATGGGCCAAAAAGTGGTGATATGATGGGTATGTGGCTGACGACCTTTTTTTTACCCAAAATTGATGAAACGAAAAAGTTTTTTAAAGGAGATTCTCATATTTCCACCAATATAAATTACTCTTTACCTTGAATTTATTGAATTATTATTATTCATTTTCTATTTGAATTATGAATAAAGTCGTAATTAATAGTTTGATTGAATAATATCTATAAATTTCAAACGGTATCACATTTTTTTAATCCAAAACATGCGTCACATTCTATGCTTTGCATAATATAGGATTAAAAAAAATAAAATTGAATTTCATCAAGTTTTGACCAAGTTAAGGTGGTCAAACATACGATTTTTTTATATCTTTTAAAAATTGTAATAAAAAATTCATAATTAATTATTTACTTGGAAACAAATTATAAGTCCTCTACTTATATATAAAATCTTATTAATTAATATGCATCACATTGGGACATAAGTCCTCTACTTATATAAAAAATCTTATAAGAAAATATTATCATTTTATTGTAATTAGGGTGGTTAGACAGACACCTACTTCTTATTTTTTCCCTAAAATTTAAGTACTACTCCATTGAAATTTCAAATTTTCACCAAATACATTTTTTTTAGAAAAATAAGCCTAATAGTTTAGAAACTAAATTCAATTTTCTACATATTCTCTTCTTACATATTTTTGAAATAATATAGATAACTTATTCAGATTTTTACGTCAAGTTGCCTAACTCTAATTTTTTTGAATTTTTTGCCACTTAAGGGCCTATTTTTTCCATGATGATCTTGCACATACCCATTTCTCAACCAACTTTTCAACTGAAAACCATTGAAATTCCCTCATTTATAGCTTATGACTCTTCATATTCCCTATTTTTGCATTTTTACAACTTTGACAACATTTTCCAAAATTGACAACTTGTGCAGCTTGACACTCCAACACACCTAACAACCTAATATGGGCTCAAACACATAATACATAGTCTTATAAGACCTTATTACATTCAACCAACTCAAAAAAAGTGAAATATCAATTTTTGACCCTCTGGAGGCATGAACGCATTGTGGATGCCCCTGCACCAATTTTCCAAGGAGCAACATGTTATCATTCATGTCACCCAACTTTGTCCCTATGCTTGGGGGGACAAGGGTTAGGTAGTCTTGTGTTAGTTTCATTCCTTGCTACAAATAATCCATTTATATTTCAAAATATTAGTGTATCATGTACACTAAAATTTTAGCGGGGGAATATAGTACCCCACACATTGTTTACATAAGAAATAGTACCTTTTTTGTTATCATATCATACATATCCTAGAAATTCCGACCTTGTTAACAGTAATAGTACATGAATGTCTCTAAAATTTTGGCATTCTCAATCTACATTAGTGTCTCCTTTATGGTCGTATTAAGCTTGATATCTCCTAAAAGTGTGACTTTTCATGGCATGTTATGTTCCCTTTGGTGGTAATACTACTATTAGTACTCCATAAAGTTTGATCCTTCATTCCACGAATTTTTCTCTCTTAGTGGAGGTTTCATGTGTGATAATCCCTAAGGTGTGACCTCCTATGTATGCAATGAGAAATGTTCTTTTGATATTTTTAGGGCACCCTTTTTTGTGGTGTTGTTTATAACACCCCCTGAGGTGTGGCTTTGTGATATTCATCCCTTGTGATGTTAAATATTATGCTCCCCCTGAGGTGAGGTTTTTTTTCCCTCTGTGATGTTAAATTTTGTGTACCCCTTGAGGTGATTTTTGTTCATACCCTATGACATTAAATTTCATGCATCCCTTGAGATTTTATGTCCCCTATGATGTTAAGCTTTATATGCTCCCTAAAGTGTGGTTTCCATAGTCCTATCATAATGGATTTTTTTTGTCTATGAGTTTAGAGAATTTTGAACATGGCCACCTAGCATAACAGAACTTGCTTGCCAATGGAGCCATGTGTTTCATGTGTCTTAGCATAACATAGTTTTCTATAGCTGTCAAATTCATCAAATTGCATGGACACCTAGCATAACACAACTTTCTAGCTAGTAGATCCTTATAGCTTGCGAGGGATTTGGCATGACATAGGTTGCTAGTCCTCATGAGAACATTCTCTTTGTCTAACATCACATTCAAGATATGAAGTTTGGAATTTGAGACAAATTTAAGACCGAGGTTTCTTTTCCTTACCAACTTGAATCCTTTTAGTACTAACCTTGTGTTTTTGTTTGTGTTTGTATATGTCTTCTTATGTTCGTATCATGTTACATTATGTTTGCACTATTTTTGTATTTTGTTTTGCATGGTGATATGTTTTTTTAATGTATATTTTTTGTTGTCATGCTAGATTACATAAATATGCATTCCTTTTCCCTTATGTTGGTTTTCCACGGGATCTTGGATCCTGGGGGCTTTCATACTTCCCCCTAGATTCATTTCCATCATATCTCTTCAACATTTGAATAATTGAACCCCTCATGACATATTTCTACTTTAGTGTGAGTTTGATCATAAGTTCATACTCTCACTAAAGTGATGGCTAAATGCAACATCATACATTGTTTCCCTCTACAATTTCACACTATATTCTTCTCCCTCATATGTTTTCGGACCTAATTGTGCCCCTAATTTCCTAAATTATGCATTCTATGGCCCATTTAATAATTTTTTTAAGAAATCAAATGTATTAAAAAAAGTAAGAATTTAATATTTCTCCCTTGATATCTCACATCCCGAAAAATAGGGCCTAGACAAGGGATCCCTTGTTGACCTTTTCCTCCTAATTTGGCTCCAAGTTTTAATATTTTAAGGTTGGCAATTTATTATTTGAATTTAAAATCCTAAATTTCGGCTATTAGGATTTAATTTGAGGGAGTTAGATTAATTGCATATAAATACCTAGTAATTTCATCATTTGAAAATTAATTTAAAAATAACTAGCAAGAAGAAATTCTGAGAGAAATTATTATACTTCAAGATCAAGTCAAGAGCATACAAGAGAATAATTATTGCAACATTCCATTTTCAAAGAATCATGTCAAGTTTCATGTGATTTGATTCATGTTTACTCATACATTTTGTTTGTGAGGACTAACACTGCTAGGTCTTCAAAGAAAGAAAAGATAAATTATAATCAAGCATTGCGGAGATGTGCATGAATTTATTCCTTAAAGGAAATAATTTTTGAGTGGTGAGTTCCATCCAATTTTTGATTCATCATTCATTTATCATTTAGCCTCTATCCCTCTAGAGGATAAGCTCTCTTTCATCAATTTTTCTATTATGGAGGTGGAATTACCAACATGGGGTTTCACTAAGGCAAGCCCCTATATGGGACAACCCTTCCTCTCTCTTTGAATGTGAAATTTGTAGATCCAAAGAGGATTGGATGAATATTGAAGACAATTTTCTCATTGATCCATTAAAATCCCACAACTTGACAAAATACCGAAACTTAGTTACCTCAGCAATAGACAAATATCTGATAGCAAGATTTTGATGGAAGAAGTCTCTAATCAAAAACCTAAGAACTATGAAATAATATTTCATTTCTAGATCTCCAAACAAGGGTACCTTGGGTGGCCTTGTCTATAAAAATCAATTCCAAATTCAAATCACGGGTGCACACAAGTCTTCTATGTCTATTCTTGGTAATTAAATTTGTCTACCAGTTTATCAATTGTATTTTTTTCATATTATAATAGTGCATATTTATTGTTAGCTAATCACATCAATGTATTTCATCAAAAATACATTTCAAATCCATTCCAAAATTCCAAATTCAAACCCAAGGGCTAATTGACTCACCTTCTAGGTTGTAAGTTAATCTCAAGCCCATATCCAATCCAAATTCTAAATGACATGTTTGGGAAGGTGAATAATCCTAATTAATCTATAGGTTTCACTTTTCCAACATATCAATAGCTAAACATAAGCATACAATGATTCAAGGTTATCAAATTCTAGATTATTTTTTCTCTCATCAATTCCTTGTCCACTTGTTTCCATTTTGGGTCTTTAGATTTATCAAACAGAAAATTTTCACTGTATTACAACATTAGTTTAATTGAATATTTTTGGATAAGAAACAACAACATAACATTGTTATGAATATTATTCATTTCTTGTGTGTTATTCATTTCTTCTAATAACATTAAAAAATTATGGCACTTAATCGTGTTTTGATCAATAAGAGAGCTAGGATAGATGATAGAATTGTTCTTTAGTTCTTTATCTTGGGTATTTATGTAGTTCTTTTTAGTTATTTGTATTTGTTCCTTGCTAACATGGTGCAAAGGGACAACACAAACCTCGCTCTCAGCAAACACACCCCAAATAAATACAAATTTCATGAGAAAATACTCTATGTCAAATTTTAAAACTTTTAACTCAAATTGAGAGCCATTAAAGGCACAATACAATTATTTTAATTTATTTCCATATTAGGAAGAAAATGTAGTTTACAGTTTTCCAAATTGTTAAAACTCGATGTGCAAATTCTCTATTAATGATTATTATCTTCCTTACACACTATTAACTTACCCTTGCACAATCTTCTCTCCCTCTTTTGTCTTCTAGCTCATATGCGTCATGATAAACTCTTTGTTCCTTACACAAGTAATACAGCCTAACATATTAATTTCTATTCAAATTTATTGTCCCATTTGTGCCTTCTATCCTACTCGACCCCCTCTATATGTTTAAGTTTCTTTCTTTATATACTAGCTACAATTTTTCCCTTTGCTTTGAGCCCCTCTTATCACTACTTTACATATTAATTTTACCATATATATTTTTCCTTCTTGATGTCTACATATTCTCTCTCCACTTCTAATTCCTTTTTTTCACCATAACTTTACTCCATGGTGTGGTCTATTATTCTATGCACAACTTCAACATCTATAATCAGAATTTTTTTATGATAATTATTATACCCTCCTTTAATCTATTGCTTCATGGTGCCACTTATTATCTCTATGTTTTTCTAAGTCTCCTCACTTCCCTTTGTGTTGTGACTAACCCACTTAAACTCTATTTTTAAATCTACCTTCAAAATATAGAAGAGGCTAAACCTTTTTGTCCCAACGAGGCTTCCCAGTTTGCATTGTGTGACCTCTCCTCTTTTACTCTTGCTTCGACCAAAATCTTGCTTGTATGATGCATCTTGGACTAATTAAATCTTTGCACCCCTTTGATTCTATTCTCCCCTTTCTGTGTGAGAAATTATCTTTTCTTATCTCTTCAAATTTTGAATTTTCCAAATCCTATAGCACCAATAGCATCATTCATCATTCACATACTCTTCTACTATTGAAATCACATCTCTTCACATTCTTCTATTTTACTATACTTATTTTACATTTTTATTTTCAATTAAAAATTTAAACTTCTACTTTAAATACATCAATATAAATGTCATTGAAAGAAGAAAATATGTGGGCTAATCCAAACAATATCATTCATCCATAAACTAATTAAGCTGAAAATCGACTTTTGCAATAACTTTTTCTCAAGACTTTGGAAACACAAAAACTTACAAAGGCATGTAACTCAACATTTCAAAGCCTCTCGTGAAGTCATTACTCTTCAAACCTTGTGAAGCTCAAGATTTTAAAGTTTCATCAATCTACAAGTGTCATTCACAAAAAAAATTCTTCTCCAATACTGTAAGGCTTATGACCATGAAATATTTGGCAATCAAATATAGGATGGAGACAAAAATATTCTTAGAAGGGATTTTTTTAGAAACTTCACCGATCCTCTAGAACAATGTTTTTTGTCAATTCTGAATTTCTCATAAGCCTGAGATGCCCCTACACCATAACATGATATTTTACAAAGGGATTGAGGATAAGGATATGATGGGTTTGAGGGGAATCAACAACCAAAATGGATTTTTCTTCATCACATTCTTCATGAGAAGTGGAGGAATGAAAATCTTTGGAATCAATATTAGGAGGGTTGGTGGGGCCTCAAGAATCTTAAATGTAGTAATTTATTTCCCAATAACCTTGGGGTGGTGAGTGGGGTTCAGGTTTTTTATATTAATTTGAAATAAGGGATGAAGTATGATGAACTATTTTATAGGGCTCAAATCCATAATTCAATAAATAAAAGTAGGAATTGTGGTTTTAGGTAGCTTAGGAAAATTAAATTCATATATCTAGTTTGGAAATAAGGTAAGAAACTCATACAAAAATATGTAATGAATAAAAAATTAATGGGATACCTTAATGAATATATCACTAAAGACTATATCTCCCAAAATACATAGATAAGTTAGGATCTAAATATATACTAAATAAGTCTACATAGTAATCTATTAATAAATTTTTAAATCCCCTTTATTATCCCAAAATATTATCTTACAAAGGCTTTGAAACAATCTAATAATATTATATCTATCCAACTTATTATTGATACATCTAGAAATATAAACAATTGATACACATAGAGAGACTCAAGCAATGTCAAATTATCTACATGTTATATTTTTCATTTACATGTTACAATAGATTCATTAAAAAATAGATGAACTCCAATTATTACAATAAATATTATCTCTACCCTATGTTGGAATTCAAAACCCTAGGGTCTTCTTCCATATTTTCTCTCTAATTATACTCACTTCTCTTATTTTCTCATCAACTAAAGTCTCTTGATATAAGAAAAATCTATCCTTAAATACCCCTTTAACTAGGTCACATGACTAAGGGTAGAAGTGCTAATGTGCATGAAACCATAAGATTTTATGACCTACAAGAATTTGTAGAAGAGACATACCTTTGTGTGTCCTTATGTGATTTTCCACTCAAAATTCATTACAAATATATCCATATAAATGTGTAGGGTATGGAGGAACACTTTTCTCTTTCATCTATAATCATCCTTTATGTTAATAGAGTTCCTTTTTTTGGTATGTCAAGACATGGGTGAGCTAATTAAATTTTTTGAGGACCCCTTAGAATCCACATAATTTAATATGGTCATTGAAGAGTCCAAAAAAATTGGAGGGTAGGTGAGAATGAATACAAAAAATCCACTAGGAGTTCTTTTATCATTTGTAGTACATGGGAATGTTTTTACTTTTTCAGGAACCATCGTATGTATGCCATTGTGCTATAATAGTTCACAAGATTATTCATAAGAATGAGAGGGTTTAAGTTCTATGGTTATGAAAATGGATGGAATAACTATATGAGTGATATTAGGATAATGGTGCAAAGGGTTCATATATTTTTTATTGTTTAGGGGCCTCATGGCATTGTAGACCATGGGGAAATTGGGAAATTTAGACACTAGGGATGAAGAGTCCATAGGGAATTATAAATAAGGGAATAAATGAAAATATGTGAAGGATTCCTAGAATTATACACTTTAAGAAAATAAAAAGATATCAAGTTTAAGATCCTTAAAGAAACTAGGGAAAAAGGAAAATTTATAGAGGTCCCCAAAACCCCCAAAAAATACAGGATCCTAGTCAAGTTAGGATTTCAGAGTTTAGGGTGGAATACGGAAGTACCAAAATAGAGATTTTTTGGTTGAAGACCCTTAAAGGAGATTGAAATTAGGGATAAACTATGGTGCAGTCATAGTAGGAGGGTTCTAAAAGGAATAGTCTAAACCGTGTAGCAATGAGTCAACATAGTTAAAATAACACAACAATTTGAAATGTGAACATGAAAATTCATTGAATTGATAAGCTTACATGAAATATAGGGGTATGTGCAGGATCATCATGGAAAAAACAAGCCCTTAAGTGGAAAAAAATGTAGAAAAATCAGAGTTAGGCAACTTGACATAAATATTTGAATAAGTTATGTATATTATTTCAAAAATATGTAAGAATATAATTTGTAGCAAATTGAATGTAGTTTCTAAATTACTAGGTGTATTTTAAAAAAAAAATCTTTTTGGTGAAAATTTGAAATTTCAATACTATAGTACTTAAATTTTAGGGAGAAAATAAGAAGTACATCTCTGTCTGACCACCCTAACCACATTAAAATGATAATTATTTTTTATAATATATTAGATATAAGTATAGGACTCATGTCCTGATGTGATGCATATTTTTTTGCAATTTTTTTCCAGGTAAATAATTAATTATAATTTTTTTATGACAAATTTAAAAAAATATAAAGACTCGTATGTCTGACCACCTTAACTTGGTCAAAAATTCATGAAATTCATTTTTTCATTTTTTAATCTTATAGTATGTGAAGCATAGAATGTGACGCATGTTTTGGATTTAAAAATTATGATACCGTTTGAAAGCTATTTATGTTTTTCAATCAGCCTAAAAATCAGGACTTTAGTCGTAATTCAATAGAAAATGAATAATAATTATTTATTAAATTCAAAGTAAAGCATAATTTATATTGGTGGAAATCTGAGAATCTCCTTTAAAAACTCTTTTAGTTTCATCAATTTTTGGTAAGAAAAAAGTCGTCAGCCACATACCCATCATATTGCCACTTATTGGCCCATCATGATCCTACACATACCCATAGGCCTCAAGGGTGAATTAGCCAAGGCTCATAGTCCTGTCACAAAGGCTTTCAACAATTCAACTGGCCAATAGGCCTTATTACATGCATGCGAAGGGCTTATGCAAAAAATATATTGAATCTATCTAATCATGAACCACTAATTGATCTAAATGAATCCTAAATGATTATAAATGCTTAAAAATATGCTTCTCAAGCTCCAAGATAGGTCCACATTGGCCACAAGGGTTAATAACTTAGTGAATGATCACATAGAAAGGTTGGACTCAAAATATGTAGAGATATCTCCACACAAAAAAAAGTAACTTGGGAATCTCCAAGATAGGTCCCAATGAACCAGAGATTCTTGTAAGGTGTTCCATTAAGCTTTGCATGATCTAGAATAGGTTTATACTAAGAAATCTAGACCAGGTCAGTCCCAAATCCTCTGGCTAGTAACATGGTGAAATTTATAGAGCAATAACTTTTGATAGACAAATACAAACGATGTGAATTTTGGATATGTGATAGATGTTGATTTGTAGGTACTATATCCTACTCCATGAGCTGAGAAACAATGATGTGGTAAAATAAAGAATGAACTATTGAAACTAATACTAAATTCAATACAATAAAAGAACTATTTTTGGTTGATATAGGATTTCTTTACAAGTAGGGATGCTCTTACATCAGACACTCGAGCTTGGAAGAAAAGTGAGTCCCTCACTTTCTACGGGTAAGATTAAAACCAAGACAGTCTACCTTAGCTTGAGAAATCCATGAGGAATCTTCTACTAGTGTTCCTTTCCACTTCACAAGATATTGTTTGTATTGTTGGTTCCTAGTGCTCCTTCTATTTCTAGTGTCCAAAATCTGCTCAATCTCTTCTGGTTCTTGATGTGTTAACTGCTCCTTCAAATCCATTTCAATATTGTTGCCACTTTTTTGTCCTTCATGAAACTCATAGATGTCTGTAATATTGAAAATGGGTGATATACCCAATGTCTTTGGTAACTCCACTTCATATAAATTTCAAAAATCAAACTTCCTAAGTATCTTACATGGTCCAAAATTCCTCATCTTCAACTTATTGTATGTACCAACTAGAAATATCTCCTTTCTTAAATACACCATCACTTAAGCTCCAATAGACAATTACCTATGTCTCTGGTGTTCATCTTCCTTCTCCTTATACTAACTATTCATGTCATTTAATTTATTTTAGACTTGATTATGCAATGTCTCCATGAAATATGAAAATGCTTCTACCTCTAAACTTCTTTTATTCTCGATATTGATGTCCCTTAACTCTGCAAATCCTCTAGGGTTTACTCTAGTAATGATCTAAAATGGTGACTTCCCTATACTCTAGTTCACTGTATTATTGTTTGCAAACTCTTCCTATGGTAAAAACTATATCCCAATTGCTTTCCTTATCTCCAACCAAACATCTCAACAAGTTACCCAAACTTCTATTCACTACCTCTTTCTGTCCATCTATTTGTGGGTGATATGTTGAATTGAACTTCAAATCTATCTTCATCTTCTTCCATAATGTCCTCTGAAAATATCCAATGAATTTAGTGTCTCTATCTAAAAAAATACTCTTAGGTAATCCATGCAACCTCACAATCTCCTTGAAAAATAATTCCACAACATGTACAACATCAGTAGTCTTCTCACAAGGATTAAAATGTGTCATTTTTTTAAAACATGTCCACTACTACCATAATAGAATCATAACCTCTCTATGTCCTTGACAAAACCAATATGAAATCTATGCTCAAATCTTCCCAAGGTCTCTTTGGTACTATCAAAGGCTTGTAAAATTGAATATTCTGACTACTCCCTTTTGAAACTTGACAAATTATACAACTTTGAACATACTTCCTTACATCCTTATATATTTGTGGAAAAAAGTAATGTTCACTGACCAAAGCTACTATCTTGTACACTCCAAAATTTCTTCCTAAGCCTCCACTATGCTTTTCCTTGATCAAATTCTACCTCATTGGGCTCCTCGGTATATAAAACTAATTTCCTTGGAATAAAATACTTTCTTGAATGAAGTAATCCAACCATTGGCTTTGATATATCACTATTGGTTATTTACATGCTCTCCATGCTTCACCAAAATCTACATCATTTTCATACATATGTTTCAACTCCTCCAATCCCAATACTTGCAGTCTCATCTCTGTCAATAAAATCCTTCTTCTAATCAGAGCATATGTAGCTTTGTTTGACTTTCCACTCCTGTGCTTCAACACAAATCTATAACTCTACAAGAACTCAACCCAACTCATATGTCTTTGGTTCAACTTTCCTTGATTTTTCAAATACTACAAATCCTGATGATCCATATACAACAAAAATTTTGTAGGCAACAAATAATGTCTCCACTTCTTCAAGGATTGAATTATGGCATAGAATTCCTAATCGTAAACTAAGTATTTTCTTTTGGAATCATTCAAATTCTCACTGAAATAGGCTATATTTCTTCCTTCCTGACTCAACATTTCTCCAATTGTATTTTCACTTACATCACAATCAACTCAAAATACTTTGTCAAAATATGGGAATGCTAATACTGGATGCTCTGTCACCTTATGCTTGAACAATTCAAAAATATTTTGTGCTCCAGATGTCAACTTAAATTCCTTATCTCCTCTCATTGTCTTTGTCATGGGGTTACATAAACTATTGAAACTTCTGATAAACTTCTGATAGAAACTAGCTAATCCATGGAATGATCTTACTTCCCCAATGTTTACCGGTGTAGGGCAATCAAAAATTTCTTTCACTTTCTTCGGATCCATCTTCAATCCTTCAAGAAAAATAACAAATCCCAAGTATACCAAATATATCTTCATGAAACTACACTTCTTGAAATTACTCAATAGTTTCTCTTCTCTCAAAATTTTTAATACTTGTCAGATTTGCCACAAATGTTCTTCTCTAGTCTTAGTGAAAATCAGAATATCATCCAAGTAAATAATGAAAAACTTACTCATGAGTTTCTTCAACACCTCATTCATCAACTTCATGAAAGTGCTTAGTGCATTGGTCATTCCAAAAGGAATCACTAGCCACTCATCAAATCCCTCATTAGTCTTAAATGTAGTCTTCCATTCATCTCCCTCTCTGATTTTGATCTAGTGATATCTAGTCTTGAGATCAATCTTTGGGAAATACTTTGCTCCACTCAAATAGTCTATAATGCCATCCATCCTTGGCAATGGAAATCTATACATGATAATGATCTTATTGATTTCTCTTGAATCCATATACATTCTCCAAGTTCTCCATCTTTTTCAAGTGCAAGTACAGTAGGTATTCCACATGGGATCAAACTTTCTCTAATCAATCCTTTCCTCTAAAACTCTTGTACTTGCAAGTTCAACTCTACATTCTTTGTCAGCATCATTCTATGTGTTTCTTTATTTGGAAAACGAGCTCACATTATGAGATCTATATGATGACTAATATTCCAGATTGGAGGTAATCCCCCTGGTACATTCTCTAACATGATATCTTCATACTCGGTCAACAATTCTACAACTTATTTCTATGGTAGACCTTCACTCTTTATTGTCTCTAGACTCCCACCTTTTTGGAATCAAAGAAAAACACATTTTCTCATACCTCAATCCATCAATGAAATTCCTCCCATCTACTAAACATAGTTTGGTAGTGCCACAAAATTCAGTCTTCTCCTCTTCCTCCAAAGGTATCAACTTTATTTTCTTTCCATTTGATATCATAGTATAATTATTTCTTCTTCCATCATGAATTTCTTTCTTATCATATTACAATGGTAATCCTAATACTAAATGGCATGTATCCATAGAAATAATATCACATGTAACACTTCATCCCTCTATGATCCAATATAGAATTTCACCAAAAATTATCCATTCACCAATATCCTATTCTCATATTGAATCCAAGCTATCCTATAAGGGTTTGGATATTTCAATCTCTTCAAGTTCAACTTTGTTACCATCTCCTCTGAAATTACATTACCAGTGCTACCACTATCAAATATAAATTTTCATACCTTTCCTCTAGATTTACAACTAGTTATAAATAGACTTTTCCTCTGTGGTGGTTCCTCAATTACTTCTTCATGCATTAAAGCTCTTCTCATCACCAATTATTCAGCTTTCTTAGGTTTTCCAACTGAGTTAGGGGATCCAACATGTTCTTCCTCCACATATGTTGCTCTTCCGGTATGCTCAAATTTTTGATACACTCAAATTCTCTATGTCCTTCACCTCCATATTTGAAACATGTTCCTCTGAATGGTCTTCTCTCAGATCTTCCTTCATCTCTCTAGAATCATTCATTGCAGTAAGAATTATGGCCTCCTCTATCACTATGGTATAAATTTTGATCTTCTCTTCCTCTATCGTATGATTTAGCATCCTTTTCTTCACTCTAGTAGTGTTTTGGATCCTTTTTCTGCTCGACATAGGGTATTCTTTCTCTAAACTAGGTTCCACACTTCTGAAATCTTCCTCTTGCACTCCTCTTTCTTTGTTCAAATATTTTGTTTAGCTTCTCTTCCACTTTTAATGCAAATGGATATTCTTCTTCAACATATTTCATATTTACTAGACTCAGTTCTTCTTGAATATTTATTCTCAATCCATTGATATATCTTGCAACATTCTCTCTGCTTGCTTCACTATGATTAGTTTTGATTATCATCTTGTAGAATTATTCAGTATACTCCCTTATAGAGTGTTCCTTTTGTATCAGGTTATGTAATCTCTTCAACAATTCAAGTTCATAATTGGCTGGTATTAATTCTTTAATTTTGTCACCATTCTATCCCATTTGATGATTCTTTCTTTACCTTTTTTTTTGGGTCTAATTTAACTTCTTTCCACCACAATGCAACATGACCTTTCAATTTTGCTTTCACAAATCTGACTCTCTCTGGATCTTCAATTTCTTAATATTTGAAATATTCTTCCATCTCATTTATCCAATAAATCAACTATTCAATATTCAAATTTTTCATGCAATTTTGAATTTCAACTCTAGGTCACTTGCCAATCTTTGAGATCGCTTTCAACATCTTTACTTGATCTGATTCTTCTTCTTCTTTGTCTAGGGTTTCTACAATTTGATTAGCATGTTCTTCTTCATCTTTACTTTCATCATTTTGCCTATGGTTTAGGCCTCGTCTTCGGTCTTCTTCAATAGCATCTAACCTAACTCACATCTTGCACATCATTTCCAACATCTCATCCATTATTATAGCTACATTCAACATAGAAAGCATTCTCTTGGGTGGCATATCTCCCCTCAAATCAATGCAACTGCCTCACAATCGATGATTGGTTGAAAAAAAAAAATAGTCTACCTTAGTTTGGTGAACTGTTCACTTCAAGGAATGCCTTTAAGAACCAAAATATCACTTTGATACAACTTGGTATAGTCATGACATGAGGATTCTAGAAGGAATAGTCTGAACCATGCAACAATACATCAACACAATGGAAATAACACAATTTGTTATTTGAACATGAAACTTCATTAAATTAATAAGATTAAATGCAACATAGGCCTCAAGGGTGAATTATCCAGGGTTCACATGCCTTCCACAAAGTATTTCAACAATACAACTAGCTAATAGGCCTTATTACACCCCCCCTAAGGATTTATGCAAAAAATGTATCGAATCTATCTAACCATGAACTACTAACTGATCTAACTAAATTGGTGCAGGAGCACCTAGAAGAACACCTAGGAAACACTAGGAATAGGTAAGGTTTGTGAAATTTTGTTTTAATGTGTTAAGGTTATGTTGACCATTGAACTTGTGGGAGAGATTTAAAAATATCTTGGTCAGGAGCTATTAGGAGTAGAAGAGTTGTGAGTTTAGACACTCATGGTTGGGAAGTTCTATTAATTAAAAATAAAGCCCAAAAATGTTGTTGTGTGCAATTTTGGCCAAATGTGGTGGTTATGCCGGACCAAGGGAAGGGTAACCACCTTGGTAAACCTATTTAAGGATTGCCTCAACCTATGTGAAAGGTTGGAAGGCTTTTGGAGTTTTGTAATCTTGCAAGTTTCATGAAGGAGAAATAAGAATAGTAGGAGTAATTGGTTAATTTGGGTGTTTATGTTCTTAGCAGTGTATTAATGGCTTAACCAGGCCTTGGCATATGTGTTTAATGTGTTTTTATTGATCTCAAAGTGTTGATTGGATCTTAACTAGTTGTTTCATCATTTTAGTTGTCAACTTTTGTTCTTTAAGTTCTTGTTTTTGTTCATTTTGCCTAGAAAGCTGCAATAAATGGAGACCTAGACCACCTTTCCCCTGTACCTGGTGTATGGGATCATGGAAACAATGGCTAGGCTCCATGCCTATACTTTTAGTAGGGTTAGGAGTCACTAGGAGTCCAACAAGCATGAAAGAAGACCTTGCCTAGGCGAGCTAAACAGTGCCCGACTAGGAAAGTCTAGAGGTGAAAATCACCTAACTTGCAGGGGAGACCTCTCCATGACAATTCCCATGGTAGAAAGGTGGAAGATAGACACACAAAGGTCTGGTATTTGGTAAGAGGCTACATCAATCCATTTGTTGGAAGAACTCTTTGACAGTCCAACCGGGTGGTCAGGAAATGAAGAAAAACCCTACATTGTGCTAAACTTGGTGAAGTAACCTGTGTACAGAAAGACAAGGCCTAAGCCTTTAGAAATCTTGAAGAGGTTAGCATCAGGTCCGAGAAACAATAGGGAAGGTTTGGGGTTCTTTGGGAAATTTTTGTGAAATTTCCACTTTTCTCGGGTTAGGAGGGCTAAAAGGGGCTCTTGGCTTGTAGTCTTTTTAACCCTAAGTGAGGGTTTGGAGGGAGTGATGGAGAAATGGAGTCTAGTGGTTGGTTGATAACCCTAAGAGGATGCTAAGAAGCATTTTTCCACATCTCTACACCCCTACAAGTATCTAGCTGAGTATTGTGGGTATTTGGCCTTTAGGGATGATTAAGGGTCAAGGGTGAAGCAGAAGCAAAGCACCAAGTTTTGGGTTGTATTGTGTGATATAGTTGGAAGTGGGGATGGCCAATAGAACTAGGGGTATCTGCATTTGAGTCAGGACCTATAGGTTGAGTTGGTGGAGAGAGCCACCAAAGGGAATTGCTAAGGTGAGACCCGGAGCATGGAACAGTGAGTGTTCCATCCATACCCCTCTTACACCAGATTGGTATCAGAGCAGTGAAAGATTTGGGATAGTGAATTGCATGTCAGAGGTTGAATCAAGTGGTCCAACACCATGGTGACTAATGCTGAATTGGGAAGGAATCTGATAGAGCAACAGGAGAAGAACAAGCAACTCGAAGAGACAGTTGAAGAAATGAAGCAGAAGTTAGAAGAAGTGGTAGAAGCTGCAAGCAAGATGAAGGTGCAGCTAGCAGTGGTTAGAGATAAGGGTGAAGATCAAGTTGAGGAGGACATTGAACCAGACCCTAATCCTCCACTGAAGGAGGAACCCTTCCTCAAGGAATTGAAGGCTTTGAGTGGTAAAGCATTAGAAGGTATTCCCATTTTTATAGGTAGAATGGATGTTGAGTTGGTCATGGAGTGGATAGAAGGAATGGAGAATCACTTTGAGTGTGATGGAGTGACTGAGGCATAGAAGGTGAAAATAGAAAAGTCAAGACTAAGGGGACAAGCATTGACTTGGTGGAAGTTCCTACAAGAAGAAAGGGAGAATGAAGGCAAGAAGCACATTTCTAGTTGGAAAGCTATGGTGACAAAAGTGAAGGAGTATTATCTACTAGAAGACTATGAGGTCCAGCTACATAAGAAAAGGAAAAACCTTAGGAAAAGAGACCTAGATGTTGCTGCTTACACCGAGGAGTTTCAAAAACTGAGTCTTAGGTCTAGGGTGCAAGAAGTGGAAAGCATCAAGGTGGCGAGGTATCTAAATGGCCTCAAATGGAACATTCAAGAAGAGTTGAGTCTCTTTACACTCACCAATCTCCATAGATTTTTTCAAATGGCTTTCAAGGTCGAGGAGAAACTGAAAAAGAAGCAAGACTCCAATTCTAAAGGCAGAGGTAAAGTTAGAGAACAAAGAGATCAAAGAGGGCAAAGGGGTGGCTACCAAGGTAGAGGCAATGACCAAAGAAACCAAGGAGAGTTCAAATCCATGGATCATGGAAATGAAACACCTTCTAGAGGAGGGTATAACAAAGGTAGAGGTTCTCAAGGAGGATCAAATAGAGGAAGAGAAGTAGGCAGGAGTAATTCCTATTTTGCAACCATGAAATGCTATCATTGTGGTCAAGTTGGACACCCAGCCTATAGGTGCCCGAAGAAAGCAACGTCATCAAGCAATGAGAAGAGAGTGGCTTATGCACAAGAGGACACCATGAGTCCTAAGGCAACTAAGGTCAGTCATATTGAATCTAAGATGGGAGAGAGTCTAATGTTTAGAAGAGTCTTGATTAGACAACCGGTCAAAGAAGAACCAAAACAAAGGAGAGCTCTATTTAGGGTAAGGTGCAAGATACTTGGTAAAGTATGCAAGGTCATAGTAGACTCAGGTTCAACAGACAATACTATCTTAGAGGAGGTAGTAATGAAACTGAAATTGGAAAAGGTACCCCACACCAATCCCTACAAGGTCACATGGCTTAACAAAGGGCAAAGTGTTTTGGTGAATGAACAAGTAACGGTGGATTTTTCCATTGGAGGGTACAAGGACAAGTTAATTTGTGATGTTTTACCCATGGATGCATGTCATCTACTATTGGGAGGACCATGGCAATATGATAGGAGTGCCATGTATGATGGAAAGGAGAATACAATCTCATTCAAGAAGGATGGAAAGACTTTTAAATTGCAATCACTGTCAGAGGAGGATGAAGGACAGTCAAAGACTCCAAGTGTGTTACTAAGTAGTGGGAAAGAGTTCCTCAACACCCTACATGAAGGTGGGGAAGGATATGTAGTTCTACTGCAATCCAAAGAGGAAGATAAGATTGAAAAACCATTCATACCCAAAGTAGTCTAGAAATTACTTGAGAAGTGCAAAGACATAGTAAGTGATGGTACACCTACAACTTTACCTCCTAAAAGAGCTATTAGTCATCAAATTGACTTCATACCTGGAGCATCATTACCTAACAAAGTAGCATATAAGCTTACACCAGATCAGAATTTGGAAGTGGCCAGACAAGTGCAAGAGTTGTTGGATCAAAAGTTGATTCAAAAGAGCATCAGCCCATGTGCAGTACTAGTAGTTTTGGAAACCAAGAAGGGAGGCAAATGGAGATTATGTACTGATTCTAGAGCAATAAATAGGATCACAATTAGGTATAGGCTCCCTATTCCTAGAATTGAGGATCTAATGGATTTTCTTGGAGGAGCTCAACATTACACCAAGCTGGATCTCAAGAGTGGATACCATCAGATTAGAATTAAGGATGGTGATGAATTGAAGACAACATTTAAGACTAATGATGGATTATATGAATGGAGAGTGATGCCATTTGGTCTCTCCAATGCCCCTAGCACATTCATGAGGCTCATGAATGAAGTGCTCAAGAATTTCACAGGAGTATTTGTGGTGGTATACCTTGATGACATCCTCATATTCAGTAAGACAGTAAAAGAGCATTTACAACATGTGGAGTTGGTTCTTAGAAGGTTGCAAGAGGAGAAGTTGGCAATCAATCTAGAGAAGTGTGAGTTCTTTAAGCAAGAGCTTGTATATTTGGGATTTTTAGTGTCTAAGGGATCATTGAAGATGGATCCAAGCAAGGTGGAAGCAATAATAAATTGGCCTACACCAACCATAGGGAATGAGGTAAGCAGTTTCCATGGATTGGCTCAATTCTATAGAAAATTCATAAGGAACTTTAGTGGTATTTGTGCACTGGTCCTAGATACAATAAAAGGTGGTTTGAAAACCAAGTTTGTGTGGACTCAACCAGCTGAGTGAGGGTTTGAGAAACTGAAACAAGAAGTGGCAACTCAACCTATTCTCTTGTTACCTAGTTTTGACAAGTTGTTCATTGTGGAATGTGATGCTAGTGGAGTGACAGTTGGAGGAGTGTTAAGTCAAGAGGGAAGGCCTATAGCATTCTTTAGTGATAAGCTCAATGAGGCAAAGAAGAAATATTCAACTTATGACTTAGAACTTTATGCTTTGGTTCAGTCACTTAGGAAGTGGAGGCATTACCTTCTACCCGAGGAGTTTGTAGTTTTCATAGACAATCAAGCACTCAGCTATATCAACACTAAAGATAAGTTGAGTAATAGGAATTTGAAGTGGATGGAATACATCCAAGCTTTTACCTTCACCATCAAGCACAAGAAGCGATAGATGAATAAGGTAGCAGATGCATTGAGCAGGAGGTTTTTGACAATATAAGAGATACAAGTGAAGAGCACAGGGATTGAAAGCTTTAAAGATCTCTATGGAGAGGATGAAGATTTCTCAGAAGCTTATAAGGTATGTTTAGACTTCGAGAATCATTTTCATAGTCAATATGTTGAGCATACATTGCAAAGTTGTTTATTGTTTAAAGGGAATGAGTTATGTGTTCCAAGAGGGTCAATGAGAGAAAACCTCATTCAAGAGAAGCATAATGGTAGTCTTAGTGGACATTTTGGCATCAAAAAGACTTTGGAACTAGTACAAAGGTTTTACTATTGGCCTAAGTTGGCAAGAGATGTTAGAAAGTATGTGGAACAATGTGTTGTATGTATGAAAGCTAAGGGAGGAGCTAGTAATGCTGGTCTTTATCAACCCCTACCCATTCCTAACAGACCATGGGAGTGTGTGAGCATGGATTTTGTGGTAGGACTCCCTAAGACTAACTCTAGTTTTGACAGTGTGTATGTAGTGGTGGACAGATTAAGCAAAATGAGTCATTTTATTCCTTGCAAAAATACTCATGATGCTAGCTACATAGCTCATCTTTTCTTTAAGGAGGTTGTAAGGATTCATGGCCTACCTTTAAGAATTGTTTCAGACAGGGATGTTAAGTTCATGAGTCATTTTTGGAAGACTCTATGGAATAGATTGGGTACCAATCTATCATTTGGATCAGCTTACCATCCTCAGACCAATGGTCAAGCATAGGTGGTTAATAGAGTACTGGGTAATCTTCTTAGGTGCCTAACAAAGGAATATGGATAGACATGGGATATGGTCATCTCATAAGCTGAGTATGCCTATAATGATAGTGTCAACAAGGCCACAAGGAAGAGTCCTTTTGAGGTTGTGTATGGGATGCACCCAAGAGGCATATGTGAGCTCAGAGATCTTGGAGCTATGGAACATAGAAATGGACATGCAGAAGACTTCAGTCAGACCACGAAAGAGATTCAGGAGCAGGTGAAGAAGATAGTCACCGAAGCTACACAAAAGTTGAAGGAGAAGGTAGATTTGTCAAGGAAGGATGTGCAATTTGTAGTGGGAGAGTATGTAATGGTACACAACAACAAATCTAGGTTGTAGAAGGGAGTGTCAACCAAGCTATAGATGAAAAGGTTAGGACCATGCAAGATATTGGCCAAGTATGGTAAAAATGCATACAAGGTTGAGCTACCTACTGACTTAGGAATCTCACCAGTTTTCAATATTGCTGACTTGATCAAATATAAGGGATCGGTCAAGGGAATGGATCAGAACAGTCAAGAGATCTTCAAGGACATCAGCAATATACCCCTACCTACTCAGGACAAGCACCAAGCTGAAAGGATCTTGGAATCAAGGGTACAAAAGTATACAAGACACAAGGTGTACATGGAGCACCTTATTCAATGGAAGAATAAGCATGAATCAGAAGCTACATGGGTTCAAGAAGATCAGTTCCAGAAGCTTGGCATTGAGATGTCATTGATCTCTCCTTCTACTCCTTAGTGTTTGGCAGGGAGGGGGAGAATGGTGCAGGAGCACCTAGAAGAACACCTAGGAAACACTAGGAATAGGTAAGGTTTGTGAAAAAAAAATTAATGTGTTAAGGTCATGTTGACCATTGAACCTGTGGGAGAGATTTAAAAATATCTTGGTCAGGAGCTATCAAGAGTGGAAGAGTTGTGAGTTTAGACACTCATGGTTGGGAAGTTCTATTAATTGAAAATAAAGCCCAAAAATGTTGTTGTGTGCAATTTTGGCCAAATGTGGTGGTTATGTCTGACCAAGGGAAGGGTAACCACCTTGGTAAACCTATTTCAGGATTGCCTCAACCTGTGTGAAAGGTTGGAAGGCTTTTGGAGTTTTGTAATCTTGCAAGTTTCATGAAGGAGAAATAAGAATAATAGGAGTAATTGGTTAATTTGGGTGTTTTTGTGTTCTTAGCAATGTATTAATGGCTTAACCAGGCCTTGGCATACATTTTTAATGTGTTTTGGTTGATCTCAAAGTGTTGATTGGATCTTAACTATTTGTTTCATCATTTTAATTGTCAATTTTTGTTCTTTAAGTTCTTGTTATTGTTCATTTAGCGTGGCAAGCTGCAATAAATGGAGACCTAGACCACCTTTCCCCTGTACTTGGTGTATGGGATCTTGGAAACAATGGATAGGCTCCATGCCTATACTTCTAGTAGGTTTAGGAGTCACTAGGAGTCCAACAAGCATGAAAGAAGACCTTTCCTAGGCGAGCTAAACAGTGCCCGACTAGGAAAGTCTAGAGGTGAAAATCACCTAACTTGCAGGGGAGACCTCTCTGTGACAATTCCTGTGGTAGAAAGGTGGAAGATGACCATATAGAGGTCTGGTATCTAGTAAGAGGCTACATCAATCCATTTGATGCAAGAACTCTTTGACAGTCCAACCAGGTGGTCAAGAAATGAAGAAAAACCCTACATTGTGCTAAACTTGGTGAAGTAACTTGTGTACGGAAAGACAAGGCCTAAGACTTTGGAAATATTGAAGATTTTAGCATCAGTTCCTAGAAACCATAGGGAAGTTTTGGGGTTCTTTGGGAAATTTTTGTGAAATTTCCACTTTTCTCGGGTTAGGAGGGCTAAAGGGGCTCTTGGCTTGTAGTCTTTTTAACCCTAAGTGAGAGTTTGGAGGGAGCGATGGAGAAATAGAGTTTAGTGGTTGGTTGATAACCCTAAGAGGATTCTAAGAAGCATGTTTCCACATCTCTACACCCCTGCAAGTATCTAGCTAAGTATTGTGGGTATTTGGCCTTTAGGGATGATTAAGGGTCAAGGGTGAAGCAGAAGCAAAGCACCAAGTTTTGGGTTGTATTGTGTGATATGGTTGGAAGTGGGGATGGCTAGTAGAACCAAGGGTATCTTCATTTGAGTCATGACCTATAGGTTGAGTTGGTGGGGAGAGCCATGAAATGAAATTGCTAAGGTGAGACCCAGAGCATAGAACAGTGAGTGTTCCATCCATACCCCTCTTACACCATAAATCCTAAATGATTAAAAATGCTTATAAATATTCTTCTCAAGCTCCAATATAGGTCTTCATTGGACACAAGGGTTAATAACCCAATGAATGATTATACATGAAGGTTGGCGTCAAAATATGTAGAGATAGCTCCACAAGAAAAGAAGTAACTTGTGAATCTACAAGATAGGTCCCGATGAACCCAAGATTCCTGTAAGGTGTTCCATTAAGCTTCAAATGATCTAGAATAGGGTTTTACTAAGAAATCTAGACCAAGGTGGCCCCAAATGCTTTAGCTGGTAATATGTTGATGTGTGGGTGCTATATCTTGCTCTGCAAGCCGAGAAATAATGATGTGGTAAAATATGGAATGAACTATTAAAAATTATAATAAATGTAATGCAAGAAGAGAACTATTTTTGGTTGACACAAGATTGCATTACAACTAGGGATGCTCCTGCATCAAACTATAAGTTCATACTAGGTTTTAGGGTTTTTGTGTAATCTAGAACCTAAGAATTAAGTGCGGGGAAGATTGAAGTTTAAGTTTCCAAGGGAACATAAAACCTTAGAACTTTGTACAAAGATTTCAAAGACCCTAAGAAGATTCAAAACCTTACAAGAGACAAATTTAATTTTTTATTTAAAAAAAATATAACAATTTCATTAATACCCTTGCCAACTACAGTACATAATTTCAAGCATAATCTATATAATGAACTCCTAAAAAATTAAAACTCAAGACCTTAGATATTTTTGAACCTTCTAGAGATTTCAAGAACCAAAGGAATGTCCTTGAGACCTCAAATAATATGTTTAGGCCTAATTTCACCTAGGTAAAATCCGCATTGCTAAATATTGAACCCATAAGTACCATATAAAAAATTTTAGTAGGGAATTTTACATAGGAAAATTTAGATGAACACATTTAAAAAATACATAATGCATGAGACACAACTAGAGGTTTCTAGGATCAATTATCAATGAAGGGTGAAATAGTGTCAAATGCACAAATGAGAAGAGAGGATAGACAAAATAAAACAATTAAAATAATATGCTAGGAGTGGATCTAGTTATGGATATGTGTCTCTTGTAGGCACAACAAGAATGTAAATATGTAGGAGTACATGAAGATAGGGAAGAAATGAAAATGAACATAGGGGATAACAAAACATCAAACAAGTCTGAAAGAAAAGAAAAGATAAGATAATTATGTATGTGGGATCGCATAAACTCACCCACAAGACAAATACTTCTTTAGATACTAACCATGAATTGGTAGCTCCAAGAATTCCCCATCGACACTCTTAAGGTAAAAACTACATTGGCCACATCTTTTAGGAATTTGAAGGGGCCTAACCTTGAAGTATTAAAACTTATAGTGTTTTCCTTTCTTTTAAGAAATAAAATTTCACATGAGGAAAATATCCCTATATTTTATTCTCATTAGGTTCCTTTCATGGGTGTATCTTCTAAAATTTTCCTTAATTCAAGGACTATTTAGTAAATAACTCCTTGTCCTTATTCTTCAAGTTTCTATAGTAGTTTTCATACTAATAGTTCAAGGTTGATTGTTACTTTGACTTCTATTACATGAATGAATTAAAATGGATTTATACCATTTAGCATTCTTATAGGTGACTCTAGCCACCCTAACAACAAAATTCAACTTATCATCCAACCTCTTCTTATTTGAGTCCAAAGTTTTTTTTATGATATTCATCATGAATGAATTAGTGGATTCATTTTGTGTATTACCCTATGAATGAAAAGAGGTTAAATTTTAAGGGCTATCATATATTAATATTGTATATCGATGAGGTTATGAGATTTTAAAAATATTGTATTATCAGTAACTATCCTTTATGGTGCTATCGGTTGTGTGGTGGATGAGTTGGCTAACCTAAAAAAAGACTATGGCCCGAGGGTGGTGTTGTTCGAAAATAATTATAGGAAGACATTTAAGGACTTGGATACACTCATTAATCTTAGCAAGGAAAAGTTGGAAGGTTCAGATGAAGGTCTGGTTTTCCTTAACGAGAAGGAAAAAGAATGGAAGGACAAAGGTATTTTTGATGATTAAATGACTAAGGAGAAGGGGGAGAGTGCACACAAGGAAATGCAGACCATGGATTTGGGTGTTGGGCCAAGTGTGTGTACTCAGAGTAAAACTAAGAAATGCAATATGGACCATACGCAAGATGTGGAAGACATCATGAAAATGCATGATAGGCTAGCTTTGAAGGACCTTGAAGTGAAAAGAATGCTCAAAGAACTTATCTAATGGTCATTTACTATTTTGTTTTGTCTTTTATTTTTTGCTATTGGTTTTTGTCGATGGGTTGCTGATGTCTTGGTAATCAGATCCTTTTTTGTTTTCTTGGGTGGGCATCCCACTATTTTATTTTTTGCTGCCACTATCCCTTTTTGTTCAGGGTTTCAGGAACCCTTGAAAACCTATTTATCATTAATCAAAAACTATCCTTTGTGGTGCACCTAAATTTGTGATGCGATTATTTTGTAGAATTCAATCACAACATTTGATGTACAATTTATTATGGGAATTTCCTCCACCCATTTTGTAAAATAGTTAGTGGCTACTAAAAAATATGTGTAGCTATTGTTGGATCATTCAAAAATATCCTAGATATAATTAATACCCCATTTGTGGAATAGCACCTCAATTGGTATACCTGTGATGGGGAGTGTACTTAAAAATTTCATCTTACTAGAAAACATTTTGCAATAATCACAACCTTTAACAAATTTAGCAACTAAAACATAGAAAAAGTAAAACCCTAAGAATTGACCCTACGGTTTAGGAACTTTTCCAAATGTGTTCACTAAAGGGTTTGAGGTAGTGGGGGATTGGTGGATTCAGAAAAGATATCTAGGACTGACTTACAACCTTAACCAAACTTAGAATCATTTTAGGATTTAAATGCAATGATAGAACTAGGCTAATGATGCAAAAAAATATTCTATAGCAAGATGAACAAATCTGGAAAGTCATAGGAAAATTCGAACTTCAAAAATAGACTAAGCAAGACACTATGCACCTGTGGTTCAAATTTGAGCCTGATTTTGGAGTACATTATTTTTGAGTGTGACTATGTCCTTGTTGAAAAAATTTAGATCTATTTTTGCAATCCTCTAGAGCTAGATTAGAGCCTTAATTTCCCACTTTTTGCACTATTAGATCTTTGTTGATTGTCAAGATAAGTGAATTTACGTATGTTGTCAAGATGTAGGGTTTGAATGCAAAAATAAAAAAATTGACCTTAAAACTTGAAACCTACACATCCAAAGAGAGAGTAAGACTTGTGCCATATAGGGTATTTCCTTAGTCAAACCCTATGTTAGTGTTTCCATTTACACAATGGAAATTTCAATGAAAGGAAACTTGTCATTTTGGGGGATAAGGTTAAGTGATAAAATGAATGATAAATCAATAATAGAATACAACTCACCACTCATCAATGGATTCCTTGAAGCACTAAAGTCATGCACATCTCCTAAAGGCATGACTATATCTTGCTCGATTTGATTGAAGAACTACAAGGGTTAAATCTCACAAAGACAATGATAACATAAACATGAAAAAATCACATACAATACGACATGATTGTTTAATATCGAATTGCTGCAATAAATTTTCTTTTGACTACTCTTGAATTTCTTGATAATTCTCTTAACAACAATTCTCGCTGAATTCTCAATTCTTGCTAGTTAGTTTTCAAATGGTGAAATGTCTAGGTATTTATATGCAATTATTCTAATTTCCCACAAATTAATTCTCAATAGTTGACATTGGACACTTGAATTTTAAATAATAAAATTCCACCTCTGAAATATTCAATAATTGAAGCAAACTAGGGGGACTATGTTGCCCATGGTGAGTAGGTCCTAGTCCTAGTTTTTGGGATTTAAGTTGTCAGGGGAAAAATATTAAATGAATGCATTGGTTTTCTACTTGAAAATTGTTGATAAATGTTTAAATGGGCCAGATAATGCATAATTTTGGACATTAGGTGTAGAATTAGGTCCAATTAATTAAGCGGGAGAAAAACATAGTGTGAAATTATCAAGGGTGATCATTTACGATACTATAGTAAAATCCCTAAATAATATGTGCCACAAATATTTGAATCTCATTATATTGTGATTAGTAGTTCTTGAAAACAAAATCCCAACACAAAATCCTTGGTGTTATTATTCAATGAATTGTCTATACAACTTTATATCTAAACACTTGGCATTTACACCATCAAAGTTTACCCACATTAACTAGCCTTAAATTAGTGCATATATAACTTGACATTCCATTTTGAAACTTATTTTTTAAATCATTTAACCTTGAATTAACAACTTAGATTCTCTAAATATCAAATATTGTATTTATACAAAGGATTGTGCTTTAAATTACAGGGAGAAAGTGTTCAATTAGGTTCCACCTGACGCACTTCATTTGCATCCTAACTTGTACCAACTATTAATTTGGTTGATATTGGACCTCTAATTAGCTTTGTTGTATTCACCTCCACATCATATTCTTAGATCTTATTGATCCAGTCACACCTTTTTCTTGATGTCTTCCATTGAACAAGAAAATATCTTACTATTATTGTATGTGGCACATAGATAATTATTTTGGTTCTTAGAGGATAGGATCTAAGTTTTTTAACTAGCTTAATGGGAGTATCGGAATTATTTCCAATAATTTGAAATAATTCAATTTAGTATCTCAAAATTTTTATTGGCCATTCATAGACATCATTGTTCTTCTATAGCAATAAAATAGTAATATTAGAAAACTATGCAAAGGAAAATAATAAGAAAGGTTTTGAATAATAAAAACTCACTAGTACATAAATATTCTTAACTATATATTTAATTTCCATCCAGGAATCAATTGATTTTTTATCCCAATTAGTTATATTCCACTTTTTGAATACCCTAGAAATAATCTTTGTCATTTATGTAAATTTAGGTACAAAATTCCTAACAAAATTGATCTACCAAAAAGGGACTAGACCACATAAAATCTCATGTCTTGATGACATATAGGATCAATACTTACCCCCTCCATAGAAACAATATGTTTAATAAGATTTTCTTCTTCGACTTCCAATATATAATTCTTGGAATTTAAGGAAATAGCATACTCTAAGCATCTCTAGAAGATAAAATACAAATATTTGTAGTGATCATTTATTTCCTTAGAGTAATAAATTAAGTCAATGCAATATACCACCATCGTTTTATTGTTGGTTCTAGTAAAGGAAACATCTATTTATTTTTGAAACATGGGTCCTATATATTTTTAATTTTAATGGAACTAACATAGATGAATGCCCCCCATGGTATTGTGAATGTCCTTTATAAAGATAAGTTGGGTTTTTTAAATAGCCCATATCCTATTAAAAAAAAATATTAGAACAAAAAAATTCTAACAAAATAAAATAGGTTTACAAAGAAAAAAACCACACGGATCAAGCCAAGAAAATGTTTCATCAAATCCTATGCTCCCTTACATCAATAGAATTGTCTGTCCATGAGATAAAATATTAAAAATACCTTTCTTCCTCCTTTAAATGATTTTGCATGAAGATTTTATTGAAAAACCATAATACTGAGAAGGGGTGTGAATAAGTACTCATTGAAATTCATTAGCTTTAGCAACTTTAAACATCCATTGAATGCATCAAATCAAACTTGTTGTATTATAAAAGAACATAAAAAGAATGCATCACATCAAAGAACACGAGAGCACCAAATTTACATGGAAAACCCAAAAAGGGAAAAAATGCAGTGAGGATTAGCTCACTATATATTATAACTAGTTATAAGATATTACAGAATGGCACACTATCAGGTGGACTCACTGTTCGGAGGACTCACTGTCTAGAGAATAGAAGAAATGGATCACTTCCAAGATAGAAAATAGGGTGGCTCACTACCAGAGATTTGAACTAAAACAATTTATCTATAATATGTTGGAGATAGTTCTAATTAAGCTCTATAAACTAACATAACAAACTTCATGCTTCACAACTATCTTACTCTACTCTATCACATTACATTCACATCACACTATCACTTTAACATCACATTCACACTCTCCTAACTACCACATATCTACAAAAATGAAATCATCTTACTTTTATATGGATTACATCCACAAATCATCTACAACATCAATTAGCTCAACCTAATTAAATGTACCATGTGCAACACTACAATTTTTCAGCTCAAAACTCAACCACACATGTCTTGTAGAATAAACCAAAGCACATAAAATATCAAAATAGGTTGGTATGTACCTATAACTACTCCCATAAATATGATCCAAACTTTAACTCTACACAACCTCAAACCTTTTAGGTTGACACCGCTAGGGAAGAAATAATTAGATGAACCAACTATCATCTATATTTTTACACATGAACCTCCAAAGCACTTACCACTTTAAACAATGAAACTTTGGACACTTTTAAACACTCCATCAAAATTACATAGAAAAAAAATCATCCACTGTGGAATGTAGAGTATTCCAATTAGGCACTCTATCATTATAACTCTGTCATATTCAAAGTGATACTTTATCAACTCCAACTTCAACTATGTGGTGATTCAAGATGGGAAACCTTGGATTTAGATTCCTCCAAAAAGTACCAAAATTCCCTTAGAACTATATAAATAGATTATTCATAGTGGATAAATGTGGAAGTCAAAACTTGTTCACTATACACTAGAAATTATGCTCTAAGACTTAGGCAAATCTGCAAGACATTTGGTCCACACTAGACCAACAAAATTGCAACTATGCAATGGGTTTCCATCACTTCATTCAATTTTTTCATTAGACAACATTATTAAATCAATGTTGATACTACAACAATGTTCACATCAATCACAACACCAAAGTAGCATCATCTTCCATACATCCACCAATATTCTCAATGAAAAACTTCCAACATAGTTAACTTATAAATATTTAGACCTATGAGGAGCGAGAGGGGAAGGCCCCTCAAGGGACCCATCTAAGGGATCTACGCAATTTTAGGAACAATGTGAAGTTTTTAATTAATAAACTGCCATCTCAAGAACAATTAATTGATGGTTAGAAGTTGAAGGGAGAACATGTTGTTGAGTTTCAAGAATATTAGCTAAAGGATCAAAAGAAGCCAAACCACACATTTATAGAGAGATTTTTGGAGTGGAAGGTAGTTGACATGTATCCCAAGAATAAACAATGTGAAAATCCTCAAGAAACCTCATAAAATGGTTAGGTAGATCATTTTTCCACCAATTCAAAGAAGACTACTTAGATAAACCACAAGAATAATATGATGCCAAGTGCCCAATAATGAAACAAAACCTACATCAAAATAGAATACCCTCATAATCAACCAGCTAAGACCAAGATTAATTATACCCTAACAATCCATCCATCATTGAATTATTTATAAACCTATCACCTTCATTAGTAATATTTCCATCCATGACAATAGATAATTGTCTTTTAGAGAATTGATATATTTATAGATTTCTAAAATCTATGTAGGGCCCTTTTTATCCATCCTTCTCTCATATTGAGACAATTTTAGACACCCACTCTAAATGTCTAATCAAGTTGATGATTCTACCATCTTTTAATTTCATCAAATTTTTTTCATGTCACAATAAATAAGCTATTTATGGGCATCCACTTTTATCTGAAATTATTCTTACTAGGTCACAAAGGATTATTGTGTTCCTCTCTACATGCCTTAAAATTAACATATGACCAATTGATTAATTTTCTAAGCTTCTTCAATGGTTTAATATTATTTTAATTTGTGTGATGTTAGAAAAATGAATCTAGGGCCTAAACCAAATTCTTTCCCACATCACAAGGGAAGGGATTAAAATTGATCTCAAACACCCATGTGACACTAACGCCAATGGAAGAGCTAGAATGGTGGATCAATGTTTTAATTTATTTTTGGGGATTATGTGTGATGATTTGAAGTTGATTAATTGATTTAATTGATAATGAAAATATATACCTACCTTAGCTAAAAAATTCAATAAATTTAGATGATTTATGGAAAACATAGAACTAACAAACATAAATATAGTTTAGAAGAATAGAGTGCAAACATAGAGGAATCTTTTTGAAAACTTGGAATACTAAGGGGGGGCATGAATTAGGATTCTCTAAAACCAATTAAACATTTAAACAGTTATTCCACATATCATATTCAATTTGTAGTAAGAAATGAAAGCACGAGATCAACCATCAAGATCACATAACACATGAACACCAGATTTTTACATGGAAAATCCAAAAAGGGAAAAGCCACAGTGAGGGTTTGCTCACAATATATTATAACTGGTTATAAGATATTATAAAATTTTCACTATAGGTGGACTCACTATAGGAGAGTGTGGTGGCATACAATCAAGATTTGAACTATTACAATTGCATCTACAATATGCATGAATTACAATTCCATTGAAGCTCGATACACTAAATTTATACACTTCATACTGATCTACACTAAAACTCTTCTCTACTCTACATTCGCCTCACACTCACACAATTCACATCAATGGATCTTTATCATCAAATCCATGCCTTCAAAAAATCACAAATAAACTCACATATATCCATCACAACCTCAAACATCAATTAGGCCAACCTAATTGGATGTACCATATAAAATATACTTTTTTATACCCATTTCACACCTTAATTCAAATTTGTAACACATAAGATAAGTCGAGGTGGACCTTAATAAAATCTTTATAAAAAATCAACACTTCTCAAAAACTCCACAATACTCATATCATATTAGGTCAACACTGGCAAAGACCTAACATCAAAATTCATCAACTGTTCAACCACCACTGGACACGCGAACCTCTAAACATCATGCCACTTGGAATGTACATGCAACTAAAACTTATCAATATTACCACAAGTCCACAAGACTAGATTCCAAACCATGGTAAAGTGTGGATTCACCAAAACATACATTCTATATAGGTAACCACTATCACTGGCATACCAAAACTTTGTTGGCCTTGTCGTTGCACCAAAAGATCAACCTATCAATGCCTGATACAAGCTAGAATTAAGAACCACGAGAGGTGGTTAAACCATGTCAGGAATCCTGAGTGCCACGCTGAATAACCAAGGAGACCAAGGGCACACACCTTGCAACAATCCCCACCCCAGCACAAGCAACGGATTCATACCTATGACCAATTTTGCTACCAAATTTTTGGCCTTTTCGTTGCAACAAAAGATCGACCTATCAATCCCTGATACAAGCTAGAGTTAAGAACCATGGGAGGTAGTTAAACCATGTCACAAATCCTAAGCACCATGTTAAACAACCAAGGAGACCAAGGGCGCACACCTTGCAACAAAATTTTTTCATTCATAACTTCTTCACTAGAGAAAAAAATAATGAGAAAGTCTATATTTGGACTCTTCTTATATTCAACAAAATTGCACCATAACCACACAGTGAGATTCTTCAATGCGTACCAATGCAGACCAAGATACCTGATGACCTATACACTGAGAACACTATTCTGACACTTAGCCAGATTTCCACATTAATTTCCTACACTGAATCAAACCCTCTTGCAACTAAGCACTAGATTACCATCTTCATGCATTCTTAGGCTATACAAAATGTTTTGCACATTGATCCTTATACTAAACCACAATTTTGAAATCAATGACAACATTGTATCTAAGAATTGTACAACTTATCTCATACCTCATTCTCATTTTTCTAATAGACATCTCAATGACAATCTCTTCCAAAAATCTCCCCCTTTGTCATTGATGGAAACATGCCAGAATTTATCTCCAAAACTATTCTCCCCTTTTGAAATCAAGAGCAAAGGGCATATAAATATGTTTTGTTCTTTATTCTCCCATTGACACATATATTCTCCTTCTTGCATGACTTATAGGATTTTGTGTTTACCAGATTGCATAGATACTCACATAATCATGTACTCCCCCTAACTGATATATGCATATATACAAACTCAAAAAATTGATTGAATCCCCCTAAGGGTGATATCCAACAAAATTGAAACAAAAAATTGCACTGGAATACAATCTTATAACATCTATATATATACAATGATATCTAATCAAGAAATTGAAATGCATAAAATAGAAATATATTTAACTAGAAAAGGTATTTAACACCTACAACATCTCAAGGTGTGTTTTCTAGTACTTCTTCCCTTCTTCCCAACCCTTCTTGTCTAAGCCAAGCATATGATTTTGTGTCTCAAACTCCATACGAAGTTCTTCACCATCATTTGGAGTGTTGGGTACTAGATTCAAATTTATAGCTTTGTCTACACTCATTAGGGAACTAGAGATAGGTATGAATTTGGCATTTACCAGATCCCTAAGATTACAAAACTATACAATTACCTTATCCTTTTATACTTGTATTTGGAAGAACTAATCATGCAAATTCTCAATCACAAACCTTGTGTTCCCATCAATTTCCTATGTTAGATCATATGCAACAAATGCCTTATCAATTTGAGATTAAATGGAATCCATCTCATCTTTTATTCTTTTGTTGGAGCACAAAGGATGAGATGGATTCCATTGAATCTCATATGCACCACATGCCTTATCAAAAAACTGGAATAAATGTTTTCCTTCTATAATGCGATCCTATACATCTTTGAGATTATCTTAAAATTTTGTGTGTGTGGTGGCACATCTTTCTTTTATGTCCATTAACCTCTTATCATTCACCTTTATTTCTATCTCCTTCTCCAATTTTTATTTCAACCCACTATAATACACCTTAAATGAATCAAGAAGAAATTCTAATTTCTCCATACCAGATAAGGAATTGTCTATTTTACCAATGGGTATGCTCTCTTCTAACACCTTCACCATTTCTTCAATAAGTTTTGCACTCTTCTGATGCATTTTCAGAATTTATTTCTAGGCAAAGGCATAGAACACATCACCCAATTGAAGCTTATTGAATGGAGAAATTCTATACAGGTCAACTTGCCCCTATAGCACTAGAAGTTGAAGTAGCTGGGAAAATACTACCAATTGAAACTAGAACTATATACCTAGCAAAAAAATTCAAAAAATCTTTGGAGATACTGAAAGATTATCTAGTTATCTTTTCCTCTACATCCTTATTCTAGAAAGCCTTTTCTTTGTCACCAATGCTGACTTTTGCATTTTCATCCTTTTTCTTAGCATTGTCTGATATTTCCTCATCCCTTTTATCTTTAGTACCAAATAAATTTTTAGTATTTTCCTCATAATCCATAGGTTTATCAATATTATTCGAAGGCATATTCATCTTTGGGTTTCCTTGTGCATCTATTATATTTACCTCTTATTTTGGAGAATGTGATTTGTGTCTTGTAGAAGTATTCTCCTTTTGTGCTTTTGTAGCATTTACTTCTAGATTAGTATTTTCTCCTACTAGAGGAGCATCACCTATAGTTCTTTTTCCTACAATGTTCTCTTCATCAGTAACACCTGCAATATTTTCTTCCACATTCGGAAGAGTGGCATCCTACAAATTCTCTTCTTCTACAACATTCTTATGTTGAGCATCATCATGTTGTACTTGTTATGTGACATTAACTCTAGGAGCAAGAATATCATCATGTGCATGTTTTCTTTTGTGTTTGGAGTCATTCCTAACCTTTTTTCTAAATCAACATCCTTCTCCATAGACTCATTCTGGAGCCTCTCAAGATTATTTTCATATCTAATCATAAGGGTAGTTACCATTTTCTTTGTTTGGGACTCCCTACTATACAATTGAGCCAATGTGTCTTTATTATATTTTGAGAGAGGTACACTAATCTTCTCCAAAGAAAAAGACCTCAACTTTGCTTCTTCATCTATTGCCTCTCATCTTCTTGCATACAATACATCCCTCAACTCTATAGGAAATTTATTTTCAATATTTTTTATATTTACTTCAAAAGTAATAATATATTTTACAATTGCTTCTCCTATAGTGGCCTTATCTACGTCATGAACAGTAGTATACAATACGACAATCTACTCTAGCATCTCATGTTCTAATATCCTATTGGATAAGGCATCTAATTCATAGGGCTATGTGACCTTACCAGAGATGAAACCTTACCCTTCTTCTTCTTCATTACATCCATTGATTTCTTTCCTTTTTCAAATCATGGTTTCTTTTCCTTGTTTGAATTTTGTATCTTTTATTTTCCTTCTCTATCTCTACCTCACTACTAGTGTCCTCAATGTCTACTTTTTTCCTCTTCGCACTAGACTCTTCCTTAGATGTATTGGGTCTCTTTAGGATCAAGTGTTTTGTATCTTACTCTTCTTCTTCCTCTTCTTCATCCACATTATCACTAACAAATCTATCTCTTTTCACCTTTGACTTTACTCTTCTCCTTGTAGGGCTTGTTTTCTATGTTGCTAGAATGGCCTTTTCTTTTACATGCATCTTCTGCTTTGTCAAAGTAGATTTATCCTTTACCAGAGTACTTGTAGATTATTTCCTTTTCTCATCTATGATAACCTTAGTCTGAGAGGAATTTTAGGCAACCAAAGGAGTGATATCTATTCTACCAGAACTTCTTCTACTAGATGATCCTCCTGGTGAGCCAAAAATGGATTTAGCCTTCTCTACATGTTCCTTTGCAATACCCATTGCCTCCACAATTGTTGTAGTCATCTTCTCAATATTCTGATTTGTTTTTCTCTTTGGTCCATGTGTACTTTCATGAACTTCTCCTCATATGCACCATACCTCTCTTTAGAGGTATCTCTTAGTTTGTTAAGCATGAAATTTGCTAAGCTAATGATTTCTTCCTCTGTAATCTCATATCCCATCTCTAGGATCCAAATAGCCCTAGGCTCGACAACCTATATAATGCATAAGTCTTTTGTCACCAAGCAGGTGATATCATTCTTATATTGCTCCACCATTCTTAGGGGAATCCTTTCTTTGGATTGCATTTTCTTTTAAAACATTTTGAAAAATAACCATAATGTTGCTTCATGTGTCTCCACATCACCTAAGCTCCTTAGGTGCTCTCTGATATGATGCACTACCGATCTATCCTTCAGCCATAATATATTCTTTGTTTTAGGAACCTCAAGTGAAGAAGTAAAAAAACAAACAAATGATCAATGTGCTAAACATGAAAGGATATATTGAATCCTTTGTATTTTGAAATTTCTTAATTAATTGTGCCTTCTACAATTCACACAAGTCAAAATCTGCACCATTTACCAAAATCTCATATGCAATGTTTATTATGGTGGTTGATACAAAATTCTCCCTATTAGAAAAGTATATCTTATAACCAATCAACATTATGACATATTTGACTACCATATTTCTAATATTCTTGATTGTCAAAGCTCTCTTGTCATATGTCACTCTAGTTAACTCCATCACTACTTCATTCTTCACAAACTTTTGTGTCAGAACTGGTTAGGTTGAACATAAACCCATAACAACTCTAATCACCTCTTTGTTGATCTTGAGTGAGGTATATCAAGCCAGATAAATCTATCATGGATTCTACTTAGGGAAAACCTTACCCACACATCATTGTGGCTAAAGTTAGGAAAATTATGCCCACACATTAAGCTTCTTCTCCACCAAGCTCTCAAATTCTATTTTTAGTTCGAATTTCTATCTAGTGAGTTTATTAACCCACACAACACCCAATTTATCATGGTCATACTCTTCCAATTTTGCATGAATGTATACCCTTACATCTTCTGTGTGTAGAACACCATATGGGAGGTGCAAAAATGCACCATCCAGATCATCCACCAACGATTTATCAGGATTTCATTTAAATTTTGGTTAGGAATTATCCACTACCTCTACAACTTGTGGTGTATACACTATGCAAAAAATTCAAACCACTTTCTAAAAATTAGGGAAATATATAAAACTGTAAATACATTTGAGTCACCTTCTGATTAGGGATTTTCTGTGCAAGATCATTGGAATTCTTCTCTTTTCTATTCACTGCTCTTCTCCCTTTGATTGCTTGGTTGCAAATGACTTAGATCAGCCACAAAATAACTTATAAACCCTTTTATCAATTGACCTAATTTACATTGAATACATAATTTGACAAGCTAGTAAAAAGCCTAACTATATGCACAATCAACTTGAAATGATCCACAAATTTCCACAACACAACATTTTTCTTTGGTTCTTTCACCAATAGGTCAAGCATATTAACCCACATCTTATATCCGTGTGCTGAAGTATCAACACTATTTCTTTCGCAGAGGATATAGAATTTTTGTTAATGCTCTCCCTAATGCAAAGTTTTCTTCTTAGTTTTTCAGAGGAAACATTTGCACCAAATACTGGTAAAGACTCAAGCATAGTCTCAGTGTAATCCTTCTTTCTCCAAATCTTGTCCATCTCTTTCTTCATCTCTACTAGAACAACCTTTTTTATTGGATCATTCTTCTTTATTGGTTTGTTCTTCTTAATATTCTTGCTTCTACAAAATTTGGAAATATGTCTTGGTCTATTGAAATTGTAACATATGATAGCATTTTGAAAAAGCTTACTTCCACCCATTTTGGACTTGTATTGATTAGATTTATGATCAAATCCATTGCATGCATAACAATAGCCATTGAAAGATCATAACATCATACCATTGTTATAACCATTGATCATTTTATTTATGCATTCACTAGCCTTATGATCAAATCTTTAACATGTAAAAAACTGACCAAGAAAACATGGAATATTCTGATTCATTCTTCTTCTATATTCCATAGCCTTATGTCCAAATTTATTTCAGGAATAAAAAAAACAATTCAAAGATGGGTACCTTTGTGCATTTGGTTGTTTGATTGGTGGTCTTTTGAAGTCTCTCCTTTGATTCCAAACCTATTTTCCGTTACTCTTATTTTCCTCAATCTTATTTTGTTTATTCTTCTTCTTTTCAACACTTGGTATTTGATTTTCCTTTGAACTTCTCCTTTCTCAAACCCTAATCCACCTTTTTCTTTAGAACTCTTCTGATTTGCAATCATTTCATCAAGCATTGTAGAGCCCATTTTGAATTTGTCTTATTCATTCTTTTATTTTTCTAGGTTAGATCTCAAGGCCACAACCTCTTCTTCAAGTTTTTAACATTCTTAAGATTTTCTTTTCACCTGTTCATTCAAACATTCTTCAACTCTTTTTCCTTCTTCAACTTGTACCTTTAGATTGGTAATTTTTTCATTTTCTTGCTTCAACTGATCATTGACCTCCTTATGTCTTTTTATGAACTTCTTGATTTGTTCCCTAAACTTTTTGATGCATTCATCTGCTTCCTTGACATTTTCCTTTAGATATTTGTTCTCACTATCACTACTTTCCAAATATTTAAGATCTATTCTAAGTTCTCCATTCATTTCAACCATGCAATCTTCTTTACGGAATCCAACAATAGGAATTTATTCTGGAGTAGTAGGATATTTTCTAAGATCCATTTTTTCAACCTCCAAGATCTTCCCAAAGTGGTTAAGCTTCTTCCCAGGAACTAAGCCTGGATACAAATTGTTGAACACCTAGAATACTGAGAGCGGGACATGAATCAATATTCGTTGAGACCACTTAAAAATTTAAAAATTCATTCAACATAGCATATTCAATTTTTAGTAAGAAAGGAATTCATTAGATCAACCATCAAGATCACATAATACATGAACACCAGACTTTTACATGGAAAACCCAAAAATGGGAAAACCACGATGAGGGTTAGCTCACAGTATATTATAAACAGTTATAAGATATTATAGAATTTCTCACTACTCGTGGACTCACTATCCTAGTGGAATCACTTCCTAAAAAAATATTAAAAGATAGAAGAGAGTGGTGGCACATAGCTAGGATTTGAATCATTATAATTACATATCCAATATGCATGAATTACACTTTCATTGCAGTTCAATACACTGACTTTATACACTTCAACATAAATCTACACTAACACTTTTATCTTCTCTGCATTCACCTCACATTCACACAATTCACATCAAAAAATCCTTATCATCATATCCATTCCTTAAAAAAACTGAAAATGAAGTCACATATGTCCATCATAACCTCAAACATCAACTAGGTTAGCCTATTTCGATGCACCATACAATATATAACTTTTTGACTCAACACACAAATCATACACACTTTGCACCTTAATTAAAACTTGTAGAACATAAGATACGCCAAGTTGGACCTATAATAGTATCGTTATAATGAATCAACACTTCTCAAAACTCTGTAATACTCATATCATATTAGATCAGTACCAACAAAGACCTAACATCAAAATTCACCAACTATTCAACCACAAATGGACACACGGACCTCAAAACTTCACGCAACTTGAAATGTATGCAGAAGTGATGCCTATCAATATTCCCATAAGTTTACAAGAGCATATGTGAAATTCATAGTGAAGTTTGGATTAACCCAAAACATTCATTCTGTATAGGTAACCACTGTCACTAGCAGACCATAACTTTTGCCATTCATAACTTCTTCACTAGACACAAAAATAATGTGAAAGACAAGATCTAGACTCTTCTAATATTCAAAATTTTTTTACCACTACCACAAAGTGGGATTATTTAAGGAAGACCAATGCGGACCAAAATAGTGGATGTCTTGTACACTGAAAACACTATTTTGACAATTAACTAGATTTCCACTTCAATTGTCTACACTAGATCAAACCCTCTTGCAACTAAGCATTTGATTATCATCTTCATGCATGCTCAGGATATATAAAATGGTTTACACAAATATCCTTATACCAAACCATAATATTTATATCAATGGAAACACTGCATCTACAAACTATACAACTTATATCATACCTCATGCTCATGTTGCTAATAGACATCTCAATGAAAAAATCTTCCAACAAACCTAACATATAAATTTGAGCTGGAAATACCTTGAAAGGGGTATTGTGTGCCATAGACATGGAGGAAAAGAGTATGTGTAGGATCATGATGGGCCAAAAAGTGGTGATATCTAAGTGATATAATGACCCATGTGGCTGATGACTTTTTTTTACCCAAAATTGATGAAACGGAAAGGGTTTTTTAAGGAGATTCTCAAATTTCCACCAATATAAATTATGCCCTACTTTGAATTTAATAAATAATTATTATTCATTTTCTATTAGAATTACGACTAAAATCCTGATTGATAGGTTGATTGAAAAAAATCTATAGCTTTCAAACGGTATCACATTTTTTGAATCCAAAACATGTGTCACATTCTATGCTTCACATACTATAGGATTAAAAAAAAAAGAATTGAATTTCATGAAGTTTTGACCAAGTTAAGGTGGTCAAACATATGAGTTCTATATTTTTTTTATGTTGTAATAAAAAATTCATAATTAATTATTTACTTGGAAAAAAATTGTAAAAAAATATGCATCACATTGGGAGATGAGTCCCCTATTTATACCTAAAATCTTATATAAAAATAGTTATCATTTTATTGGGGTTAGGGTGGTCAGACAAACACCTACTTCTTATTTTTTCCTTGAAATTTAAGTACTACTACATTGAAATTTCAAATTTTCACCAAATAGATTTAAAAAAGAAGAAGTAAAGTTTAGAAACTACATTCAATTTTCTATAAATTCTATTCTTACATATTTTTGAAATAATATAGATAACTAATTCAAATTTTTACATCAAGTTGCCTAACTCTTATTTTCAAAATTTTATTGCCACTTAAGGGCCTATGTTTTCCATGATGATCCTGCACATACCCAAAATACTCAAAATCATATTTCAATATCTTCTTGTTATTTGTCTATAGGTTTTTTTCATATGGACTAAGTGTGAAAACATTTTCTATGACTATTAAAATTCACTTTCCCTAATTTTTTGACTTGTGCGACTTGAATGCTTGAATGAAAAATTAGGTCTTCAATCCTTTTTTAATTCGCTTCAAATCTTTAACCTACACACAAGGAAGAGGGGAAAGGGTTGTTTTATATAGGGGATTACCTAATTCAAACCATATTTTTGTATTTTTAGCACCAAAATGGCTATGATAGTGTAAAAGAGAGTTTACCCTTGGTTGAGAAAAGGCTAATTGATAAAAAAGTGAAAAATTAATAATAGCTACAAATTACCACTTAGATCAAAAATTCCTTGATGGACTAAAGTCATTGTACTCATCACCTTCAAGGATAAATTCATGCTTGATTTGAAGTCTTGCAAGTTTTAGTACTCACAAAGAAAATAGACATAAAACACAATCAAACTCACATAAAAGTATGACGCATTGCTAACATGATTCTTGACTAAAATAAATCTATTATAATTCTTCTCTTGACTACTTTTATGATCGTCAATTATGATCTTAATTTCCTTAGGAATTTTCTAGGATTTTAAATGGAAAAAATGACTTGCATCTATATACAATTCTTTAAATTTCCAAAAATCAAATATGGGCAGCCAACAAATGATTTTAGTTTTTTAAATGTTAAAATGTTGATACCAACATATACGAATTAGGGCTAAGATAGGATGCATAGAGTGATAGGCACTAGCTAGCTAGACCTGTTTTGGGGCCATGAACATTGATAGATAAAAATTAAATATGGTATCCCAATTCAACTTTGATTTTCTAAACATTACTATGAAATCAGTATATAAAATGCATAATTGGGTCCAAGATCATAGGGGGGAGCTAAACCTAGTGTGAAATTATCAAAGGTGACAATTTATGATGCTAGAGTTTGTAGTAGTTTAATTCTTTTGTAAATTTACTTCATCTTGGGATCTTCTTTAGTTCCTAATTTCACACCCTCAACATCTTCCTCACTAGCAAGATACTATTTTTTTTTTCGTAAAAATCAACACTATCAAGCATCCTATAAATCTACAAGGAATCTTAAAAGATAATTTAAATGAGCTATGTGATATCATTTCCAAATAATCTCTCATTTCCATTATTTCCTACCAACATGGGTTTCGCTTCAATATGTTTTTTCTCAGATTAATTTATGTAATTCCATGTAACTTATAAATACAATCATCGTCATCAATAATTTTCAATGATAAATGTTGTTAAGAATGTTAGGCCTAGTGATAATTTCAAAACTATACCTATAGTGGGGACATGTTAATAATTAAAAATTTCAATGGTAAACTAAATAGGATTCCTAAAGATATTTAATATTTCCTCTTTCAAAAAATATGTGCCTCTAACCTAAGACAACCAATTCTAGATCACCACAAAATTTTAAGCACTTAATCATTTATTTCGAAGACATGTTAAAAAAAAATAGAAAGGATTTGTATTTATCCACATGGTTTGGGGCACTCAAATTTTATTCTAAAATTGAATTTATAATTTGTCCCATTAGCTGAAAGTAATATAATATTGATGCAAAAGCATCTAGGTACACGAGAAATCTTGTACACCAAAAAAAATTATTTTAATTTCTTTTCTTTTTTGGATTTGGTTTTGTTTCCAAGCATGATTTTTATTTTTAATTCCATTTCTCTCTCAACTCCTCAAAATTGGAGTCAATAAAGTTTCATTTGAATTGAATTCAAATTAAATTAGAAAGTGTTGGAAATTGCCATTTTTTAAAATTTTGAGAGTTACATGAAATCCCAAGCCTAGGCTTGGGAAGGCCATTCTTAGCATTATTGTAACCCCCTATGCATTTAAATTGATTTTGAATTGGCGGTGGTAAATTTTGGGTTGCGTGGTGAAGGAGTTAGTGGAGTGAGCAAGTGAGCAAAAAATTCGAAAACGTATTGATTTTTGCTAGGCAAAAAATGAATGACAATGAGTTACCACATCCAAGAAGGAAAAAGAGAGGATAATGCAGCTAGGATGCTTGTAAGAAGCCATGCCCAGCTTGAGAGAGAGTTTCAACATGTAAAAGAAGGAAAAAATCAAAAGTTTGAAAGGAGGAACTTGCCTGTGAAACTAAGGAGGGACGTCTAAAAGTGAAGAAGGGATAATTGAAATGATTTTTTCTACTATTGGAGTTCATGGAAGGCCTCTTGTAGCATAAATCCTCAAGTTGGAGGCAAAAATCATGCAACTTGTAGATGTTCTTTGTCCATTGTTGAATCATGAAATTTTTGTTGTAAACTCTTCGAAGTTTTAAATATCAAAAAATCAACATTTGTTCATGTTTTCTTTTCAATTCCTATGAGGTAGAATTTAATTTGAGCTCACAATTTATTTGTTTTTAGTTTCAAAAGGATTGATTTTCCCATAGTTGAGTAAAGGAGCTACAACAACCAACATACTAGAAGGATTCTTGGTTGTCGATCTGCATCAAATACATACACTATTTCATTCTTCTGAACATGCATTATTAAAATCATGTTTCATATGACACTAGTTCTAGAGAATCAAGGTTGACGATATGCATTAGAATTAAGATAATTTATAATGTTATCATCATAATATCCAACAAAATTAGTAGGTTTAGTTTCTATGTAGCATATCTTATTCTCTATCTCATAAAATTTTTCTATAATGTGTAGCATCTTCTTCTCTCTATGCAACAATACTTCTTTCCCTTGATTTTATGGATTACTGTAGGATAAATCTATGTGGATGCTACCACTAAAAAAATCTATGCATTTTCATCATAACATATGTGACTTAGTTGGACAATCAACTATGGTAATATCCATTAAAAAACATTTAATTGGGTATATAGATAGCTAAGTTTCAACATCATTAACAAAATCCATTCACATTGATCTCTTGATATTCCAAGACACAATTGTTTTCCATAATAATTTGAAACCTTTAGGCCTAGCTACCTTATGATTTCCAAGAACATCATATTATTGGATGCACTAGAATCTAGTTCATGGAATTATAAACATGAAAACATTTTATTATCAAAGAAGTATAAAATTGATCAATACCTTGCTAGTTAGAAGTAGATACCATGCCCAAGTAGATCTAAAGAGTTTCATGGATATTTTAAATACCTTTATACTTTCCTTACAATCAATATAAAATTTTGTAGGAAGATTAAACATAATCAATGAACTAGTATACACCAATTGCCTTTTGAATGCTTAATAGTCCTAATAAATTATCTCACTGAAACTTGAACTTTCAACTAAATCAAGGCTAGATCAATATCAATTTTCTCATATGTAGGGAAAGAAGTAGACAATGGGATAATTACAAGATTAATATATATGAATAAAATATATTACCTAATCATTGGTTGTACCCTCTTTCTATTTTTAGCATGTTTAACTAGCTTTTTTCCATTCATTTGATATTTTTCTCACTTAACTGTATTTGGAAATTATTCTAGCAGCATTTAGATGTTCCACACTAGTGGATGAGACATATGTATGCTTATTTTTGGGACATAAATCTTTAAAAAAGGAATAAAATGACAATCCATTTTTTTTGTGGTGAATTTCCTATATTCCTATTCATGTCCTTTCTTGTAGTACCTTATATTTTCCCTTATTTTTTAGTTTTGTTGATGTTTTGGAAAAATGACACTTCTATCTTGATATTTGGTGTCTATTTTCCTATTTATCATTTAGTACTTAGTTTGAACCTACAAGATAGCCACATCAATGAGATCCCTTATCTCTTCACTTAAATGTTTCACTGTCTTATGGGTAAAAGAATAAAGCCATGTTATACTTTTATAAAGGAAATGAACAACATTGATTCAACTTATCAACTTGAATCACTAGAAAATGACATATGTTTTGAATTTTGAAATAATTTAAGCCAATAAAATGTGTATCTTTTAGTGTATCTTATGTTTCTATTTTTTTTTTTTTAATTATTTGAATATAGATTTTTGTGAAATAGACACTCTAATTTAAAATGTTGATAAATTATTGAAAAAATAAATTAAATTGGATGTGACACTTTATATAGTAGATTTTATTATTTTCTTTTCAATTTTTTGGTTTATTTATAACTTGATATTTTAGTGCATAGATTTATTTTTTTCCCAATTTATTTCTTTATTTACCAACTTCATCTAGAAACTCTTCATCTTTAAGGAGTGTTTCAAAAACCATGCACTTTACTAGATTTGGATGAAAATAACATAATTCATAAAAAATGAACCTTCTTGAAGATTCACATGATCCCTCCTTAAGGTATTAATGATTTTCCATTCTTGGTGTCCCTACTTTCCATGTCTTGGAACCACTTTATTACCATTTTTCTTGAATATTTTTAACCAATCATGTATCGTTTGATACTATTTGAAGTGAGTGGAAACATTGTTAGAATGTAACCCATTTTCATTTTATAAAATATGATATGAGAGATCCTTAGTTGCCTCCATTAGTTTATCCATTTTTTCTTCAACTATTAGGGTCTTACTTGAAATGATTGCATTTAGTATTAACACTTGACATCTACTCTATTGACATTATCATTAGATGTTCTCATATTATGTATATTAATTGACATGGGATAAATTTACCTTAATGTTTGAGGGTTCTTATTATACAAGTAAAATCTCAACTTTGCATCAAATGCTTCATAGTATAGGACCAATAACATTGGTTCATTTTGCCTCACATGGGGAGATACATTCCCCGATATAATAAAAAAGGTAATATTAAAAGCAATAATGGTTTCATTTACCCCTTCCTTGATCATGGTCAAGTCATATATTACAAACTTTGGATGATGTAGTCATGGTAGGAGGGTCCTCAAAGAGAACAATCTGGACCGTGCAACAGGAGTCACACAACGAAAGGAACACAAAAAATGGAGGAAAATATAGATTCAAATACTCTCATTATCAAAAAAAATGATTACAAACAACTGACAACATCCGGTTTACAAATTCGACCCATAGGGATGTTTACAACATGCTCAAAATACCATCTTCCTACATGCTCCTTAACACTAGCGAAAATCCTACAAATAAAATCTTATCTTTTTCATATCTGCCTTCCTAATGATCTATTACATTGATTTATATCACATCCAGCCATCAAGAATATTTTGCATTGGCCAAAGATCATTGCAATCTCCAATAAAATAAAATGTAATGAACGCATGAATAAGTCAGCCTCAAATTTGAATTACTCCAGGGTGAATGCATACGATGAAGTGTGGACCTATAAACAAGGTCAGGGACACTCCATGAAACATTTTGAGTCACACCGTCAAGATATGCAAGGTACACGGATGATCCACCAATGATCAAACTAGCCGCTAGATAAGAAAATTATTCTAGTGTCGGTTCAAGAAATTGCCACTTAATCCAAAAGTGAGAACTTGCCGAAAAAGGCCCAATTGTGCTCAAATCTTGAAATAGGGAAAATGAACATGTCCACGACATACACATAGATCCACAACATTCGATGAGCAAACATGAAGAAACACGAAATCTGCCAACTTGAACTGAACAAGAACTGAAACAAAGATAAACTTGAATGAAAATATTTTTGGTCGATGCAAGATTGCCACGACCCAAGGATTCTCCTACATCAAACAACCTTGGTGAGAAAATATGTTCCATGAGAGGAACTCATGAACATCTGACTGAATTTAGGATATAGACCCCATGCTCATTCCTGATCTAAATGTATTCTTTGTCTGTACTTTTCTTCCTCCTCACCTCTTTTCTTCCCTCTGTTAGATCCTTTAACTTTTTCTTATCTTCACTTTCTTCTCCCTCCTTCATACTTGCACATGGTAGCGAGGGATGCTTATCACCACTCACTTTCTTTTGCCCTTCTGATCTACCTCTTCTGCAAGACTCCATTTTATCTAAAATTTTATCTGCAACAATAGTCTTCTGCTACGTAAGTCTACCCTTAAACCCTTCCGATACCATCTCACTCTTAGATTTATCCACATGGTTCCTTTTCAAATCCATAACTTCCTCCAGTACAACCTCTGCATCTTGCCTCTTAGCATTGTAATTCTTCACAAGACTCAACTTCCTCACTTCCTCCTGCTTATTCTTCAAGGAAGCCAAAGTAAAATTTTGCCCATCCTTCTCCACGGTAATCAGATTCCTTCAACAATCATACATAGCTCTTCTATCAAACTGCTAAGGTCTACCCAATAGAACATGACAAGCACTCATAGACAAAACATCAAAAAAAACTTCATCTCTGAAGGGGCCAACATTAAAGTTCACCAATCACTACTCTTCCACCTCCTTTATGTGATCATCCTGTAACTAAATTATGCTATAAGGACAAGGATACAGAAACCTCTTCAAACCAAGCTTCTCCACCATCTCCTCAGATACCAAGTTATTAGTACTCCTGGTATCCACAATAACCTTACAACACTTACCTCCTAATTTACACATAGTTTGAAAAAGGATTCTTCCTTTGTGAAGTCTCAACTTCTTGCTTCCTCTTCCTCATCAAGACTTTCTTGAGCATAAGAGATTCTCCCTGCTTTGGTTATATCACATCTACTACTTGAGTAACCTACTCTTCATGTACTACGAAGTTCTTTTTACCAATTCCTTTACTTGATCCCTCCGGACATTCAAAAGATCGATGTTCGAATTTTCCACACTTGAAACATTTACCCAATAATTTCTTGATTCCATTTCCTCTTCTTTGTGTCCTTTGATCTGATTCTTTACTCCACTTAGATCTTGATTCTTCTTCACTTATTCTACTTCTCATCCGCTTTTCTTTCCCTCTAGGGTTATTCTGTTGTCTTCTCTTCACTTTATCTTCTGCCTTAATAGCGTATTAGAAAGCATCCTCAACTATGGAAATCAACAACATACTCATCTCATCTTGAATGTTAAATCTAAGGCCTTTTATATATCTTGCCGCCTTCTCCCTAGTCATCTCTCAGTGCCTAGATCTGATTGTCATCTTGTAAAATTCCTTGGTATACTCTTTCACACTCATGTCCTTCTGCTCCAAGTTCTGCAACTTCTTGAACAATTCCAACTCATAGTCTCCTGGAATGAACTTAGCCTTCAGCCTTGCAACCATCTGCCTCCACCGAGTGATTCTTGTTTCACCATTTTACAATATGTCCCTCTTCAACTCTTTCCACCATAAAGCAACATGCCCTTTCAACTTAGTTTGCGCTAGCCTAACCCCTCAGCGAGTCTCCAATATCCTCAAGTTCAAAATAATCTTCCAACTCTACTATCTAGTCTATCAAGTCTTTTGGATTCAACGTACTCGAGAAGTTAGAAACCTCCACCCTATGATTTTTACTTTCTTGTGCCACTACTCTAAACAATCTCTCTTCTCCTTCATATGTTGGTCCTCTAGCTTCTTCAGCCTCAAGTTCTTCTTTAGCCTCTTCATATTCATCCTTCAGTTTAGGGTTCCTCCTCAAACCACCCAAGATGTTCTAGATCTCATTCCTCATCTTATTTTTTAAGTCCTCCATCATCTACTCTATTCTTCTAGGGTTCATCCTTCTCGGCAACATCTCTTCCTCTGCTCAGGTGCAACTACCTCAACTCGGTGATCTGACTACAAGGTTTCAAATGCCTCTCTCTCAGTGATCTATTAAACACACTTACAACCTACCTCAAATCCGCGATCTATTCACCCAAGGAATGCCACAAGGACCACAACCCACTCAAGGTTCACAACCAGCTCTCATCTTCAGATTTTGATACCATCTGATGTAGTCACAGTAGGAGGGTCCTCAAAGACAACAATCCAGACCGTGCACTAGGATTCACACAATGGAAGCAACACAAAAAATGGAGGCAAATATAAATTCAAATACTCTCATTATCAGAAAATTTGATTACAAATCACCGACAACATCCGATTTACAAATTCAGCTCACAGGCCTGTTTACAACATGCTAAAAATACCATCTTCCTACATGCTCCTTAACACGAGCGAAAATCCTATAGATAGATCTTATATTTTTCCTATTTGCCTTCCTAATGATCTATTACATTGATTTATATAACATCCAAGCATCAAGAATCTTCTGCATCGGCCAAAGATCATTACAATCTCCAATGAAAGAAAATGTAACAAACACATGAATAACTCGGCCTCAAATTTGAATTACTTCACAGTGAACGCATAAGATGAAGCGTGGACCTATAAACAAGGTCGAGGACACTCCACGAAACATTTAGAGTCACATCATCAAGATCCACAAGGTACGAGGACGATCCACCAATGATCAAACCAACCATTAGAAAAGAAAATTATTCTCGTGTTGGTTCAAGAAACTACCACTTAATCTGAAAGTGAGAACTTGTCAGAAAAGGCCCAATCACACTCAAATTTTTAAATAAGGAAAATGAACATGTCCACAATGTACACATAGATCCACAAGGTCCAGTGAGCAAACATGAAGAAACATCGAATTTGCCAACTTGCACTGAACAAGAATTGAAACAAAGACAAACTAGAATGAAAATATTTTTGGTCGATGCAAGATTGCCATGACCCAAGGATGCTCCTGCATCATTGGATCTAATCTTTTTTTCATACTACAATCTAAAAGCTCTCATAAAATAATCCTACGAGTCTATGCTACCATCTAGAAGGCTTTTTTACTATTATTTAGCACTCTCTTCTAGAGATTAAATGAAGATTTTCATCATGATGTCTCCAACCTTATCATGTATTCATTAGTCAAATTGTTAAAGCATCTCAAGTAGTCCTCTCTAATGACAACATTATTGCCTTGGGATTTTGGGGCTTTCCCCTATTCTCAATTAGAATTGGATTAGGATAATCTATAATACCACAAAATTCTAAGTGGTTTAGGTTTTTCTAACCATAAATGGTGGTGCCTTATGCAATCTATAACAACATTAGTGAACAATTTGATTTTTGATTATATCTAATTTCTAATTGGATGCAATTGTTTTTCTTTACTTTAAATGAAAATTAGAAAATTTTGTAGCAAACAAAAGTAATAGATAGTGATTTTTTTGTAACCACTATTAATTACATTTTAAAATCCATAAAAATGAAAAGGATTTAGTAGCTTGATCATTTTTCCCTTTAACTAATGTATTCATCTTAACACCTAAATTACAATATAATATTATATTAATAGCCCTTTCAACAAGACTCTTCGACTTTTGTCTAGAAAAAAATAGAGTGTATAACCCCAACAAATATACACATGCATGATTTCTCCATTCTAAACATCAAAAATACAAAAAAAGGTCAAGCAAAAAACAACGAGTAGTTTCCAAAACCTTGAGCCATGTGCTCAAATTAATCCTCTCGATTCAATGGCCTCCTCATGATGAGTCAACCTACTAAGAATAGTATGTAACTTTTGATGTCATGCTTTCCACCCATCAAAATTACCCCTCCACCTTGAACTACTCAAACCACTAAGATGCTCTCACACCGAATTCTAATACATCATAAATTAATCAAAAGTCTTTCTTAATCTCCTTTCAAACCCACTTTTTAAGCCCCATTCACATGTAAATGCATTATCTTATCTATGTAAAAGATGCTCTTATAAATCTTAAATGACATAATTTACTTGTACACAGACCTTAACACAATATTCGAAGTGATTTAATTTGCCACTAGAAAGAATCTTGAGATTCCTCCAATTGAATATCCGTTTCCCCCGTGATCCCGTATTTACGGCATAACTTACAATGATCAATAAATACAATTTCTTTTAGTAGATTGATAAACCGTAGAACACGTTCTTTGCTAAAACTGACCACACGAAAACAATAGCCTCCGACATACGCAGGGACTAATAAATCATAATTTGACGTTATGTACAAATCGTGCCGGTTGGTCTGGTCTATTTTTATAAAATGAAAGGTGATAACATTCAGACAATTTAAACTATTAAACGAACCATTTAATGTGCTTACTCGAACGAACGTGATCCATTTTCTAGAATGAATGCATTTAGGGTTTCCTCAACGTAAGAAAACAAAAACTAATAGTAACGTATATATAAAACTGAACCTTTCCGGGAAGTCTGGAAATAGAGCGTGCTCTGTCTTAAAGCCTCGATATCATCTGCTTTACAACTTGCCAAGTCAACGAACTTCATTGCTCGCAGTTGGAAATTTAGAAGCGTCAAGTCGTGTTTTGTGTGAAAGGCAAAAACTATACCAGTCCCTATGGAACCCAGCAACTCTGACCGCAAGGGAAAAAAAATAGCACGCCCTATGGAAAGCAAGAAGCCGGCAAAAAAAGAAGCAGTCCCTGTTGAAGCAGTTACTGTGAAAACCAAGAAATTGGACAGTACGGCGGAAAAAGGAGCAGCAGTCCCTGTTATAGCAGGTCCTGTGAAAACCGCGAAATTGGACAGTAAGGCGGAAAAAAGAGCAGCAGTCCCTGTTGAAGCCGTTCCTGTGGAAACCAAGAAATTGGACAGTAAGGCGGAAAAAGGAGCAGTAGTCCCTCTTCAAGCAGTTCCCGTGGAAACCAAGAAATTGGACAGTAAGGCGGAAAAAAGAGCAGCAGTCCCTGTTGAAGCAGTTCCTGTGGAGACCAAGAAATTGGACAGTAAGGCGGAAAAAGGAGCAGTAGTCCCTGAGGAAACCAAGAAATTGGACAGTAAGGCGGGAAAAGGAGAAGCAGTCCCTGTGAAATCCAAGCAATTTGACGGTAAGACTGGAAAAGGAAAAGCAGCCCCTGGGGAATCCGAGACCTTGGACAGTAACGCGGAAGAATCAAAGAAAGTGGGCAGTAAGCCGGAAAAAGATAAAGCACTCTCTGTGGAATCCGAACAATTGGAGAGTAAGACGGAAAATGTAGCACTGCATCTGGAATTCATGAAGTTTGACACGAAACAAAATGAACCACCAGGCTGGCTTTTGGCTTCTATGCCGCAAATGAGAGAGAATTTTGATTCGATTATGGAAAAAAGAATCCTTCGTGAAAAGGATACCGTACGCCTCTCGGGTGCATGGTGGGGGAGTGGAGAAAATATCTATAAGGAAGATCAATCGCTAAATCTAAAGGAGAAGCTGCTTGTTAGAACAACTACACAAGAAGAAGCAGGTAAATCAAAGCCAACTTCTGACTATTTAAGGCAGTTTGCCTCCCTACTATCTTTAGCTTAACTTCATTTAACAAGAGCATTTAAGGGCGCTAATTCTCATTTGACTGTTTTGCAATTCGCAGAGGTAGATAAAAAGGACGGCTTTCGAGTAAAACTGCGTAAACGGTTTAACCCGAGCACTAACCCGAAATCTCACACGTGACAGAAAACATCGATTATTCAGAATTACTGAAATCATTGGTAACTGTGTGACGTAGGATTGTTAGGGATATTGACGAGATGGGATAGTATGGTTTGTTCTAAATTAAGGTTTAAATTTTGCAATAATGTTGTGTTTAATATAGGTGGTTATTTTCTTATTAATATTGAAGTGTGTTAGTTTGGCTTTGTGATAGTTGCGTGGTTTGGACAATTATGTCATGGAAAGGTTTTAAAGAGTGGGATTGTAATGAATGTAACATCATTCTAGTTGAATGATTAACATTTCAAATAACTTAATTTTATATGATGATTATTTGTGTTATAATTGTATGGACATGTTTTATGTAATCTTGTAAGTTTTGTTCAGTTTTATTTCATTGTCTTCTGCAATAAGTTAAATATTATATTTTTTTCTTTACAAATTCTGTATTTTGTTGTGAATTTGTTTATTTAAATCATTATTTATATATTTAATAATATTGAAAAAGTATTAGATAATTGATATTTTAATTTTTAGTTACAGATTACATAAGATGAAGTATTTAAAATTAGTTTTTATATGATTTTGATTATATTTTAATTTAAATTTCTATGGATTTATGATAAATATAGTTAAACAATTTGTGTGGATGTTAAGGGAGCCGGCTAACTCCTAGACAAAACTTACCTATGTACATACAAAAATGCATGAAAACATACATAACGACATATATGGTAACATACATAATATGATGAGACATCGTAGTGCGAGGCCTGCCCGATGGGGGTTGAAAGTCCCTGAAAGTGACGAAACCTACAGACGGCACCAAACTTCCAGGAAATGGTAGGTAGGAGTTAACGATGCCGTCAAGTGAGTTTTCCCACCTCCTGCCAACCGAAAGTGGTAGGTGCCTTAGCTTGGCCATGAAGTTTCGCTTTAATCCGTGTGGGAAAACTGGAAGGTGAATGACATGGCCCTTTTTGTTTCCAGACTACTCATTGAAAGTTGAAGGTTTGAGTGCACGTGGAGGAGTTGGAGGAGAAAACCAACCAAATCGAGGTGAGGGGTGCTAGCCAATTCGATTGCAGGAAGAGGGTTTTACAACACCTTATAATTTGTAATTTGGGATACACAATGTGTGGGGTGTCAGTAATTTGAATCTCCTTGTTTAAATATATGAATGTTTTGAAAATCACACATTCCATTGTTGTGTTTAAATTTTGCATGATTGAAAAAAAAAGTGCACAAAATAATTGTAATTTGGAAAACACAATGTTGGGTTTCAGTTATTTGAATCTCCTTATTTAAATGTAAAGGGTTGTCTCATGGTAGGTTGCTTGCTTATTAACACTTACTGTTTTGCAACATGGAGTGTTACAAAATAGTATGAATGTCTTAAAAATCACACATTCCATTGTTGTGCTTAAATTTCACATGATTGAAAAAATAAACTGCATAAAATAATTGTAATTGGGAAAACATAGTGTGGGGTTTTAGTTATTTGAATCTCCTTGTTTAAATGTGAAGGGTTGTCTCATGCTAGGTTGTTTGCTTCTTAACACCCACGGTTTTGCAACATGGAATGTTACAAAATAGTATGAATGTCTTCAAAATCACACATTCCATTGTTGTGTTTAAATTTTGCATGATTGAAAAAATAAAGTCCACAAAATAACTGTAATTTAGAAAAAATAGTGTTGGGTTTCAGTTATCTGAATCTCCTTGTTTAAATGCAAAGGGTTGTCTCATGGTGGGTTGCTAGCTTCTAAACACCCACAGTTTTGCAACATGGAATGTTACAAAATAGTATGAATGTTTTCAAAATCACACATTCCATTATTGTGCTTAACTTTTGCATGATTGAAAAAATAAAGTGCACAAAATAATTGTAATTCGAAGAATAGAGTGTTGGGTTTCAGTTATTTGAATCTCCTTGTTTAAATGCAAATTGGTTGTTTCATTGTGGGTTGCTATCTTCTTAACACCCATGGTTTTGTAACATGGAATATTACAAAACAATATGAATGTCTTCAAAATCACACATTCCATTATTGTGCTTAACTTTTGCATGATTGAAAAAATAAAGTGCACAAAATAATTGTAATTCGGAGAATAGAGTGTTGGGTTTTAGTTATTTGAATCTCCTTGTTTAAATGCAAATGGGTTGTTTCATTGTGGGTTGCTAGCTTCTTAACACCCATGGTTTTGTAACATGGAATGTTACAAAACAATATGAATGTCTTCAAAATCACACATTCCATTGTTGTGCTTAACTTTTGCATGATTGAAAAAAAAAGTGCACACAATAATTGTAATTCGGAGAATAGAGTGTTGGGTTTCAGTTATTTGAATCTCCTTGTTTAAATGCAAATGGGTTGTTTCATTGTGGGTTGCTAGCTTCTTAACACCCATGGTTTTGTAACATGGATGTTACAAAACAATATGAATGTCTTCAAAATCCCACATTCCATTTATGTGTTTAACTTTTGCATGGTTGAAAAAATAAAGTGCTCAAAATAATTGTAATTGGAAAAACACAGCGTTGGGTTTCACTTATTTGAATCTCCTTGTTTAAATGTGAAGGTTTGTATCATGTTGGGTTGCTTACTTCTTAACACCCACGATTTTGCAACATGGAATGTTACAAAACAGTATGAATATCTTCAAAATCATACATTCCATTGTTGTGTTTAACTTTCGCATGATTGAAAAAATAAAGTGCGCAAAATGACTATAATTCAAAAAACACGGTGTTGGGTTTCAGTTATTTGAATCTCCTTGTTTAAGTGCAAAGGGTTGTCTCATGGTGGGTTGCTAGCTTTTTAACACCCATGGTTTTGCAACACAAAATGTTACAAAATAGTATAAATGTCTTCAAAATCACACATTCCATTGTTGTGTTTAAATTTTGCATGATTGGAAAAATAAAGTGCACAAAATAATTGTAATTGGGAAAACACAGTGTGGGGTTTTAGTTACTTGAATCTCCTTATTTAAATGTGAAGAGTTGTCTCATGTTGGGTTTCTTTCTTGTTAACACCCATGGTTTTGCAACATGGAATGTTACAAAATAGTATGAATTTCTTGAAAACCACACATTCCATTGTTGTGTTTAAATTTTGCATGATTGAAAAAATAAAGCGCAAGAAATAAATGTAATTAGGAAAACACAGTGTTGGGTTTCAATTATTTAAATCTCCTTGTTTAAATGTGAAGGGTTGTCTCATGTTGGGTTGCTTGCTTCTTAACACGTAGGCCAATATAACATGGAGTGTTACAAAACAGTATGAATGTCTTCAAAATCACACATTCCATTGTTGTGTTTAAATTTTGCATGATTGAAAAAACATAGTGCAAGAAATAAATGTAATTGGGAAAACATAGTGTTGGGTTTCAGTTATTTGAATCTCCTTGTTTAAATGCAAAGGGTTGTCTCATCATGGGTTGCTAGCTTCTTAATACCCACTATTTTGCAACATGGAATGTTACAAAACAATATGAATGTCTTCAAAATCATACATTCCATTGTTGTGTTTCAATTTCGCATGATTGAAAAAATAAAGTGTACAAAATAATTATAATTTGGAAAACACAATATTGGGTTTCAGTTATTTGAATCAATACAATATTTGTCTCATTCACTATGGTCTACTTCTTGTCCAATTTTGCACTGTCATTTGCTGATTCGACATAGTTTAAATGGTCCTTCCCCAACTTCTCAAGAGCAGGAAGAATCTCTTTAGTCAATACATTATATATCTCATAAAGTTTGGTTGGCTTATTTTCAAGTGTTTTTAGGGATGTTTCCTTATTGATTTCATGCATTCTAGTACCTGTTGCCTCTTGAAGTATTTGTAAGATCTTAGATTCCTCAAGCCATAGTTTTTTCCAACATTGAATTACCCATAGAAAAATTGAGTGTAATGAAAACCTTACACTACCAATGTAAGAAAGGACACCTTGAAAATTTACCAAAACTATTATTTAGAGTATGAATTGCGTTGCAATTTCATCATATCATTAAAATATAGACAGCTAGGAAAACATAGTGGATTGCGAGTTAGTTTGTTGAGCTTGTACAAAGCTGAAGGTGGAGAATTTGGAGAGGAGTTGCAGCCAGGGGATACATAAAAGTAACCATATTTAGTTGAGGGGTGACCAACCATTTGCATTCTTATACATCGAGGGTTTTTCAACACTATGTGGGTCGCAAGTTTCTTAACGCATTGTGTTTTCCAACCTCTGATTATATTTTTGCTTGTTGTAAGCCGAAGGATGAAATTTTTTCTTTTGTGCTTGATGTTATTTTTTTGGTCATGTTTAGTTTTATGTTCACAGATGTTTGGCAACCATAGAAGTAATTACATGTTATTATTCACGTTACGATTATAGGCTACATATAAAGTAAGGGTTGGACTTCTCATCGAAATGTTCAACCTGCACTTTTTTAGTTCATGAATTGTCATATACACATTTTTTGGTCATGTTAAATCAACCCAAATGGAAGGCTCCATATGAAAACATGCTTTCCCAAGTAAAACAGGTTTGTAGACCGCATCTACTATGGCATCTTAGTCTTTTTTCATGTGAGGTTGTGATTTTACCTATGGTCTTTATGTCTACTTGGAGTTTCAAGTAGACACTATTTTTTCCAACATGAATTGGTTCACATCATGGTTGATAGGTAAATTTACACATGTATGCCTTTCTTGATTCACTCCACTACTAATTCATCATTTTGTCAACATATGCAATTTTTTTTAATTCTTTTGGTGTTGGTGGTAGCAATCCAGATGTACATTTATATTGATAAAAGGTTGTCATAAAAGGTTTTGGTAGCCCTCTAACCTTTCCTCTCCATTAACACATACACATTCACCACAAGAAATGTATCTTCCCTAATACATCTGTTCTTGGAACTCTAGAAGTAATTACATAGTGTTATGCACATTACACTCATACACCACATGCAAAGTTGTAGGTTGAACTACTCATTGTGTGGTTCAACCTTCACTTGCTTATTTCATGAATTAATAGATTTTCTTTTGCTCCTCATGTTAGGTCATGCCAAATGGAAGGCTGAATATCACAACATACCTCCTTAGGTAAAAGAGGTTTATAGACCCCATATAATTTGAAATATTTGTTATATTTACATGTGGGGTTGTGAATTTACTTGTGGTCGTTATGTCTGCATGGAGATTCATCTACACGATGTGTTTTCCAAATCACATTCACTTACATCATGGTTGATAGGATATTTTACACCTTTCAGGCTTTCCTCTTTCTCTTCATTATTGATTCATCTTTTTTTCAACAGATGGAACAAACGTGTTATCATTTTGGTGTTGCTGGTAGTAATGGATGCACTTTTTATTTTTACATACAAGGTTGTCATCAAAGGTTTCAATTGCTTTCTAACCCTTCATCTCCTTTAAAACATACACATGCAGCACAACCAACGCATTTTCCCAAGATAATACATTTGTTGTTGCAATTGTATACGTAATTACAAACTATTTTCCACATTACACTCGTATGCCACAATAAGTTCTAGGATGAACCACTCATCATGTGGTTCAACCTTCACTTGTTTAATTTAATAATTGCTAGATGTGATTTTGCTCCTTATGTTAACTAACGTGAAATGAATAAGGTAAAATAGGTTTGTACACCCCATATACTCTGAAATATTTGTTATATTTACTGGTGGGGTTGCAAATTTACTTGTGGTCTTTATGTTCACATGGAGGTTCATCTACACGCTATGTTTTCCAACCTGCATTTGCTTACATTATGGTTGATAGGACATTTTACACCTTTCTAGCTTTCCTCATTCTCTCCATTACTGATTCATCTTTTTTTCAACATATGCAACAAATTTTTTATTATTTTGCCATTGTTGGCAGCAATGGATGCACTTTTTATTTTTACATACAAGGTTGTCATCAAAGGTTTTGGTTGCCCTCTAACCCTTGTTTTGCTTTAACACATACACACACACCACAACCAATGTATCTTCCCATGATAATACATGTTTTGTTGCTATTGTGTAAGTAATTATATGTTGTTATGCATGTTGTACTCCTACGCCACATACAAAGTTATAGGTTGAACCACTCATTGTGTGGTTCAACCTTTGCTTGTTTATTTCATGAATTGCTAGATGTGCTTTTGCTCCTCATATTAAGTCATGCCAAATGGAAGGTTGAATATCAAAACATGCCTCCTCAGGTAAAAGAGGTTTGTACACCCCATATACTCTAAAATCTTTATTATATTTACATGCGAGGTTGTGAATTTACTTGCAGTCTTTATGTCATCAAAGGTTCTGGTTGTCATTTTTTTTTGTCATTGTCTATGTCCACTTGTACGTTGAGATAGATAGTCTAATTTCCAGCCTTCATTTGTGTTATATTTTATGCGTAGCTTGATTCAATCTATCACCTTCAATTTTCCTCTGTTGAATTCGATAACCTCCTATTGGTTTCATGTGGGTGACAACAATGCAAACACATTTTATTTACGTTCAATGAATGATTTGGGTATGTGTAGGATCACGATGGGCCAAAAAGTGGCGATATGTAAGTGATATGATGGCCCATGTGACTGATGACTTTTTTTTTACCCAAAATTGATGAAACGAAAAAGGTTTTTAAAGGAGTTTCTCAGTTTTCCACCAATATAAATTATGTTTTACTTTGAATTAAATAAATAATTATTATCCATTTTCTATTTGAATTACGACTAAAGTCCTAATTGATAGGCTAATTGAAAAACATCTATAGCTTTCAAACGGTATCACATTTTTTGAATCTGAAACATGCGTCACATTCTATGCTTCACATAGTATAGGATTAAAAAAAACATGAATTTCATGAAGTTTTGACCAAGTTAAGGTGGTCAGACATACAATTTTTTATATTTTTTTAAAGTTGTAATAAAAAATTAATAATTAATTATTTACTTGGAAAAAAATTACAAAACAATATGCATCACATCGGGACATGAGTCCTCTACTTATATATGAAATATTATAAAAAATAATTATCATTTTATTATGGTTAAGGTGGTCAGACAGACACCTACTTCTTATTTTTTCCTTGAAATTTAAGTACTACTGCATTGAAATTTCAAATTTTCACCAAATAGATTTTTAGTTCTTGAAATAAACCTAGTATTTTAGAAAGTACATTCAATTTTCTACAGATTCTATTCTTACATATTTTTGAAATAATATAGATAACTTATTCAAATTTTTAAGTCAAGTTGTCTAACTCTGATTTTTTGAATTTTCATCACCACTTAAGGGCTTGTTTTTTCCATGATGATCCTGTACATACCCATTTATTTATTTTTCTTGACATAATCCACACTAATTTTAAATATTCATCCAATTCTATCCTTTCGTAGAATGGGGAAACCTTTGAAATGGAAGAAGCAAGACGAATTGGACATGTAAGATGTACAAAATGGAGGTTCTCCTTTTTCCTCTTCCAATTTGCCATGGAATCCTATTTTTGTCAAGAAGGATGGGGTCCCTGACCTTGTCATAGCAATTCCTCATATGAGAATTGATGATTTCATTTGCATTGAAGGTTTTGAAACTAAATTTGTGGACAAGAAAAAAAGAGAACCTACCACCATGTGTCCCGTCGATGACAAAAATTATGGAAAAACATTTTGGTATCATAGGTTTGTATCTTTCAACATTCATTTGTATAGTCCAATGATATTTTACTCTCTCTTGCTTCAATATGATGAGATTATGCCTTCTTCGTAGCTATTGGTGTCAATACAGCCCCGTAGACCATAGAGACTAGCGTGATCCAGAGAAGAAACAAAAAAAGATGTTTATACAAATGTGAGGTTGTCAAAACCACTTCATGGTAAAGTTTAAGAATGGAAAACCTGATGTTGCATATATTATCTACAAAGAAATTTTTGACGTCGAGAAAAAAGGTGAATTTTTCCATGGCATTGGCGACACAAGTGGAGATAGGTGTTCTATTGTTTCCGCTAATCTATCTGAAGAGTGAAAAATCTATATTCAAAGCCTTTTTCTAATGGATGTCAATGTCAATACAATAATGGAGAGACACATCAATGATCCTGTCTTATGTGGCACAATGTTAAAGAGAGATTAATTCCTTACAAGAAAGGATGTAATGATTCATGTATGTTGAAAGGTGCATTCTACTCATGCACAAAAACACAAAGTCGATTCAACAAGTATCATGATGTGGAATGGATAGGAATTTCATAACTTCTTCTACTTTCAACGGCCCAATGGGAAAGGTACACCTTTTTTATTGGGGTTCAGACACCATGGATGTTGTATAAGATGGTTAGCCACTCACAAAATTCAGTCATCTTAATGGATTCCATTTTTTCCACTAAAAAATATGGGGTGAGGCCTTACAAACATTGACAAATAGTTCTTCATATTTTCAATGATCTTGTTGGCTATAAACCTGACAATGCTCATGCTGAGTTGTTATGTCTACAGTTTCCATTGTATTCTTTGCTCATTTTTGATGATCAACAGAGTGGTGTGCTAGTTGCATGGGTAGTGTCCGCATGAAACAAGATTGAGGACATCTTTGCATGGCTATGCGTATTGCATGACCATCGAAGAAGAGCCAGACTCGACTGGAGAATCAATGCATTTTTGACTGATGATGCAACTGCAGAAATCCAAGCCATACAGTATGTGCATCTCTTTGTTCATTTGTGTACCTTTCTCATTTTCTATTTATTTTCAATTCCACCATCTCTTGTAGATAGGAAATAAACAATATTGTTTGTATTGTCTATTAGGGTTGTCTTTCAATGCCATGTGCTGCTATACCTTTGGCATGCTAAAAGGACTTAGTTGAAGAATGTATATAAGTATGCAGCCAAGGAAAGGGCAAGGTACATCTTCCACAGACATGGAACGATCATGATGGCAATTGGTGACAATGATGATAGTGTCACTCAGCTATTGAATTCTTTCTTTGAGGAGTTCAATGATTAGCCACAATTTTCAGAGTACTTCAACAAGACATGGTGCGAAGGAGAAGGTCGAATTGGTGAGTTGACAATTTTCCTCACCTCGTAGGATTCACACCATTCACATTATTCGGCGTTACCTATAATACGTTATGGTTTACTTGACTATTGGAAAAAAAATTCGTAGCCATGTGGGCAAAAAAATTCAGACTATTCCTACATGCCAACAAGGATACAAATGTAGCCATTGAGTCGTACCATTGTTTACTCAAAACTCGGTACTTGAGTGATCGTTCTAACAAATGCACTAGGAGAGTGGACTATTTGTATTACACACTTGTGTATAAAATGGAACCATTCTATAGGAAAAAGGAAAAGTTGCAGTATTATGGTTTTTCAATGAACTATAAGCTTTTAAGTATGTGATCTAGTTTGGAGTGGGCCAATGTAATTCCGGATGATCATTGTGTTCACGATGAAACACATCCTAGATGGTACTGGGTGAAAAGTCAAATTAGGTCCGACCACTACCTTGTTCAAAAATTTGGGGAGCACCTTTTTGTTTGTGAGTGCCCTTGGAGTTTGCATGGGAACACTTGCAAACATGTCCTGAAGGTTGTTGGCTTGATTAAAATATCATCTACCATTGAAGGGATGGTCCATAGTAAGTGAATTTCAATTCGAATTACGTTACTTTATGGGAGTCAATGTTTTTTTTTCATTTTCTACTACCTAATACAAGTTTCTTCTTTGTTTTCATTTAGATGGGGGAAATCAACTAATTGATAGAGGGATAGATTTGAACAAGACATTGTCACAGGGGGGCGTTGAAGAAAACAATCCTAATCTTATCACCCCTACACAACCTCCTTCTATCACTCATGTGTATGATGAACACATGCTCAAAATGTGTATTTGAAATGACACAAATAAAATCTTAAACAAAGTGATGCGTACATCGCCACAATGTCCACAACAGGTGAAATCATATGCACAGTGTGTGGAGAGTTTTCTACAGGACCTACAATAATCAAATGCATTACCCTTTGAATTCATTCTCAATCCTAATGAAGCTGTAACTAGCACCATTCACATGCGTCCAATTTTTAGTGCAACCCATCATACGAAGCATGCTGCAGAACACTCAGATCACCGAACTCCTTTATATGGCTTCTTCCCCTTCTCCGCAAATAATAGCTCCAATGTGAATGTTAATATGCAATGTGAGACTTCAAGTACAACATATAATATAGGTGACTATTGGAAAACCCATTTCAATTTCTATATTGTAATAGGAAATGGTATTGCAGATTTATTTTTCCAGTATGTGCTTCTACCACATCATCAACTTTCTGATTTCTTTTTTGGCCTTTTTGTTAGCTTTAGCATTCCAATATGGGAAAACGAATCCTTGCCGATGAATTTCTTTCACGAGTGTAAACCCAATGGAAGGTATGGTTCAAATTTAATAACTATGCATAGGTAGGTCCATTTTTTGGTATGACATTATGCAATACCATGGTTACTTTTAAAATTTTGGCTATGGTGACAGGCTAATGTCGGCCAACGTCCATTCACTTTGCTCCTTCTTCAAGAGTTACTAAGGATTGCACAAGCATACTTCAGTGAAACTTCTTATGTAGGTAAGCATAGTGCACATGCTCCTTCCTCAATCCATGAAGAGAAAGAAGAGTCTTTTTAGTCAAAATTTTATGTATCTCTCTCACATTGCTTGCTTCTTTTCAAGTGTTCTCATATTCCCATGTCACTGAAAATGGTCATAGTGTTTGCGTTGCTGGAAATGCACTATCCCATATTGATTCAGAGCATCTACACAATTCAGGGGTACTCGTGACCCAAGCCAAGACTTGAGAAGATCAGTTACAATTCACCAAAAAATCACTTAAACTTTCAACCAAAATCCACAACTTTGTAACTTGTTTCACTTTGCTAAAAGGCACCAAATTACGAAATCAGGTTACCAACTCAGCATAGACCCTAAAACCACCTTTAAAATCGTTATCTTGATTAGAACAAAGCAAATACATTCACTCATACCACTATTTTATTAGACTTTTAATTACTTGTAGCTATGGCACCAATTCCCTTGTAGTAGTCCATATATACAAACTCGGGAATATATTTTCAACCACATTCAATATCCTAAAAAAAAAAAAAGATTCTAGGACCCATTTGGGCCTAATTTAACATACTTCAAGGGAAGGTATTGTTGTTTTGAAAAATATATGAGAATAATTGACTGTCCCATAGACACAAGAGCATCAATTAGGCTAAAATTACAAGCAACTATCCTTAAAACTTGCTGCAGTTATAATTTTCTGTTGTTCATCCACTAATCAGGTCTTATAACCACCAAATCAATCATATCCTCAATGAAAATTACTCACTAAAATAGTAAACCAAGAGAACCTTACTGAAGGCTTACACTAAGCTTCAAACAATGAGCGTTTGATGAAAACATGTATTCCAAACCTCCATAGACCTTTCCACGGCTTCAAAAATATTGGTACAAATCTAAAAAAAGATAAATGAACTGTTCTCTAGCCTTCTTGTATGCTTTTACATCAGATCCAACCTTAGAAATATCAATTTCATGAAGAAAAACTTAGAATTTTCCGATTTTCTGTGAGAGAAGCAACATTTATCTTGTATTCTGACTTCCCTTGGATCTGCACTCATGAACACAACAAAAAAAAAACCTTTCCTAACCCTTTCCACTGAATTCCTAATGCTACATTGGTGGAATGGGTTCCATATACAAATTAGACTGTCAAACCCTTGTTTTTGAGGGTTACAGGCAGTTTTTTGAAAAATCTACTCTTTACCCCTCTAAACTTAATGTAATTCCTTCAAATCACTTCTAAAAAGTAGCTAACACCTTATTCTATGAAATCTATTCAATATTATGGGAAATGAAATACTACACTAATCGTACAATGTCTGAAATCAAAAGAGAAAATGTTGAAATGTAGATTAGAGTAATTTTATTGCAAAAATGTTCAAGATACAACCACTGATATTTTGCATGCCTTCACATGGCTCTTTTGAAGTGTTTACAACAATATTCTTGGCTTCCCATCAGTTACAAGCATCCTACCAACTCCATGACTCTTCATCTCCCTCTTACAATTTTGTGATTTCTTGCAATTTTGCACTTTTGCACCTTTCGCAACAAAATGACATTTTTTGCAAATTTACTTAATTAACCTCCTACAAACCTATTAAAGACTCAAATACATTAGAATGGGCCTACACATGGCCATTTTACATGCATAACATGATTGACTATTGAAAGCATAAAATGTACAAGGTGCGCCTGCACCACATGTCACTTTGCTCCTTATGAAAAGTTTTGTTTCGTTACCACTGAAAATGGTCACAGTCTTTGCACTATTGGAAAACACAGTGTCCCTACACAGTTAGTTCATTATGAAAAGTTTATTTTCACTTTGAATTTTTATAGCAACTATTTCATATAGTCCAAATGTCCTTTTTTCCTTTCTTCATCTGATTGCAACAAATATAATGCTCACATTATTTTCCATTTTTGAAAAAACACTATTCCCTGTCACCTATTTCATCCTAAAAATGTTAATGTTTCCTATAGTCCAAGAATGTAATAAAGTTGTTGATAGTTGATGTTGCGTTGCTCCATGAATTTCTTCTATTGTTGGTCTTCTTCTTTTGTTTTCTATCAGTCTTTACCAGTTGGAATAATGCATGTTACATGCAGAGGTTGTTTTAGATGTTTAGTCTATTTTGAGTCTTCATGTTACATGCAGCGGTTGTTTTAGATAAATGGTCATAGTCTTTGCACTGTTGGAAAAAACACTATCCACTGTGAGTTATTTCCTTATGATAAGTGTTTATTTTTGATGCTCCAAAAATGAATTTAATTACACCTTCATATTTCATGAAATATTTTTTATTTTATACACTCCAAAAATGTAATGAAGTTCACTTTCAGATTTTATAACTAGTTGGTTGAGTAAAAAAGGCATTTCCTTTTCTCATGTCATTGGAATAAATAGAATGCTCACATTATTTGTAGTGTTGGAAAACACATTGTCCTATACATGTTTCTTCATTATGAAAGCTTACTTATGTATGTCTATGTACTTACAAATGTAAGCACATGCAATGAGCACTTTATGTTCTACAGACTATAACAAAACGGTGTATTGAAGTTCAGCTTCATAATTTTTAAGAACCCTTACTTTTAGGAAACATTCCATTTCAAAATCGTAATACATTTAGAACACAAGATGGACAAAAGAATAGTTTCATGTTGGAAAACACATTGTTCCCTGTCACCTATTTCATCCTAAAAATGTTAATGTTTCCTACAGTCCAAGAATGTAATGAAGCTATTGACAATTGATTTTGCGCATTCAAAGTGTCTTTCTAGTTATATAATGTTGTTGTATCTGCTGAAATTTTTGTTGTCTTTCATTTTAGGAATTTTAGTTCTTGCTATTCCAATCGTGCATTGCCATATTCCCATTGGAGATACTACACATCCTGCTTTACGAAGAATAGGTACAATATCTTCAATGAAAACATTATCTATATCTTCCACTTTTCTTGCTTCTTTTTCAGTGTTTCCATTGGATTGACAATGTCTTTCTACTTAGGAAATGTAGTTGTACCTTCTAAAAAAGTTGTGTTGTCTTTCATTTTAGGCATTTCAGCACATGCTGCTCCAGTTGTATAGATGTCACACAATTCATGAGCATGGGTGGCTAGTCAGTTGACCAACTACCACCCTTATCTTCCATGCAATATTCTTGCTCACATTGAAGAATTGAGTCTCCCATACAAGTTGCGAGAAAAGATGTTAAGGAGAATCAATAGAAAGGGGCCATAGCACACTGATTTGAACTACAATAACTATGCTCACTTCTTTAACGTCTTTGGTGTATGGGAAAAAATGGGCATGAATGTTCAATATTACAATGTAAAAATAGAGATTGTAAATTTATGTGATTGGCCAATGTCTCTTTACCAAGAAATTCGAGACCTCTTCCTAGTTGGATACATCTAGAAGGTATGCATTCCACCAACTGTAATCATACAAAAGCACAATCTTACAGATGAGTTGAACGTAAGGTTTATGAGATTCCTTAAGGGGGAATCTCTAATTAGAAATCACACGGGTCCAGTGGAGGAATAGTTGATGGTCGTCTTCAAATTCAACCACATTGTCAGGTTTGAGATCCACTATGTGAGACCATCGTTCAGGCTACTACATGCGTATTAGGGGGTGCCAACATTGTATGTTGTCAATTCCACCTTGACAATCAGAGTGTGGAAAATGCTTCTGGATGCTGAAAACGTAGAAATTATACCTATTCGTAAATGGTTGACATAGTTCTCAGTGTTAGTAGTATTAAATGTGGCTTGTAATATTCTTCACAATCTATAATATTGACTCGAAATGTTTTTACATTTGACTATGTTATGGGAATTGTTTATCTAAGATCAAATATGAGAACATTTCAAAACATTGTCACAACCAAGTTTGTTGTCCATCCTACAACTTTTTTTGTGCATTTTCTGTTGGCAACCTATTATGATATTGTAATGGAATGTTTGCTGCAAGTTAGTGTTGTTATAAAATATAAAGGTCATTTTCAATATTGTAAAAAAATGTGAAGCATAAGTTGAATATTTATGCACTTTGTTGTTCACAAAGATGACAATCATTAAGGCAAAGCAACAGAGATATAATAAGTTCAATGCCCTGTTTGATGATAAAATATGAAGGTGAAATTCTTATGCTATTATAAAATATGAAGGAGAACTTCAATACATTGTGTTGTTACAATCTGCATAACAAAAAGTGTTGTCTTTGAACAAGATTTGAGAAGTGAGGGACAACCTTGTATGTTTTTCCATCTTGCTACTTTTTTTGTGCATCTTGTGTTCCGAACATATTATGATATTGAAATGGAATGTTTTCTGCAAGTAAGGGTTGTTATAAAATATGAAGGTGAAATTCAATGCACTATTTTGATATAGTTTGCATAATATAAATTGTTTTCTTTGAACAAGATTTGAGAAGTGTGGGACAACCCCTTGTCTTTTCCATCTTGCAACTTTTTTTGTGCATCTTGTGTTCCAAAAATTTAACGGTATTGAAATGGAATGTTTGTTGCAAGTAAGGGTTGTTATAAAATATGAAGGTAAACTTCAATACACTATGTTGTTACAGTCTACATAACAAAAAGTGTTTTCTTTGAAAAAGAATTGAGAAGTGAGAGACAACATTTGTGTTTTCCATCCTGTGACTTTTTTTGTGCATCTTCTATTCCAAACGTATTATGATATTGAAATGGAATGTTTCCTGCAAGTAAGGGTTGTTATGAAATATGAAGGTGAAATTCAATATACCATTTTATTACAGTCTGCATAACCGTAACTATTGTCTTTGAACAAGAATTCAGAAGTGAGTGATAACCCTGTGTGGTTTCTATCATGCAACTTTTTTTTGTGCATCTTGTGTTCTAAACATATGATGATACTCAAATGGAATGTTTGTAGCAAATAAGGGTTGTTATAAAATATGAAGGTGAACTTCAATACACTATTTTTTTATAGTCTACATAACAGTAAGTGTTGTCTCTGAACAAGATTTGAGAAGTGAAGGACAACTTTGTGTGTTTTCCATCCTGTAATTTTTTTTGGTGCATCTTGTGTTCTAAATGTATGACGATATTGAAATGTAATGTTTGCAGCAAGTAAGCGTTGTTATAAAATATGAAGGTGAACTTCAATACACCATTTTTTTATAGCCTGCATAGTAGTAGTTGTTGTCTTTGAACAAGATCTGAGAAGTGAGGGACAACCTTGTGTGTTTTCCATCCTGCAACTTTTTTTTTGTGCATCTTGTGTTCTAAACTTATGATGATATTGAAATGAAATGTTTGTAGCAAGTAAGGGTTGTTATAAAATATGAAGTTAAACTTCAATACACCATTTTTTTATAGTCTACATAATAGTAATTTTTGTCTCTAAACAAGACTTGAGAAGTGATGGACAACCCTGTGTGTTTTCCATCCTGTAATTATTTTTTGTGTGGATCTTGTGTTCTAAACGTATGATGATATTGAAATGGAATGTTTGCAGCAAGTAAGGGTTGTTATAAAATATGAAGGTAAACTTCAATACTCCATTTTGTTATAGTCTGCATAACAATAACTATTATCTTTGAACATGATTTGAGAAGTGAGGGACAACCCTGTGTGTTTTCCATCCTGCAACCTTTTTTATGTGCATCTTGTGTTCTAAATGTATGACGGTATTGAAATGGAATGCTTGTTGCAAGTAAGGGTTGTTATAAAATATGAAGGTGGACTTCAATAAACCATTTTATTACAGTCTGCATAACAATAACTATTGTCTTTGAGCAAGATTGTAGAAGTGAGTGGAACCCTATGTGTTTTCCATCATGCAACTTTTTTTTGTGCATCTTGTGTTGTTAACATATGATGATATTGAAATGGAATGTTTGCAGCAAGCAAGGGTTGTTATAAAATATGAAGGTGAACTTCAATACATCATTTATTATAGTCTACATAATAGTAAGTGCTGTCTCCGAACAAGATTTGAGAAGTGAGTGACAACCCTATGTGTTTTCCATCATCCAATTTTTTTTGTGCATCTTGTGTTCTAAACATATGAAAATATTGAAATGGAATGTTTGCAGCAAGTAAGGGTTATTAAAAAATATGAAGGTGAACTTCAATAAACTGTTTTGTTATAGTATGCATAACAGTAACTATTGTCTTTGAACAAGATTTGAGAAGTGAGGGACAACCCTGTGTTTTTTCCATCTTGCAACTTTTTTTGTGTGCATCTTGTGTTCTAAACATATGACGATGTTGAAATGGAATGTTTGCATAAAGTAAGGGTTGTTATAAAATATGAATGTGAACTTCAATACATCATTTTTTTATAGTCTGCATAATAGTAACTGTTATCTTTGAACAAGATTTGAGAAGTAAGGGACAACCCTGTGTCTTTTCCATCCTACAACTTTTTTTGTGCATCTTGTGTTCCAAAAATTTAACATTATTGAAATGGAATATTTGTTGTGAGCAATCTATTTGTTCCAATGACATGGGAAAAGGAAATTCCATTTTTATTCAACCAACTACTTATAAAATTTGAAAGTGGACTTCATTACATTTTTGGAGCGTATAAATAAAAAAAAATTGATGAAATATGAAGGTGGACTTGAATTAATTTTTGGAGCATCAGAAATAAATAATCATAAGGAAATAACTCACAGTGGACAGTGTGTTTTCCAATGGTGCAATTAATGCAAGCATTTTATGTGTTCCAATCACATCGGAAAAGGAAATATGCCATTTTGACTCTAAAAAATAGTCGTTTTAAAATTCAAAGTGGACTTCATTTCATTTTGGGAGCGTACAAAACAAAGACTTTTCATAAGAAAATAATTGACAGGGAATAGTGTGTTTTCGAACACTGCAACCAATGCAAGTATTTTATTTGTTACAATCACATGAAAAAGTAAAAGTTGCCATCTCCACTCTACCAAATCATTGTTCTATAATTGATAGTGGACTTCACTTCATTTTTGGAGCGTGAGAAATAAAAAAATTTCGTAACGAAATAATTGGCAAGGGACAGTGTGTTTTCCAACACTGCAAGCAATGCAAGCATTTTTTTATGTTTCAATCACATGAAAAAAGGAAATATTCCATTTCCACTCTACCAAATAGCTCTTCTAAAAAAATTCAAAGTGAACTTAATTTCATTTTGGGAGCGTACAAAATAAACACTTTCCATAAGCAAATAACTGACAGGGGATAATGTGTTTTCCAACACTGCAACCATTGCAAGAATTTTATTTGTTACAATCACATGAAAAAGGGAAATCTACCATTTGCACTCTACCAAATAATTTTTCTAAAATTGAAAGTGGACTTCACTTCATTTTTGGAGCGTGAGAAATAAAAACATTTCATAACAAAATAACTGACAAGGGGTAGTGTGTTTTCCAACACTCCAAGCAATGCAAGCATTTTATGTGTTCCAATCACATGGAAAAAGGAAATATGCCATTTCCACTATACCAAATAGTCATTCTACAAAAATTCAAAGGACTTAATTTCAGTTTGGGAGCGTACGAAATAAAGACTTTTCATAAGAAAATAACTGATGGGATAGTGTGTTTTCCAACACTACAACCAATGCAAGCATTTTATTTGTTACAATCACATGAAGAAGGAAATCTACCATATCTACTCTACCAAATCATTTTTCTAAAATTCAAAGTGGACTTCATTTATATTATTGGTCGTAACGAAACAAATACTTATTGTAATGAAATAACTCATAGGGAACAGTGTGTTTTCCAACACTGCAAACAATGCTAACATTTAATTTGTTCCAATCAAATAGAAAAAGGAAATATGCCATATATAGTCAACAAAATACTTGTTCTACAAATTGAAAGTGGGCTTCATTACATTCTTGCTGGTAACGAAACAATTGCAGGCCTATGAAAAGGCTGATATGAAATGGATAACAACGTTGTATTCAAACTTATGAAAATAGTATATCTGTTCACCATAATTATTCAATAATCAAATAATTACAAAGGGCCATGAAAAGTATGATATGAAATGTATAACATAGGGATGAAACATATGAAAAAGGTATATCTATTCACCATAATTATTCACTAATCAAATAATTACATAGGGCCATGAAAACTCTAATATGAAATGTATAACATAGTGTTCAAACATATGAAAATGGTATATCTCTATACCATAATTTTTCACTCATCAAATAATGAAACCCACAATGCAAAATCAGTATTCTGAGCCTCTCTCATCATATCCTACACTGCCTATTCTTTGTAATTGAGTTCAATCCTACATAATACATGGCATGTTTCTTAGGGTTCTTATGTATTTCAGGAGGGGTTATTACAATTTCATAAACCCTCATAGATGATGAATGTAAAACAATAGATTTCTTCATAGGTTGGGCTTTGTCCTTGGCATGTTTAACACCTTCACCCTATAACAAATAATAAATCACAATTAACATATGGATGGAAACAATATAAGGTAGTATGATATATACAACAACATATCATTTATGTGTACCTTTGGAATAGAATGCTTCATCTCAGAGAGATTCCATAGCACGAAGCCTCCCATACACTCTTCGATGGTCTCTGCGCTAGGAAGTGAAAAAGGCACATAGCACTCACCAGCAATGGCACCAACAATGTTGACTCTCACACAATTTTTTGGGTGCATAAAGCCGTGGGTTTTAGCCTTTCTATCAACATGTATAATGCCTTTGGCAACCCATTTACATTGCCTCCAAAGATCAATGCAATCACCAACCTTAAAAGTGATGCCCTTGAACTCTATCATCTTTTCATCCACAGGATTTGGCTCCACTGGAAACGTCATTGACGTGAACCATAATTGAAGGCATATTAAAGGATTCATAAAGAAATAAGAATAGAAGAATGGAAGTGTGTTGGGCTTGTTACCGATATAGATAGTAGGTCGCTGCTCTCTCGATCCCCATGTCCATCTTTATTGCCATCTCCCCCTTGTATTCCAATGCTCTCCTCATCCCCATGTCCATCTTTATTACCCTCTCCCACTTGCAAGAAAGTGCTTTCTTCATCCCCATGTCCATCTTTATTACCCTCTCCCACTTGCAAGCCATTGCTCTTCTTGTCTCCATGTCCATCTTTATTACCCTCTCCCACTTGCAATCCAATGCTCTCCCCGTCCCCATGTCCATCTTTATTGGCATCTTCGCCTTGCATGCCAACTCTTTCCTTGTCCCCATGTCCATATTTATTACCCTCTCCCACTTGCAAGCTAGTGCTCTTCCCATCCCCATGTCCATCTCTGTTACCCTGTTCCACTTGTAGGCCAATGTTCTCCCCATCCTGATGTCCATCTCTATTACCCTATCCCAATTGTAGGCCAATGCTCTCCCCATCCCCATGTCCATCTTTGTTACCTTGTCACACTTGCTGGCCAATGCTCTCCGCGTCTCCATGTCCATCTTTATTTCCTTGCCCCACTTGTAGGCGAGTTCTTTCCCCATATGCATTTCCATCTCTATTAGCCTCTCTTATTTCAATTGCAACCACATGGCCAATTAGGTTAATCCCAACACTTTGTTCATCCTTGCCCTATAATACTAGGAATTCAAACGTCACTTCAAATTTAGTTGCATGCAAAAAATTCATTGAAATGATCAAAGCAAACATTAAGTAGAAGAGTTGGAATTCATCATTTCTACTAGTTTCTCCATGTCAAGGCACCTAAACACTTTTGACCGTGTATGCTCCTTCTTCTTCTCAATGTTAAACGATGGGTTAGGAGGAACAACATCATCTTGTGCTCCCATGGCCTCTGCTTCACCTTCCAAATCAAGAGTATCATGTTCGAGGGTAGGAATTTGATGTTCATCATTTCCCTATAATATAAATAATTGAAACGTCACATAAAATTCAGATGCATGCAACCAATTCATTCAAATTATAAAAACAAAAATTAAATAGAAGAGTTGGAAATCACCGTTTCTTCTCTTTTCTTCTTGTGGGGGTGTGAGGAAACTTTCAACCCTATACGCTCCTTCTTTTTCTTCTTCTCAATGTTATATGATGGGTTGGGAGGAAGAACATCATCTTTTTCATCCACGGCATCTACTTTTTCTTCCAAGTCAGGAGTATCCTGTTCGAGAGTAGGACTTTGTTGTTCATCGTTGCCCTATAATAGCAAGATTCAAAATATCACATCAAATTTAGATGCATGCAACTAATTCATTGAAATAATCAAAACAAACATTAAAAAGAAGATTTCAAAATCACTATTTCTACTCATTTCTTATTGTGGGGGCATGAGGAAACGTTAAACTGTATATGCTCCTTCTTCTTCTTCTTCTTCTTCTCAATGTTGTATGTGTTGAATCCCTCTTGTGCTATTTTTGTCCTTGATGTCACTTGATGGTTATCTTCATAGTTGATCCATTTTTTCGATTGACACAGTTACTTCACTGATTTTATTATATGGTGGTACTAATCATTTAACTCAATGTGCAGATCTCAGTTAAGGCACTCTGGTTACTGGTTCCTTGTTTCATTGAACAGGTTCTATGTTTCTGGTTTAAACAATTGTGTTTCAGTGATGATCTTAATTATTTTGTCCTTGGCATGAATCAAATTTCTACAGGTTGTTATAGTGTGGTTTGATCAGGCTCTTACATCTTGAAATTGTTAATGGTTTATATGATGCAGCTTGGTTCTTAGTATAATCAGGATTAATGATAGTATTTAGGGTTTGGCATATTGTAAGGGGTTAATCATTATTGTGTTAATGGCATTCTAAACTTTACATGAAGTTAGCTTTCATTAACCTTCACAAGACATTGGAATGTATGTTACATTGAAAATTATATTGCATTGGTCTTTATCAAGGTGGCACTAGACCGTGGGTAAAGGCATTCTATTCGATATTCTATTTGTATTTGTGTTGGGTCATTTGGTTGACATTTTCTTGAAGCCTTAAGGCCGACAGCTGGTAAAGGGATTAAGTTAATCATTTTAATGTAACCATGGAAGTGAATTTGCCTTGGCTATATGGGAACATAGAGTCTTATGTTTTTCGCCCCTTCACATGAAATAATGTTGGTCATTATTTGAATTGACATTTCACATGCTTTGTTTCTATTCAGGAAATGATTTGGTCGGCATGTCTACCCTTAATTTGGCCACGGATTTCATTTAGCATTATGAGTTTGCTTAACTTATCACTATCTATTCTTTTTAGATTTCAAATGCTTATCATCATTTACAAAGGAATTTGCTTTGCCTGCATTGGAAGATTAGGGCAAACTATTTTCATTTCACTCTTTTCACATTTTTGACTGGAACCCTACTAGTCGCCACCATGGATCATTGCTCTCGGTCGTTTCTTTGTTATTCCTAGCGTTTTTGTTCTTGGACGGTGATTGGGAGCAGCATGGAGACCATCACTATGGTCGCTCCATTTGTCTTCTTTTAGCCACTGGGTATAGGCATGTTTTTGGAAGGCAGTGTGGCCATTTTTCTCCTCTGCAAGACTGGTAATCATTCTTTGATAGCAACTTCGTTTACCAGGTATTTGTTCCTTGTCTGGCTTGAAAATCCGTTTCAGCTCAATAAAGATTATTTTTTGAGCCATGATTTCTCTCTTTTGAAAACAGAAAAATGAAAAACGTCAATTCCTTTCTAGAGAAAAGTCTGAAATGTTTATTTTTAAAAACAAAAATGTGACTACAAATTCTTTTAAAGTTTATTATGACAGTTATTTTAAAGGAATTGAGATTTCTGGTTGTGGGTAATAATGTCATTGAATCTCTTTAGTTTATTATTTGGGTTCGTGAATAAAGGTTCTTGGTTGCATTTTTGTGAGGTTGCTTCAGTCGCACTTCATTGTGGTTTCAGTTACTTAAGAATTACAACCACCATAATGGGTATAGTTCATGGAATATTCTGTCAGCCTCATTTGGAATTGTGGGTAACTATTATAGTGCATGATTACCTGCTTTGAGTTACATGCTGGTTGGGGTTTCAATTACTTCATTTTCATAGCAGCTTCTTTGTCAAAATTCTTATCAAATATGTACTCTTCATTACTACTTCTGGGTATAATCTGAAAGAGGTTTCTTTTGCTAAAAATACATCGGTTGCTTTGCTGGTTCTGTCAGGGAAAAATAGTTATCATTATCTATTTTTAAATGATGAGTTCTCATTGCTTTTGTGAAAGCACTGCATGTGCAAGCTTCTAGTGAAGATATGCTCTGTCACACCTCTATTCTTGGACATTGTTGTTTTATCCTCAATAAAAAGAAAGAATATTCCTTTCATGATCACTGCAACATCAGAAATGTTACTTGACAGTCATTCTGTAACCTGAAAAACAACCTTGTATAACCTTCTTGAAAGTGAAATTCAAGCAACAGTGGTAATACTTCCAATATGTAATGATGTTTTTTGTAAAAATCCTAAAATAGTTAGATTAGGGTTCTATCATGACAGAAAAAAAAAAACTTGAAACAAGGGCATTACTATTAAGAGATGTGAAACTCTATTATGTTCTTTGATGCTAAAAATTGGAAAACACAGTGTGTAGTCAGATTTGTAGTTTTTGTATGGAAAAAGGTTGAAAATCAAATAGTGAGAAAAGAAAGAGCAAATGTATCATTGTAATAAAGTTTGATGAGATTGTATTATTACTGTGATAATATTTTCCTCAAGCTGTATCGAGATTAGATAATGCATGGAATTTTGAAGAGTCAATTTTGACTCTTGAAAATTCTATGCTTTGTCTATCAAGAGGCACTTGACATAAATCAATTGAAACAGAGAGATCCTCTATACTATTGTACGTTGAACTAAATATTAGGAAAGGGGTTGGTGCTCCTTGAGATTGGTGTCTTTAAACATAGGGGTTGGTGCTGCTTGAGTCGGTGCTTAGAAATCAGCCATTGAGGCTTTGTCAAAATAAATTATTGAAATGAAAGCCTGAAAAAGGTAGCAGGTTAAGGAGTGGTTTTTCTACCCTAGGAGGGTTTTCCAATTGACATATTTTGTGTCTATTTGTGTCTCTTTGTTTCATTTGCTTCAGTACTTTACTGCTCTAAAATGCAATGCTACACTACTCATTTTAGTTTATTTGATTGCATTCGAATACATGAATGACACTATCATTGTTAAATGAGAAGATCTGTATGGTTCTTTTCAGTTTCAGTTTAAATTGTTTAAGAATTTATAAACACTGATTCACCCCACCCCTCTCAGTGTATTTTCACTCCAACAATTGGTATCAGAGCCTAAGGTTCTCTGATAGGTCTTTCCAACCTAGGATTGATTTTGGACTTGAAGTCTATTCAAAATGTCTCAAACTCATGAAGGTACTTCCATGACTAGAGCTCCATTATTTGATGGAACTGATTATGTATTCTAGAAAATCAGAATGGAGACTTATTTATCTTCTATAGACCTTGAAGTCTGGAGCATAGTATTGACTAGGTACATTGTACCAACTACTTTGCCAACTACTTCTGATGAAAAGAAAAGATATGAAACCAATGCAAGAGCAAAGAATGCTCTTCTTTGTGCTCTGAATAAAGATGTCTTCATCAAAGTCATGCACTACATTTCTGCTAGAGAAATCTGGAATAAACTTGAAACTATCTATCAAGGAAATGAAAAGGTAAAATATTCCAATGTCCTTACTTTAAAACATCAGTTTGAAGAATTAAAAATGAGGGATGATGAAAAAGTTGCTAACTATTTTTTAAGAGTTGATGAAATTGTAAATGCCATGAAGGGTCTGAGAGAAGAAGTCAAAGAGTTTGATGTTATAACCAAGGTCATCAGAACCTTGCCAACAAAATTTGAAGCTAAGGTAGCTACTCTAGAAGAGAAGAAACATTTTACCCAGCTTACCCTTGATAGTCTACAAGGAACTCTGACTGCCTATGAAATGAGGATTAGAAAAAATAACTCCACTACAAAAGAAGCAACATTTAATGCTAAAAGGAAAGAAAGGGATGAGCTCTCTGAATCAAAATTTTTTGATTCTAAAGAATCCCATTTTGTGAGGAAACTCAAAAAGGGTTCTAGAAAGTATAAGGGAAAACTTCCCTTTAAATGGTTTAACTGTGGCAAAATAGGCCACTTTTCTGCAAAGTGTCCCTATGGTGACACAAACAGTGATAATGAGAAATATGAGAAATTTTCCAAGAAAAAGGCTTATAGACCTAAACAAAAATTTAATTTCAAAAAGAAGAAAAATTTGTTCAGCAAAAATGAAATAGATTCTAAATCTAATTACTCTCTAGATGAAGAGGATGAAAATCTCTTCATGGCTGAAATCATTCAGCAAGATGAAACAAAGAACAATGATGCTAAAGAAGGTGAAGTGGAATATGAAGGAGAATTGAAATGTGCTCTAAAAGAGCTGAGAAAACTTAAGAAATAATTGCGTGCTCAAGAACAGAATGTTGTTCAAGATAGTTCAAAAGAGCAACTCATAAATCTTGAGATAATTTCTTTAAAAATGCAACTTGAAGAATCCAAGAGAGTTGAAGATTGTCTTTGCATTGACATAAGTTTTAAAGACCAATAAATTAAAAAACTTGAACATGAGATTGTAGATCTCAGGAAGACTATTGAGAATTATGAAAACACTCTTAAATTGAATGACATGCTTAGTAAACAAAAATTAAACAAAGATAAAACTGGTATTGCCTTTGTTAAAGGTGAATGCTCAAATGATAGTGAAAAGAACAACGTTGTTGCTGGAAACAAAAATCATGAACTCAAACATTATGAGTTTGTCAAGGATCATATTCATCCTTTTAGGAGCAACAGAATGGTTTACAACTCCTACCCTCTCTTTTATGGGTACTGTTACTTCTGCAATAAATTTGGTCACAAAGGAAATTCTTGCAGATTTATGAATGCTAGAACTCCTAGATTTGGCTTTAGGAAAAATCATGGTTTTGCAAGATAGATTAGATGTTTTACATGCAAATATTTGGGTCATTCTGCACAGCAATGCAATGCTGGTCAACAGAATAAAAAGTTGAAAACCATCAAATTCTGGAAACCCAAAGCAGTTAACAACATTGAATAGACTATGCTTGTTCAAAATTCTTTTCACTCAAAGAAGAAGGACCTATGGGTCCTGGACAGTGGTTTTTCAAACCACATGACTGGTGACAAAGAAAAATTTACAAATCTAGAAGACTATGTTGGTGGATATGTAAAATTCAGAGACAAATCTGGAATTCAAATCAAAGGTAGAGGTTCTCTGTTTCTGAATGAAGACACTCCAATCTACAATGTATATTATGTAGAAGGATTAAAAAATAACCTTTTGAGTGTCAGTCAGATCTATGACAATGGCTATCAAGTCCTGTTCACTTCACAAGGATGTGAAATCAAAAACCAGTCTGGAAAAGTTGTTGCTGCTGGAAGAAGGACCAAAGGAAATGTCTACAATTTACTTGACACCTCTGGACATGAAAACAATCACGGTATATGCTTAATGAGTCATGTTGAAGAAAGTTGGTTGTGGCACAAGAGACGAGGCCACATTAATTTTGACAATATGGTCAGAATTAGCAAAAATCAAAATGTAAGAGGTCTGCCCCTTCTTAGAAAACTTGACAAAGTTGTTTGTAAAGAGTGTCTCAAAGGAAAGAAAACCAAGGTAAGTTTTAAATCCAAGGAACATTTCTCTACTAAGCCTCTGCAAATTGTTCATACTGACTTATGTGGTCCTACAAGGACTAGATCTATAAATGGTGAGAAATATTTCATGATGTTTGTTGATGAATACTCTCGTATGGTATGGGTTACCTTTCTCAAGAATAAATCATAAGCTTTTGAACATTTTAAAGTTTTTAGAAAACTGGTAGAAAGAGAGTCCGACTTAAAACAAAAATGTTTAAGATCTGAAAAAAGGTGGTGAATTCACCTCACAAGAATTCATAGACTACTATGACAAACATGGCATAAAAAGACAGTATGTTGCTTCCAAAACACCCCAACAAAATGGGGTTGTTGAGCGAAAGAATAGGACTGTAAAAGAGATGGCAAGAACCGTGTTGAATCAATCAAATTTGACAAATATGTACTAGAAAGAAGTTGTTCATACAACTTTCTACATTTTGAATAGAGTGCAGATCAGAGTGAAATCAAATTTCATTCCATATGAACTATCGTATGGTAAATCTGCCCAAATTAAATATTTCAAAATATTTGGCTGCAAGTGTTTTATCAAGAGAGATGATGAAAACTTAGGCAGTTTCCAATCTAAAACTGATGAAGGTATACTTTTAGGATACTCTAATCACAACAGAGCCTATAAATGCTTTAACAATAGGCTAAACAAAATTGTTGAATCTGTAAATGTCAAATTTGATGAAAATTTGCTTCTAGATGTTGAACCTATGCAGGTTTGATGAAGAGGACGAATTTGAACTTGATATAATTACTGAAAGCTTTGAAACTGCAAAGCCTGAAAAAAAACCACCAAGCCCTAAACTTGCTGAAGAAAATCTTGAAGATGCTGAAATTAGCTCAGAAAAATGTGAACCCAAAGTTCCTTCAAAATCTCTTGCTAGGAACCATCCTAAAGATCTGATTATAGGAGATAGATCTGTAGGAGTTCAAACAAGGAAAAGATCTATTAACTATGATGAAAAAGCTCACATAGCTAAGCTTACTAGATTTTGTTTAATCACCCAGTTTGAGCCCAAAATTTTTGATGATGCTCTAACTGATGAATGTTGGCTCAATGCAATGCAGGAAGAAACTGATCAAATTGAAAAAAATCAGACTTGGAATCTAGTCCCAAGATCAGATGACAAAATTTTCATAGGAGGAAAGTGGATCTTTAGAAACAAACATGATGAACATGGTCATGTTGTTCGCAACAAGGCTAGATATGTCTAGAAAGGATATGCTCAGCAAGAAGGTATTGATTTCGGTGAAACTTTTGCTCCTGTTGCTAGGCTAGAATCCATTAGAATTTTCTTGCCATATTTTGTTTTCAAAAATTTCACTATATCACAAATGGATGTAAAAACTACCTTTCTAAATGGATACTTAGAAGAAGAAGTTTACATAGAACAACCTGAAGGGTTTATCTGTAAAAACAAACCCAATCATGTCTACAGGCTGAAAAAGGCTCTATATGGCCTAAAACAAGCTCCTAGAGCTTGGTACTCTAGATTGGACAGTCACTTACTGTCAAAAGGTTTCATTAGAGGAGGAGTTGACAACAATCTGTATGTTAGAATTGAAGGATTTGATATTCTTGTTGTTGAAATTTATGTTGATGACACCATTTTTGGTTGCAACAATATTGCCTTGAGTAAAAAATTCTAAAAAATCATGGAATTTGAATTCGAAATGTCTATGTTGGGAGAACTATCATTTTTCTTAGGTCTTCAGATTTCACAACTTGAATCTGGCATCTTTCTATCTCAAGCAAGATATGCAAAAGAAATGTTAAAAAGCTTTCAAATGGATGAAAGTAATCCCGTGAGCACTCCAATGGCTACTGGATGTAAACTTAGCAAAGTTGATGACTCTCCTGCTGTAAACTCAACTGATTATAGGTCAATGATAGGCAGCCTAATGTATTTAACAGCTTCAAGACCTGACATAATGCAAGTTGTTTGCATGGTTGATCATTTTCAATCATCTCCTAAGGAATCTCACATCAATGCTGTGAGAAGAATTCTTAAATATGTACAAGGCATAATTGATTATGGGCTCTGGTATCCCAAAAGCAATGATTTCTCTTTAGTAGCTTATACTGAGTCTGACTAGGTAGGATGTCTAGATGACAAGAAAAGCACCAGTGGTGCTGCTTTCTTTCTTGGTGATCGTTTAGTGGCTTGGCATAGCAAAAAGCAAGAATCTGTTTCGCTCTCTACTGCTGAAGCGGAATATATAGCTACCACTTCTTGCTGCACTTAGGTAATTTGGATGTCACAGAAATTATTAGATATGGGTATTGAAAATCCAAAACCTATTACTATTCTGTGTGACATTACTATTGCAATATATATCTCAAAAAAACTAGTTATGCACTCTCGAACTAAACATATAGCTATAAAGTTTCATTTTCATCGTGAAAAGGTGCTGGCTAATGAGGTATCTATGCAATATGTTGCTACACAAGCACAGGTTGCTGAAATTTCTACAAAACCACTGGCTAAAGATGTTTTCGAAAGACTTAGGTCTCGATTGAGAATTGTCTCTCAATCTCTATTATCTTAAATAGTCTATCTTGGTGATAGGGGGAGTTGGTTAGCTCTTCCTGCAGCTCATACTTTGCTGCTCAAAGGTTCAATCTGCAGTTTGATGGCATGTCAAAGTTGGTTTTGGTTTATCTTTGTTGGTCTCCCTTTATCCTTGTGTCAAAAAGGGGGCAAATTTTGAGCATTCGGTTACAGTTCATTATCTTTGGTTTGGTGGATCAGTTCTTCCATCAACGACAAAGGGGGAGTTTGTTGAATCCCTCTTGTGCTATTTTTGTCCTTGATGTCACTTGATGATTCTCTGGCATCTTGATGGTTATCTTCTTAGTTCATCCATTCTTTTGATTGGCACATTTACTTCACTGATTTTATTATATGGTGGTACTGATCGTTTAACTGAATGTGCAGATCTCAGTTAAGGCACTTTGGTTACTGGCTCCTTGTTTCATTGAACAGGTTCTATGTTTCTGGTTTAAACAATTGTGTTTCAATGATGATCTTAATTATTTTGTCCTTGGCATGAATCAGTTTTCTACAAGTTGTTACGATGTGGTTTGATCACGCTCTTGCATCTTGAAATTGTTAATGGTTTATATGATGCAGCTTGGTTCTTAGTATAATCGGGATTAATGACAATATTCAGGGTTTGGCATATTGTAAGGGGTTAATCATTATTGTGTTAATTGCATTCTGAACTTTACATGAATTTACCTTTCATTAACCTTCACAAGGCATTGGAATGTATGTTACATTGAAAATTATATTGCATTGGACTTTATCAAGGTGGAGCTAGACCGTGGGTAAAGGCATTCTATTCGATATTCTATTTGTATTTGTGTTGGGTCATTTGGTTGACATTTTCTTGAAGCCTTAAGGCCGAAAGCTAGTAAAGGGATTAAGTTAATCATTTTAATATCACCATGGAAGTGACTTTACCTTGGCTATATGGGAACATAAAGTCTTATGTTTTTCACCCCTTCACATGAAATAATGTTGGTCATTATTTGAATTGACATTTCACATGCTTTGTTTCTATTCAGGAAATGATTTGGTCGACATGTCTACCCTTAATCTGGTCGTGGATTTCATTTAGCATTATGAGTTTTCTTAACTTATCACTATCTATCCTTTTCGGATTTCAAATTCTTATAATCATTTGCAAAGGAATTCACTTTGCCTGCATTGGAAGATTAGGGAAAACTGTTTTCATTTCACTCTTTTCACATTTTTGATTGGAAACCTACTGGCCGCCACCATGGATCATTGCTCTCAGTTGTTTCTTTATTATTCCTGGTGTTTTTGTTCTTGGACAATGATTGGGAACAATAAGGAGACCATCACTATGGTTTATCCATTTATCTTCTTTCAGCCACTGTGCTTAGGCATGTTTTTGGAAGGCAGTGTGGCCATTTTTCTCCTCTGCAAGACTGGTAATCATTCTTTGACAACAACTTCGTTTACCAGGTATTTGTTCCTTGTCTGGCTTGCAGATCCGTTTCAGCTCAGTAAAGGTTATTTTTCAAGCCATGATTTCTCTCTTTTCAAGAAAGAAAAATAAAAAACATCAATTGCTTTCTAGAGAAAAGTCTGAAATGTTTATTTTCAAAAACAAAAACCTGACTGCAAATTCTATTAAAGGTTATTATGACAATTATTTTAAAGGAATTGTGATTTCTGGTTGTGGGTAATAATGTCATCAAATCTCTTTAGTTTATTATCTGGGTTCACGAATAAAGGTTCTTGGTTGAATTTTTGTGAGGTTCCTTCAATCGCACTTCATTGTGGTTTCAGTTACTTAAGAATTACAGCCACTATAATGGGTATAGTTCATGGAATATTCTCTCAGCCTCATTTGAAATTGTGGGCAACTGTTATAGTGCATGATTAATTTCTTTCATTTATATGCTGGTTGGGGTTTCAGTTACTTCATTTTCATAGCAGCTTCTTTGTCAAAATTCTTATGGCATATGTACTCTTCAATACTACTTCTGGGTATAATCTGAAAGAGGTTTCTTTCGCTAAAAATACTTCAGTTGCTTTGTTGGTTCTTTTAGGGAAAAAATGGTTATCATTTTCTATTTTTAAATGATGAGTTCTCACTACTTTTGTGAAAGGACTGCATGTGTAGGCTTCTAGTGAATATATGCTCTATCACACGTCTATTCTTGGACATTACTGTTCTATCCTCAACACAAAGAAAGAATCTTCCTTTCATGATCACTGCAACATCAGAACTGTTACTTGACAGTCATTCTATAACTTGAAAAACAACCTTGTATAACCTTCTGGAAAGCGAAATTCGAGCAACAGTGGTAATACTTCTAATATGTAATGATGTTTTCTGTAAAAAGCCTAAAACAGTAAGATTAGGGTTCTGTCATGACAAAAAAACAAAACTTGAAACAAGGGCATTACTATTAAGAGATGTGAAAGCCTATTCTATTCTTTGATGTGGAAAATTGGAAAACACAATGTGTAGTTAGATTTGTAGTTTCTGTATGGAAAAAGGTTGAAAATCAAATAGTGTGAAAAGAAAGAATAGATGTATCATTGTAATATAGTTTGATGAGATTGTATTGTGACTGTGATAATATTTTCCTCAAGCTGTATCGAGATTAAATAATGCATGGAATTCTGAAGAGTCAATTTTGACTCTTGAAAATTCTATGCTTTGTCTATCAAGAGGCACTTGATAGAAATCAAGTGAAACAGAGAGATCCTCTATACTATTGTATGTTCAATTGAATATCATGAAAGGGGTTGGTTCTCCTTGAGATTGGTGTCTCTAAAGAGAGGGGTTGTTGCTCCTTGAGTCGGTGCTCAGAAATCAGCCTTTGAGGCTTTGTCAAAATAAATTATTGAAATGAAAGCCTAAAAAAGGTAGCAGGTTAAGGAGTGGTTTTTCCACCTCAAGAGGGTTTTCCAGTTGGCATATCCTGTGTCTATTTGTGTCTCTATGTTTCATTTGCTTCATTACTTTACTTCTTTAAAATGCAATGCTACACTACTCATTTCAGTTTATATGATTGCATTCAAATACATGAATGACACTATCATTGTTAAATGAGAACATATGTATGGTTCTTTTTAGTTTCAGTTTAAATTGTTTAATAAGTTATAAACATTGGTTAACCCCCCCCCCCCTCTCAATGTTTCTTCACTCCAACAACATGGCAGGTTGCGAGGAACAACATCATCTTATTCTTCCATGGTATCCACTTCGTCTTCCAAATCAAGAGTATCTTATTTGAGGGAAAGGCTTCATTTTTCATCGTTGACCTGTAATAGTAGGAATTGAAATGTCACATCGAATTCAGATGCATGCAACCAATTCATTGAAATAATCAAAACAAACATCAAAAAGAAGATTTTTAAATCACCATTTCTACTACTTTCTTCTTGTGAGGGCATGAGGAAATTTAAACCATACATGCATCTTCTTCTTCTCAATATTCGACAAGGGGTTGGGAGGAACAACGACATCTTGTGCTTCTATGGTCACTGCTTCATCTTCTGAAACAACAATAACCTATGGCAGCACTTTGTTGTCCATCCTTGTTGTGTAAGAGGAAGAATTGAAACATCACATAAAACTTAGATGCATGCAACCAATTAATTCAAATAATCAAAACAAACATTAAACAAAAGATTTTGAGATCACCATTTGTTCTCGTTTCTTCTTCAGAGGGTGCCTTGAAACTTTTAACCATATATAAGGCTACTTCTGAATGTTAGATGTCAGGTTGGGAGGAACAACATCATCTTTTCCTTTTCTAGGCATGACTTCCTCTAGCGAATGAACACTACTATGTTGGGTGGCAGGAACCACTTCTTGCCCATCACCCTGTCATGTCATGTAAGTTAACGTTAAGTGGACCTTGTATGCAACATAACAAAAAATATGAACCAACCAAAATTTAGATTTAATAGTTCAATTCGATATTAGCTTTTCCTTCCTTTCTCTTTCTCTCCTCCAATAGTAATATTTTTTTCCTTCTCTACTCCTTTTTCTCCTCACTATTGTATAACGCCACTCGCTTCTTCACCTCATCCTTTCCTTCTTGGGGAAGTTGAAGGAAGTCATTTTTCCCATAATTTTGATAGACACTTTGAATAACATTCTTTTGCTTGAGATTCTACTATAGATTCATTTGGTACTCCATATTTTCCACCTTCTTTTGAAGGTACTCTTACAATTTATTAGGGGAAGGAGGGGGACATTTTGCTTCCCCCTTGATGCAGTTCATCCATGCTTTGGTGGCTCAAGAATAGGAAGGTGGTGATGGTGAATCCTATGCATGTTGAACACTCTCCAATCATGATATTTTCTCGTACATTCTTCTACACTACAATAATATACATATCTAGCATTCTCCACTTCTCTTCTATATTTAGCAGCAGCCTGCATAGTAAATTTGGAAAAGGAAATTACTTAATATATTTGATATTAGCACAATTCTAATGCACAACATATACACATAGTGAAATTATGCAAAAATTGATTTAATATATCTACCTTCATGTCAACCACATCACCCCATGCTTCATTATGTCCCTCTCCATCCTTAGGGTATCCCTTTCCACGCTCTTCCTCATTATCGTGGACTATGGCAAGAGGGTGATGATCTCCCTGATTATAGTCCTGAATCAAAGGAACCATATACTATCAAAATTAGCATATTTGTAACAAACATGATATTTTCTAACTGAAATTGTAAAGAATTTTGATTGACACATTAGAAGGAAAGGGAAATTGGAAGTTCACAATCAATTACCAAACATATCGCAGCCTTAGGGTTCAATGTTTTCCTCAAACGAGGGGACTTCCTCTGTACCATGGTTTTTGCCCCCTGATTAAAACATTTCCACTTTCCAGTCAACATCATAACCACTTATGTGAGATTAAAATTATACATTTGAATGCATCTTGTAATTACCGGATCTTACTTGCACGTTTGGGGAATGCGACCACCCCGAAGAAGATGCACCACTAGACACCCTTTTAGGTGTTATGTCCACCTCAATGAAATTCTTTGTTGTATGAAGAACATTCCCTTTTAAATAATGCATCTTTGGTTTTCTATAAATTGTAAAATTGTTGAAATTGTTATGGACAATTAAAGTTCCAAAATTTATTGCACCATTCCAAGTAAGCAAGCATATATTTTTTCAATCATAAGAAGAATTTCAAACACATATTTTACTCTACCTAAGACTTGTGATAAATTTTGAAGGTGCCTTTCATTACATTCTTTGTGTATAAAATAAACAAATTTCCAATACATTCCTATTGTCAGCAAAATTGCAGGCTAGAAAAGAGATGGTGTTATGAAACATACAACCCGCAATATTGTAAAACGTTATAGAAGTAACCCATTGTGTTTTCCAACATGCAATTAATTTTAGCATTTAATTTTTTCAATCACATAAAGATAGTGAATTGTAATTTATACCATAACTAATAGTTGTAATTATTGGAGGTACCCTTTTATTACATTCCTACTTTATAAATAAGAAAAGCTTCTCAAGACATTGAAACTATTATGTGAAATTTGAGGTTGAAAAACATAGGGTGTTATAAACCCTGCAACCCACAAACTATTATGAAACTGTTTACAAGTAACAACCCTATTGGTTACTCGTCCCAACTCAATTCGGTATGGTTTGTGATTGTCTTGAGAACATTTAGCTTTCTAGATAGAAATAATGTAATGAAATTGGAAAATAGAGGGCATTAAGAAACCTACAACCAAATGTATCCCACACCTACAAGTCCCCCTCGTCCTCTCCAGTGTTTAGATTTAAATATGCAAAATGAAACAACTGACAACCCACGTTGTGTTTTCCAATCTGCCATTATTATGTGCATTTCTTTGTTTCAACCGTATGAAGAAATTATAATACAACTTATATTGTAAGTAAGAGTTATTATATATATTGAAGGTGAACTTAATTACATTATTAGCGTGTACAAATCAAAAGGCTTCAAAGAAATTCATTCTATCAATATAATTGCAGCTAGAGGATATATAATACTATCCAAATTCACGTGAGTGAACAGCCAATTGGGTTCTTACTACGTAAGTAACCAAAACATTGTCATTGCATTCATATTTTCTATGTGTGTTGACCTTGTTGTTGCACGAAAACGTGGACCTCTCAATGCCTGATACAAGCGTTAGATAAGATGCATGGTAGGTGGTTAAACTATACCATGAATCATAGGGACAACACTCACTGAGGGGTTGTCCCTCACTTCTCAAATCTTGTTTGAAGACAACAATTTCTATTATGCAGACTGTAACAAAATAGTGTATTGAATTTTAGCTTCATATTTTATAACAATCCTTACTTGCACCAAACATTCCATTTCAATATTGTTATACATTTGGAACACAAGATGCACAAAAAAGGTTGCAGGATGGAAAACACATAGGGTTGTCCCCCAACCCCCTCTGCCAGTGTAACAACATTTCATGACAACTGGAAAACTTTGAAGCATACCTTTCTCATTTCCAAAACATGCACTTCTCTCCATCATACATCGATGACAGCTTTCAACATCATGGACCTGAGTGGAGGACATTGTGGAAGACGTGGTGATGTGTGCTAGAGAGAAGAATTTGTTTTGTGAATATTGCAATGTAGCTCCAAACATGCCCAATTGTCATGAAATGTTGTCATGTCTTTATAGAGGTCTTATCTAATACTTGTATCAGGCATTGACAGGTCAACCTTTTCATACAATCGCACAACCAACAATGTGTAATTGTAGGTTGGAAAACACTTGGTGTTATTGAACCGGCAAATCAAATACCATTTACAAACCCTTCACAAGTAACATCCCAATTCGTTATCCCCCCTCAGTTTAATTTGGATTCTTTTATATATCCTACAACTGCAACTCCACCTTGTGCTCTCAAACCTTCATCTTTCAATGTGCATAATGAAAGAACTCACAACACATAGTGTTTTTCAACCTCCAATTATTTTATGCAATACTCTATCCCATCATGCGGTGCATGTGTTTTTGTATTTTTTAATTCATTTTTGTATGTTATGATGCCTCTGACATGCATTCTTCTAGGGAGAATAGCGACATCGAATTGTAGGGAATAAGCTAATCTCCCTACAAAATATAGTAAACTCAAGCTATTATCCCTAAAAAAATATTTCTTTCAAATAATAACATAATCAAACATAAATGATATCAATTTTCCACAATCCATATTGATTATTGCTAGTTGATTTTTGGATTCGATTGTGTAAGAATTTTTACATCAATGTTTAGGATCAGACTCCGTAATCCAAGATCAAGATGAAGAAGAGACCATCAGCATCACCCCTTATGCTCTCTTCTTCATCCTGATGATGGATCACAGAGTTTCATCTAAAACGTTGATATAAAATTTATTACACAATCGAATGCATAAATCAATTAGTAGTAATAATTGGATATGTCTTATCCCTGAAGAAGGGCAATATGTTATCATGAGTAAGACATGTTGCAAGGATATTACCTTCTACAATTGGGATGAGGCTATTCTCCCTACGAAAACACATGCCAAATGCATCATAATAGTCATCATGTTTTAAAAATTATATTTCAGAATGGACAAAAAACCCAAAATGTGGCATTGAAAACCATTATTTGCAAATAGAAAAAAGCCCAGACGAGGTCCCATTTTCACCACCATTTCCACAACAATGTTTTGCAAGTTGCTAGAGAGTAATGAGAAACATGAAATTCTACAATTAACGAATGAAATAACTAACAACCCATTATGGAAATATGAGTGAAATAACCGAATAACGTTTAGAGAAATCAGAAACCATGTAGAATATGTAAGAGTTTTGTTTCAAGTTTCACTTTGCTACAGTTGAAATATGGTTTCACTTTCTTCATTTGTTTGGAACAAAATGCCACGACAAAAAAGAAGGTCGAACGAAAAATGGCACCAACAAAAAGACTTGACGGTTAGACATTAACTCTGACTTGTCATGGCCTGTCTTGTCACCGAGAAAACATGTGAGCACCAATGGGTTTTCAAAATCATTTCTTGGAATGGAAAAAAAACCCAAAAATACATGGCATTAGAAACCATTATTTGCAAATACCAGAATTAGGTGCGAAGAATGTAATGAAATTGGAAAAAATTAGGTATTATAAAACCTGCAAGGCATAGTGTTGTTATAGATTGTTTGTAGTGTAGGAAAACACACTGTCCCATTTCAGTTAGTTCATTATGAAGAGTTTCACTTTTATTTTGTTATGCTCCAAGAATGTAATTAAGTCCACTTTCAAATTTTTCAACAACTCTCTGGTACAGTCCAAATGTCATTTCACTTTCTTTGTCTGATTGGAACAAATAAAATGCTCGCATTATTTGTAGTGTTGGAAAAAACACTATCTATTCTCACTTGCATAGGGTTTTACAACACTATACGCATTGCTTGTTTCTTAACACCTAGGGTTTTTCAACATGCATTCTTACTAAACATAAAGAATATCTTCAAATGCTTTCGTAATATAGAAAGCTTGAATGTATTGAAAATCCCTTTCAAAATTTATAAGGACTTTTTAATTTGGGTAAAAATTGCATTTAAATTTCACATGACTAAAAAACCAAGTGCACAAAATAATTGCAATTTGGAAAACACAATGTTGGGTTTTGGTTATTTGAATATCCTTGTTTAAATGTAAAGGGTTCTCTCATGGTGGGTTGCTTGCTTCTTAACACCTAGGGCATTGCAACATGAATTTTTACAAAATAGTATGAATGTCTTCAAAATAACACCATCCATTGTTGTGTTTAAATTTCAGATGATTGAAAAAAAAAGTGCACAAAATAATTATATTTTGGAAAACACAATGTGGGTTTTCAGTTGTTTGAATCTCCTTGTTTACATGTAAGGGGTTGTCTCATAGCGAGTTGCTTTCTTCTTAACATGTACAGATTTGCAACATGGAATGTTACAAAAATAGTATGAATGTCTTCAAAATTACACCTTCCATTGTTGTGTTTAAGTTTCAAGTATATAAAAAATTGCATGCTTCATAACACACTGGATTTTTCAGCCTCCACATCACAACATACAGGCAAGCCCTTCTGGTTTTTAAACCAGTCTATTTATGTGTGCATTACAAATAGAAAGAACACCAATTTATTTCCATTATTGGCAATAATGAATAAACTCTTTGAAAGTGATGAATGTTGTGTAGTGCATGTTGGAAAACACAATGTATTTTGAATACTTCCTTTACTTATACCCAACCTTCGTCTTGAAATGCAAATATACAAACGTATAGATGGTGTTCTATTTTATCAAATAACACATCTCTCATTTAAGCGGGACTGTATTAACCGTCAACACATAGTGTGCTTCATAGTACACAGTTCATTTTGTTTTGCAATAATTCATGTTGGAAAACCTTAGGTGTTAAGAAACAAGCAAGCCAAATAGTGATGTAAAACCTTCTGCAACACTATTGGATAGTACCCACCACCTCAATTTGGTCGGTTTTCTCCTCCAACACCTCCACGTGCACTCAAACCTTCAACTTTCAACTAGAAGACTGGAAACAAAAAAGGCCCACATCATTCCCCTTCCATTTTCTCATGCTAGAAAAAAGTGGATGAAAGTGAAACTTCATGGCCAAGCTAAGGCACCCATGTTTATCAGCCGACAGGAGGAAGCAAAACCAACCTGATGGTACCATTAACTCCTACCTACCATTTCGCGGTTGTTTTGTCCCGTCTGCCAGTTTCCTCACTTTTTGTTTCCAAGTATTTTGTTATTTATTCTTTTATTTATGGTTTAATGCATTTTTTGTATGTACATAGGTGTGTCTTTTTGACATAAGCGTCTGCACAATTGACAACACATTGTCTTTCCAAACCTCGAAAGTGGCAATAAGGAAAACTCATATTTGTAAAGAGGCTTCTACATTACAAAACACATTGTGTTTTCAGAACTTTTGTGTTGTGTTATAGAAGAGAAATCCCATTACAAAATTTGGCAAGCCTAATGGCCATTTCTATGTTATTATGGCCTCGCCTTTGTAGTTTGTATGGTATATTATATTGAGAAAAAAATTAGAATAACAATGTTCATTATTCAGAACCTTATGAAACCCAACTATGCAACAATGCTTCACAACTAAAAAAATGTACATTATCAAAATGATAATTAATCTAATGTAAAATCATAAATATTATGTTCTTTTCAAAATATATCTGATCTAATTACCAAGGATCCAAAGGTTCGTGTTCTATTTTGGGAGATAAATGATATCAATGTAGTGTTGCAAAAATAAACCTAAAATTAACACAAATCAATTATGAGAAGGATAATTGAAAGGATGCAGTATCACCCTTCATTGATGCTTTAAAAATTTTTTGTGCAACACTCACTCTTAAACAAGGAAACATTATTCACATAAAAATTTGGGATATACTACACACACAATAATGTAACATTTATTTTATTTAAATTAAAGTGATTTTTTTTTGCATTCCCCACAATAAGCATCCCATCCCTATATAAATTAGAAATTCTAAATGCAATTTTTAGTTGGAAATTTAACTGTCCAGTACACTTGCGATTCAAGCTATGAAAACAAGATTCATGTGTATTTACTATAGAAGCTTCACGTCTCCTGAAGCATCCTTCTCAATCCACCTGCCCTTTTTTTGTTCAATTTTTTTTCCTCGCCTATATCAACGACCTAGAAGAGAGACAAGTGTTAGCAATAGATCAAATTGGAAAATTAGATATATTTCGTGCTACAAAAAATTCACTTCATTCCAAACTTCACCGATATTGGATTATATGTTGTGCTCACTACAACATGTCAACTTGCACAATCAATAAACAAACATATTAATCTATACAATGGGAATTAATTTCCAATTTAACCTATCACTAACACTTGTAATATATATCAGCAATTATATCTGCCATTTTTCCATTCTGCTGGAACTATGAAGCAATGAATGTTCATTCAGATATATCTCAAACTCATCTCTCCTAGAATATGAAAGAGGACATCACTTGCATAATCAATAAGGGTAGACAAGATAGACAAAAAGGATACCACGCACCACTGTCAAACTTCTTTTTATTTCATTACTTGTACAAATAACTAAAAAAATATAGATTACAACAAGACACTATGGTTGCAAAGCACAGTGTGCATCATCTATTCAAGAATAAACGTTAATAAGTCAATGAAAACCTTGGAGATCACCTTGACTGACCAAAAAATAGTAGGTGATCACATTGGTTAAATATGATAATGTACAGAATAATTACACGTTGGATTACACTGTGGTTCAATCTCCATGCTCAAACCTAGAGGGTGAAGAGCACAACGAGCAGTTAAATATGGGGAAACCAAAAAACTTACCAAATTGAGGTGAGGATGAGTAAGAAATTGGGTTGCTACTTGTAAAGGGTTTTATAATAGTATGTGGGTTACAGCTTGTATAACAACCATCGTTTCCCAACCCAGAATTTTTAAAAATAGTAAGAATGTATTAAAAAATGCATACTATATATATATATATATATATATATATATATATATGTTGCCAACAAATAATAAATAATAATTTTGACATACGATAGTGAGTTTTCTAAAAAGATTTTTTTTTATCTCCAAATTACTCGAAAAAATCTTCCAATCAGATGAACAAAGGGAAATGCCATATTTAAGTCACCAAAGAGTTGTTCTAAAATATGATGGTGGACTTCATTACATTTTTTAAGTCTTTGAAACAAAAACTTTTCATGAGGAAAACTGAGAGGAGATGGTGTGTTTTCCAACATTGCAAATAATACAAGTTTTTTTTGTATTCCAATCAGATGAAGAAACTAAAATGACATTTGGACTGTAGTGAAGAGTTATTCAAAAAATTCAAAGTTCTCTTCATTACATTCTTCGAGCATAACGAAATGAAACTTTTTATAATGAACTAACTGACATGGGACAATGTGTTTCCCAACACTGCAAATGATGGGAGCATTTTATTTCTTCCAATCAGATGAAAAAGGGAAATTCCATATTTACGTCACCAAAGAATTGTTCTAAAAGATCAAGGTGGAATTCACTATATTTTTGGAGCATACAAAACCAACACTTTTCATGAGGGAATAACTAAGAAGAGATAGTGTGCTCTCCACGACTACAAACAATGTGAGTATTTTATTTCTATTTATTTTTTCTCTTCTAGTTGGTACAGTCAAAATGGCATTTCACTTTCCTCATTTGAATCGACCAAATAAAATAATGATCACATTATTGGCATTGTTGGAAAACACAATTTCTCCATATAACGTGTTAAGAAACAAGCAACCCATATAGTGTTGTAAAACCCTCTGTAACTGAGAGGAGATAGCGTGTTTTCCAACTCTGCAAATAATGCAAGCAATTTATTTGTTCCAATCAGGACAAAGCTAATTTGTAAACAAAAAGCACCGATGTATGTAACATGACATCGAAATGGCATTTCATTTTCCTCATCCGATTCAACCAAATAAATGCTCACATTATTTACAGTGTTGGAAAACACATTGTCTCTATATAAGGTGTTCAGAAACAAGCAACCCATATAGTGTTGCAAAACCCTCTAGAACCGAGAGCAGTGTGTTTTCCAGCTATGCAAGTAATGCGAGAAATTTATTTGTTCCAATAAGGAGAAAGATAACTCATAGACAAAAAGAACCTATGTATGTAACATGATATGAAAATGGCATTTCACTTTCCTCATCTGATTCGACCAAATAAATGCTCACATTATTTTCAGTGTTGGAAAACACGCTGTCTCCATATAAGGTGTTAAGAAACAAGTAACCCATATAGTGTTGTAAAACCTTTTGGAACTGAGAGCAGATAGTGTGTTTTCCAACTCTGCAAATAATGTGAGCAATTTATTTTTTCCAATCAGATAAAGAAAGCAAAATGACATTTGGACTGTACCAAATAGTTGTTTATTAATTTGAAAGTAGACTTCATTAAATTCTTGGAGCATAGGAGTCGACTAACTCCTAGACAAAAGTGACCTATGTACATACAAAAATGCATGAAAACATAGATAATGACATACATGGTAACATACATAACATGATGAGACGTTGTAGTGCAGAACCTACCAGACAGGAGCTGAAAGTGACGAAACTGACAAACGACACCAAATTTATGGGAAATGGTAGGTAAGCATTAATGGCATCATCTGGTGGGATTTCCCACCTCTTGCCGACCTGAAAAGGTGAGTGCCTTAGCTTGGACGTGAAGTTTCGCTTTCATCCACACAAGAAAACTGGAAGGCGAAGGACGTAGCCATTTTTTGTTTGCACTCTTCTCGTTGAAAGCTAAATGTTTGAGTGCATGTGGAGGAGTAGGAGGAGAAAATCAACCAAATCTAGGTGCCTAGACCTATGTATGTAACATGAGATCAGAATGGAATTTCACTTTCCTCATCTAATTCAACCATATAAATGCTCACATTATTTGCAGTGTTGGAAAACACTTTGTCCCCATATAAGGTGTTAAGAAACAAGAAACCCATATAATGTTGTAAAACCCTTTGGAATTGAGAGCACATAGTGTGTTTTCCAACTCTGTAAATAATGCAAGCAATTTATTTGTTCCAATCAGATAAAGAAAGTGAAATGACATTTGGACTGTACCAAATAGTTGTTATAAATTTTGAAAGTTGACTTCATTAAATTCTTGGAGCATAGGAGCCGACTAACTCCTAGACAAAAGTGACCTATGTACATACAAAAAATGCATGAAAACATACATAATGACATACATGGTAACATACATAACATGACGAGATTTCATAGTGTAGGGCCCGCTAGATGGGGGTTGAAAGTCCATGAAAGTGATGAAATTGGTAGATGAAACCAAACGTCTAAGAAATGGTAGGTAAGAGTTAACAGTGCCATTAGCTGGGATTTCCTGCCTCCTGCCAATCGAAAACGGTGAGCACCTTAGCTTGGTCGTGAAGTTTCGCTTTCATCTGTTTGGGAAAACTAGAAGGTGAATGAGGTGGCCCTTTTTGTTTCTAGTCTGCTCATTGAAAGCTGAAGTTTTGAGTTCACGTTGAGGAGTTGGTGGAGAAAACCGACCAAATCCAGGTGCCTGCACCTATGTATGTAACATGAGATCAAAATGGCATTTCACTTTCCTCATCTAATTCGACCAAATAAATTCTCACATTATTTGTAGTGTTCGAAAACATGTTGTCTCCATATAAGGTGTTAAGAAACAAGCAACCCATAAAGTGTTGTAAAACCCTTTGGAACTGAGAGAATATAGTGTCTTTTCCAACTCTGCAAATAATACGAACAATTTATTTGTTCCAATCAGATAAGGAAAGTGAAATGAACTTTGGATTGTCCCAAATAGTTGTCAAAAAATTTGAAAGTGGACTTCATTAAATTCATGGAGCATAGGAGTAGACTAACTCTTAGACAAAAAATCACCTATGTACATACAAAAATGCATGAAAAAATACATTGAAACATACATAACATGATGAGAAATTGTAGTGCGGCACCCACCAGATGAGGGATCAAAGTGACAAAGCTAACAAATGACACCAAACATCTGAGAAATGGTAGGTAGGAGTTAACAGTGTCGTTAGGTCAGTTTTCCTGCCAACTGAGAGGAGACAGTGTGTTTTCCAACACTCCAAATAATGTGAGCATTTTATTTGTTCCAATTAGATAAAGAAAGCAAAATGAAATTTGGACTATAGCGAAGAGTTGTTCAAAAAATTTGAAAGTGGAATTCATTACATTCTTGGAGCATAACGAAATAAAACTCTTCATATCAAACTAGCTGAAATGCAACAGTGTGTTTTCCAACACTACAGACAATCTATAGCAACACTGTGCTTGCAAGTTTCATAATACCTACTGCTCCCAATTTGATTACATTCTTGGCACCTTATTTTGATATTTACAAATAATGGTTTTGAATGCCGCATTTTTTTGGGTTTTTTCCATTCCAAAATATGATTTTAAAAACTCATCGAAAATGATGTAATGACACGTTTTTGTTCCAATCAGATGAATAAATTGAAATGACATTTGGACTATACCAAAGTGGACTATAATGACAGATAGGACAAAACGTCCAGGAAAGGTAGGTAGGAGTTAACTGACATGGGACAGTGTTTTTTCCAGCATTGCAAACAATCTATAACATTGTGCCTTGCAGGTTTCATAATCCCTACTATTTTCCAATTTCATTACATTCTTACTATCTAAATAAAAAAAGGTTCTCTAGACAATCACAAAACATACAAAATTGAGGATAGGGGTGAGTAACCAGTTGGGTTGTTACTTCTAAAGGGTTTTAGAATAGTCAGAGTTTTATGAGATAATGTGTTTTCCAAAACGAGAGTGTGTAAAATGGTGGCAAAAATGGGATCTCATCTAGGCTTTTTGCTATTTACAAATTATGATTTCAAATGCCACGTTTTTCTCTTTTTCGTCCATTCCGAATAAGAATGTGAATAATGGCAACATTCTGGGTTTTATGTGGTTTTCAAAATATATCATTTCATTGCAGAACCCACGTTGCCTTTCCCAACCATGTAATATATTCCACATGGTTTCTTCTTTCTATAAACGTTATGCAGTAATTTCACTCATATTTCCACAATCGGTTGTCATTTATTTCATTTGGCAAAGGAAAAATTCGAAAACCAGCATACGAGAGGAAAGGAAACAAAAATTTGAAAACCCTCGACACAAAAAAACATTAGCAACCTTGAATTTCAAATAAATACCCCTTTCCCCAACGAAAACCCTGCAATGTTCAAAATAAGAATGCCAACAATGGTGACGCTCTGGGATTTATATGGTTTTCACAATATACCATTTCATTATAGAGTTTTTTCCAACCTCGTAATATATTTCGCATGATTTCTAGTTTCTATAAACGTTATTCACTTATTTCACTCATATTTCCACAATGGGTTGTCAGCTATTTCATTCGGCAAGCGCAAAATTTCAAAACTAGCAGATGAGAGGAATTTTTTTTAAAAAAACCCTCAATAGCACATAAACCATAACCCTACAGAATGGTCGATTGTTTCTTTAGAGTTCCTAGGCAGAATGGAAAAATGCAAAATATTTCAAGAAGATATACATATCGGCTAGCTCCAAATGCCTGCAACTCCTTCCCATTGCTCTCCACCAAAACATCGTTGTAGAAAATGCAACCTCCTCTATGCTTTTTGATATTTGTAAATAATGATTTCAAATGCCACATTTTTTTAGGTTGATATTTGCAAATAATGGTTTGGAACGTTGCATTTTTTTGGGTTTTTGTCCATCCCAAAATATGATTTCAAAAACCTGTTAGCGCTGACACATTTTCCCAACGATGGGATAGGCAACAACATGATGGAGTAAACATCCAACCGTCAGCTTTTTTCGTCCGTGCTATTTGTCCGTTCGGCCACCTTTTTCGTCGAGCCCATTTTGTCCACCACGGGAGATGGGGGATGGGGGGTATGATATCATGCTACATACATATGTCACTTTTGTCTAGGAGTTAGCTTTTTCCGATGTTAAGTGTGAGTTTATGATTAAAGTAAAAGTTATTAAATGTTGTTCAAAATTATAAAAAAATAATATCCATCTTTAAATTACGAGAAAGAAACGTTTGGATCAATATTCAAATAGATATGAAGGCATGCAATATGGAGTCTAAATTATCAATTGACAAAAATTATATTGGATTTTAGTATTGAGTAGTGATACTAGTGTGGAAGTTTGACAAATATTTTTGGCTCTAGGAAAATTAATCACCAACAATTCATCGAAGGAAAATTCACCACCAGCAATTCACCGCCAAGTAAAATTCACTGCCACCAATTCACTAACATCATTAATATTTTTAATATATATTTCAAAAACTTTGATTTTATTAAAAATATTAATGTTGTTAATTTTTCGCTACGGTGAATTTTTCGTTGATGAATTTTCCATGACGGTGAATTGCTAGCGATGAATTTTCCTCTATGAATTGCTGGCGATGAATTTCATCTGGATGCCATATTTTTTGATTGGGAGATGCAACAACAAAAGCCAATTTGAATAATGCTATTAAGAACATAAATTTACTAAGGAAAAATAATAAAATATAATGTTAAGAAACGATTAATTTAAATTAAATGATTAATAAATAGAAAAATTCTACTTACAGTAGTGTGCTTGAAATGGTAAGCGTAGTTCTTATAGCAATGTGGTTCTAAAAATTCCCAACACAATTTATCTTTCTCTTCATTCTATGATTGCCTAAATGTTAATTCAATCTCCAATATAAAGATAGTCCGTAAATGAGAATTGAAATTTTAGGTAGAGTTGATGGTTGTCATATAAAGTTGGTTTTAAAAATTATTATGGTAATTGTCTTAGTGAAAAATCTAGTAATGTACGTGCTACAAATATAAGAACTTCTAGAAATTAGATCTTTCCAAATGATCAAGGTTACATACTTCATATATATAGTAGCTAAGGATGATTGAGAATGCATGATCATTAAAGAAAACATACATTTGTCATTGATGTAAAGTGGGAATTCTCACTATGAAAAAATGAGACTATTTTACCATGGTGAAGACAGAACATATAGTAGATGATGAATGGAAAACAACATAATCAATTAATGAGTTCTTAATGATTAATAGATCAACACTTACCTTGTAAGACACCACATTATCATATTTTATTACTTGATTAATATATTTTTAATATTTTGTTCATCTTTACATTTACGTTGCTTTACTTTATAAACATCATTTTAAAAGAGAAGATGGATATATAACTTAAAATACACATATACTTATTTTTAATGTCGCTCAACCATTATCTTAAATAAAACATATAAAATATAAACCACAAGCTCATATATGAAATACATTGAAATAATAATAAATATTTAATAAATGAGCTAGACATAATAACACACTATTTTTACAAGGTTAGAAATACCACCTAAGTCGTGTTTTGAAATGCATATGCCCAATACCAAGAAAACGTATCATGATATAAAATGAAGATTGATATTACAATATCTATTAGAAAACTACAATACAAGGGACATGAAAAGTAACAATTAGTGTTCCGTTTTTAAACGTCAATTAGCTATCATATATTATAAAAAACATACAAAATATAATGATATTTACTAACACAAATAAGTAGGTTAATCTAAACACATGGCTTTGTAATTTTAATATTCCACTTAGAAAATTCGAGTTTTCACTTGTTGATTACAATTTTAAGTGCGTGAAGTCCCTCGAAAGAGGACACGATGTGAAGTGTAAATTTTGCATCCGAATAGGGAAATGGGCTAAGAATCGAATAATCAATGAATAGCCAAATTTTAGTGAAATTTTAAAAAAATATAAATTTGTCAACTCGGGGCAATGAATTGGTAATTGGTAGGTTGAAAATGATCGTAGTGGGGTAAAGATTAAGGAAATGATTTAATATGTTAATTTTTAATATTTATATATAGCATCTTTACTTCTATTTTATAAAGGATGTGGAATGAAATCACCACTTCATGTTAAATTCATGAACTTATAGAACTGTTTTTTCACTATATAAAGATAATACAATAATTGCAATTACCATATGGACATTATAGTGCATGTGCATTGGCCTCCTATACATTATGGTGAATTCACTACTATGAGGATAAAATCACTTTTTATTGTATTTTTAAGACATTATATCAAAAATTATCTTATTTATTGGTTGTTATAAGGAAACTATATCAAATGTGGTCATCTTTGAGAGTAATTTTATTAAAGAGGGTGGTAGATAGCTTCATATATGTAAAGAGGGGTTTATTAGAGAGTTAGATTGGTGTGACTGTGACAAAATCTATTGTGCAATGTTTCTTTAAGGCTTTGTGTGACATTTCACTTTAAAATAGAAAACCTTTTTTTTTGAGTCTATGTGAAATAAATGATCACTCTATATTAAACTTATAATAACCTAGACATCCATATCACTAAAATTAAACTCACAATAAAAATCTACAAGACATGAGAAAGAGGGTGAGATGGATATGAGTTTGGTAGATCTGAATACTATTATGGTTATTCCTAAAGTCATTATATAATAGACTACAAATTACATTTTGGGCTATATATATTGTATTAGTGTGGATGCTCTATTGATTCGACTACAATGACTTATAAATTATTGGTATTAATACTACAATAGGATTTTTATTTTATCTTCTCTTATAGAGGATATTTGACTAAATATTAGTGAATATTAAATTGGATTATATCATTTAAGCAATGTTTAAAATACATATTCCATTTAATTAGTGAATTTATAAAAAATGTATTAAATTAGTAAATTTTCTAGATAAAATAAATCTCAAATTAAATATTTAATATTAATGCATGGTCATGAAACTATGCATTTAGAAATAGGATATCCTTAAATACATTCTAAAATATAATGTATTGATATTTATTTAGAAGGTTCTAGTTTTTAATACACATAAACTTGTTATTACACTTATAGAAGATGATCATGCATATAGATACAAGAATCAAATAAGACAATAGTGTGTTGGTCATTTTGAAAAAATATAGAATCTATCTCTATCATGCAATGTTGGTGCTTTAAATTAACCTATATTCATATCTAAATAGATGAAATTTGTTTTATATTTTACATTTCTTGATTAGTGTTTTTCTCTAAATACAATAGGTTGGTCATGAAACTTAAATTATGTAAATCTCTTTGGTTAAGGTTTATATTTTTATAGTAGCTTCATTTCCTCTATTATAATCTCAATAGAATGGGATCCAATAGATTGACTAGTCTAACACTTATGAGAGTATTTTATTGTCTAACCTTATCCTTACCTTATTTTTAAGAAGTAATAATGCTACAAGTGGTCTATGTATATTAGAGATGATAAATATCCCTATTTTGATCTTAAATCTTCTAGGCATGCAATTCTAATGGTTTTTTTTTTTTGATGAATAGGCAGATATCTATATTAATTTAAAGATACTAATACATATTCACAAAAAAAGGGCGGGTGGTAAGAAGGCACACCCTGAGTGTCACATGGGCAGCGTCTAGAAAGAACAAAATATCAGTTCACGTGGGCCCAGCCTAGAAGTCTAAAAGAATAAAAAATTAAAACAAATAGGCCATTAAGTGGCCAAAGCAGTGCCAACAGAGCCAGGTGGGTCTTTGTCATCCATATTTTTCCCCCATACATCAGCAGGGTCTGGAGTGACATCAAGAGGAACACCCCAACCATCATCATCTTTTTCTTTATCTTTATCTTCTTCCTCGTGCCGGGGCGAGATTGCAAGTGCCAGCCATGGAAAAGTTTTACCACTGGTAGGCCAACCAGAACCAGGAGTAGGAGTATTAGAGAACCACCCAAAACCACCACTGTCGCTCCCCGATGCACCACCAGAAGGCCACCCCTGTGGAGCCCGCGACGGAGGAGAGCGACCACGTCGAGAAGGGTGAGAGTCCTACCGAGTAGGGGGATAGGAATAGGGACGAGCATAGCCACTCCGCTGCCAGCCCCGAGAGGGCGATTGGCTGTGGGAGAAGGAGGGAAAACTAGGGACCTAAGCCATAGCACACGGGGTATTGCCCCAGTGATCCAAGAGGACCTGTAGGTGAGCCACCTCCAGTGCAACTTCATTAGCTTGCACTTGTATCTGTAAGAGAACATTAGAAAAAATAACTGCTTTAGCAGAGATAAAAATATGAATATCCATTTTAGAATGAGCAAATATGCAAGAATTTTTGTCTTTCTAGATGTTGAAGAGGATTTCCACCCTGAAAGTGTGCTAAAGTTGGGTGAATTTAGCAGGGAACCTAGGCGGGTCTCCAAGCAGAACCATATGCCAAGAGAAGGGTTCCGACCGAAAGGGCCAAAAAAAGTCATGTATCCAAGTCCAAAGCTGTTGAGCTCTAGGAAAAAACTAGAAAAGATGCTTGAAACTTTCTGGTTGCCCACAAAAGGGAAATGAGCGTCCTAGACCCCCAAGTGAACAAGCCAAGAATTTATAGGCAAGCCTTGGAAAAGAATACACCAAGAAAAGTGGGTCAGCTTGGGATTAACACTTGCAGACCAAATGGCATCAAATCTCCTTCGCCAGACATGAGTGGAGGAAGTAAGAAGCCAACTCTGGTTTAAACTGTTGATCATAGGAAGATGGGGTGAAAGCCACCTGTAACCAAGCCGCAACTTGTAACTCCTAAGAGGAGTGTCAGGGAACCATTTCCAGTCTTTCCACCAAGGTTTGTGCCCATGAATGCCAACTTTGTGGAGTAGGTCAGCCAGAATGGCGTTCACCAGCACGTCAAACGTGGCGTGGTCCTAGTTTTGAAGATCGTGATGGGCCTTAAAAGCATCCCACTACATGATGCGCATAGTGGGTAAGTGAAAAACCTGTTGTAGGGTCTGAATGCCCTTTTTATGAAATCTGAGGGCTTTGAGCCAAGGTGACTTGGCCAAAGGCTAACCATTCTGAGGAAGAAAGGGAGACCACCAGAGGTTTTGCAGATTGAGCGAAATCCCATCACGAAATCCAATGCCGACCCATTAGAGCCAAGGCTTGACAGCCTCCTAGGCATGCTAAATGATTTTGGCCACAAAAGTTCCAACAATTTGAACAAGCTCTCTCATAACCAGGACAGTTTGGAGACCTATTCCTTTCTAGGCGGGTCTGTCAACATGAAGTCCGGACTGAATACAATGCCTGGGGAGAATCTTCCAAGCTTCATCTCTTGTGAGGGCCCAGATAATCCATTTGATGCAAAGAGCAGTCCCTTGTTGTTGAGTGGAGAGCAGCTCGAGCCCTCTAGAGTCCCTAGGGAGGCAACAAAACTCCCAAGCAACACAATGGAAACCCTTGTGGGATTCAGAGGAGGCCCATAAAAATTCTCGCAGTAACTTTTCAAGCTTGCTGTAAGAGGCTTTGGAGGGAGCCCAAGAGGAGGAATAGTACACATGGGTGGCTGCCAAAACTTTAGAACAAACCTGGAACTTGCTAACCAAGGAAAGAGGCTTGGTAATCTAGTAAGCAAGCTTTTGCTTGACTCTAGGAAGCACAGCCTGCCAAAGCTCCCTAGGGGAAGCCTCGAAAGCAAAGGGAATGCCTAGAAAGCGAAAAATCTCTCCCTGACCGATCCACTTCCAATGATAGGTTTGAAGCCATGCCGGGGTGGGTAACACAAATTTCCTATAGCATACTGTCTTGTGCCATTGGATGGCAACGTTGGAGGCAAGGTAGAAAGTGTTCAGACAGTCAAGGGAAGCAGTGATAGATTCTTCTTCCTCCAAGAGAGTGAGAAAGGAGTCATCCACAAAGTGGCCATTAACAAGCTGCTCGTGTGAGTTTGGGAGAGAAATCCCTTTGACGTTCTTCTGAGAGAAAGCATGGGCTAAGAGGTAACCAAAGCCTTCAACTATAAGAACATACAAAGAAGGAGCGAGGGGACACCCTCGATGAATCAAACGGAAAAGACCGAAAGAAGAAGACTGGTTGCCATTAAAGGTAATGCAAGCCAAAGCATCAGCAAAAAGCATGCAAATAGACTGAATGAAGTTGGGTCCAAACCCCAAGGCTTGCAACATCACAAGAGTGAAAGACCATTCCATGCGATCATAGGCTTTAGTAAAATCAATTTTAACGAACATAGCTTTTGGGTTGGAGCGTCGGGCCCACTCCATGCCTTCCCAAATAGCAATGATATTATCTTGAATAAATCTATATTTGATGAAGCCAGTTTGCTTTGGGTGCACCATCTGAGGTAAGATATGGTGGATTTTCAGAGCCATGGCTTTGGTAATGATTTTCTAAGAGACATTGAGAAGCGTAATGGGCCTCCAGTTGCAAATATCCTCTGGATCCCCAGACTTAGGTATGAATTTTATATTACCCTTGTTAATTAAAGTGCCTAGAGAATTAGTGTGAAAAGCTTTAAGATACACATGAAGCAAGTTGCTCCTAGCACAATCCCAAAGAGCCGTGTAAAATTCACAAGGGAAGCCATCAATCCTAGGAGCCTTGTCATTGGCCATAGAAAAATAGCTTCCTTGAGATCATCAATTGTTAACAATTGATCAAAAAAATTTATCTAAGCTGAAGAAAGCTTCTGTGGCATAACAAGGCAGTCCTGAAGGGCTTCTTATCGCTCAGGCGTGGAATCTTGTGTAGTTAACACCTACTCATAATGTCGCACAAACGCTTGGAGAATTTCGGGAAGCTCAGAGAGCACCTGATTGCAATCCTTGATTTTTTTGATGCCTAGAGATGAGTGCCTGGCACGAAGTGCCAAAAAAAATTTTTGGAGGCACGATCTCCAATCTTAAGCCAGTGTAGCCGAGCTTTGATTTGTGCACCTCTGACAATGTAATTATCAGCCACCTTCTTTTTGTGCCTTAATTCCGCCACCATGACTTGATGTGATGGGGAAAAGGGATTGGCTGCCAAAGCCTCCATAGTGGTAGCCTCATATGATCACCGGTGAAATATAGCTAGTTGGCACCCATAAATGCACAAGAAGTGAGTAGTACGAAAGATGGCATCATTCCACCAGGTAATCCAGCCTGTTTCTCTAGCTGGTCTGCACTCCAAAATTCCACACTCAACGAATGTGGGCTAGAGTGGGCTTGTGACAGAGAAGAGACATGTTGATAAAGAATTGATTTTTACATGTGTGGAGCTAGAAATAAGTCCATTCAATGTGAAAACAAATTGGGAAGTGATCAGACAAAGTCACATCCACTAACGGCTTCACTAGCAAGCCAGAGCTAGCAAAGGAAAAGAAAGATTGAGCCGAGATCATGGCATGATCAATGCATTTAAAAAATCTATCAGAACCGACCCTATAGTTACACCAAGTGTACCAGAGGGAATGAGAATGGCGACAGACAATATTTGGATCAAAAAGCCCCAATTTATTACACATGTAAAACCATGCCTCCCTTTCACCTACAGCCCAACGAAAGGGTAGTGTGCCATCCTTAGCATACGCCATGTCGACCACATTGAAATCCCCATAGAGCAACCAAGTGGCAACTAGAAGAGAATCAACAATCCAACACCAAAGAAAAGAGCACTCCACAACATTGTTAGAGGCATAAACATTAATAATCCTGAAAGAATGATTATCAATGTTGAGAAGAACCCAGACAAACCACTAAGAAGGATCAGTCCCATGATCCAGAATGCAGGAATGCAATCATGGGGACAAAAGAGTGACAAATCCACCATGCTCGGCTTCATGCAAAGTGCAAAACAAATTACTTGCTAGCCAAATATAACGACAAGCCACGACAAGCAAAAGTCTTGAAATTTTAACTTCTTGAAGACAAAGCACCTCAATCCCTAAGTTTTTTTGTAAAGTATCTCTAACATAATACTTTCTAGAGAGGCTAGTTAGACCTCAAACATTCCATGAAATAAAATTCATGGATGAAACTCTTCCATACTTTCAGAATCCAGTTCCTCCTCAACCAGGGAAGATAAACTATTCTTTAAAAAATCCTGTGGAACGGACCTAATCTAAATAGGAGATGAAAACCTTCACTTTTCTGGCACATATTCTCCTTCTTCCGGTGGTGGAGATGGACTGCAAGACCGTCGTTGAGCCCCTGTTATGGGTGGAATAGATGGCTGAGCGCACATAACAACCACAGGATGGGGCATTGCCTTTGACCAGGGCTACACTGAAACATAAGTAGTTCCAAAAGGAACAATAGTCCCCTTCTCTGAAGGGTTTGAAACCACTTTGGAAGGTTCAAGTGCCTTGGGAGCCGACCCAAAACCATTCTGTTTATTTTTCTGGCTTGAAACCATAGTCCATTTTGTTTTAGCCTTAGCAGAAGGCTCCGTCTGGCAAGACTTTTCAGCATCTCGTGATGGTGATCATGTATGAGGTACTGCCAAAGGGCAGTCCTTGATCTTGTGGTCAGCTGACTGGCACCGATGGCACATGTTGGGCAGAGTTAAATACGTGAATTTTTGGGTGCCCCTAACAGCTCCTATTTGAATGTCTATAGACTCCTTCAAATCCTTGGATAAATCAACTTCCACACAGACCCATTTCTGTGGCTGGTCTTGGAAGAACCTATTAGGTTCGATGCAAACAACTCTCCCCAAAGAGGAGACAATGTGGTTCAGGAAAGGCACACATGGCAAGGGAAAATCGGGAAACTCAATCCAAATTGGAACCCACATTTTGGTGTCCTCTGAGACAGCAAAATCCCTGGTCCATGCCTAGAAAACCAACAAAGATGACCTAACATACCATGGCCCATGCCCTAAAATGGCTTGGACATGATTAACTTCCGTGAAGCAGAAAAGAAGAAAGCCTTTGGTCAAGCTTTGGACCATATCAAGGTGGACCCCATGAGGGACCCAAGCCTTGTTGACCCATTCTTTCAACACACTTTCAGGGGGAGTCCTCACAACAAAATAATCCACAAGGGTGTGTTGTTCAAGCCATTGGAAAGCAGAATCAAAATCAGGTAAAGACAAAACTACATCAGCAGGGGTGTTGGAATGCTTACCTCAAGAAAGACTTTTAGAACAAATTTCCAAGGACGTTTGTTCAGAGGCGGAGCCATTGAACTACGCCGATGAACCGATAACACCAGCATGAATTGTTTTGTTATTGTCGATTGAAGGCATATTAAACCCCTAAATCCGTAGTAAATGCATCCGTACTCAATGAGGGAGAACATTTCCTACGCAGGAGGCATAGTATGATGAAAGAGGGGCCAAGGATGACCGTAGAAAACAAAAAACCCTAGCAGAGCTCATAGACCATTCCCTTCACCAAATATTTTGAAGCCTAGTTATCTTGAGGAGGCATTATTCTACTGGTATTTGAATTACTATTCATTTTCGATCCTATAAATTTACTTTCCTAAGTCTTTCTTATTTTCCTTGTTTTTATCATATTGCTTAACTATTGACATGTGCAGAAGATTATTTTACATTCATTAAGGAATTCCCATTTAATGGTTTGATTCTAAATTATAAATTCTTAATGTCAATTAGTGGCCAACTAAGTTTATATATCTAGGTATATCTAGTGTAATGTCCCCTTATAGGATATTACTAAATTTAGGCTTGCAAAATAATAATAATCACTAAAGACTAATGTTAGCAATAACAAGTGTTAACTTTGTGGTTATATTTAGATTAATACATAAAATATCATAATATTGAGAGGAATATATCATATCTAAAACATTATAATAGTTAGATCTATAGATCATATCATCATTAACATTTGAATTCAAAATAAATTAAGATCACTAATGATTTGTCCAAGGCATATTTAGATAGCAAATAATATTAGGAATTCTCTAAAAATATTTACAAACCACAGTCTCAAGGATGGTTGTCCTTGTATTATGAGAGCATGGTTGGATCTTTGTCCATCCATCTCAAGGTGGAATACTTGAGAAGACCCTCAAGAATGGGAGAACTCGTATGCCTCCCGACTCCATGAGCACTACATCTCAAGAGTGGCATACTCGAGATGTCCCTATCAAGCCTTGGAGAACTCATTCGCCTCTTGGCCCATGAACATGGTAGGATCTCAATTTTAAACCATCCATCAATCCACCTTGGAGGCACTCCATCATCCTTGATTGAGCCCAAGGTCACTCATTCACCTCCCAGCCGACGAGTGTTGCATTTCATGGTGGCATGTTTAATAAGATGCATGAATACTACTTCCCTTAACAAGTCCAAGAGCACTCATATGTGTCCCAACCTCATAAGAACTGCATCTTGGAGGTGGCATACTTGATGAAGAAAAATTCAGTACTTCCCATATCATGAACCTGAAAGGTTGATCGACCTCCCTATTTGTATAAACTTCTATAAATTCAAAATAGATTGCTAAAGGAATCTTATTATATAAATTAAATATCATTTCATTATGCAATTATATTACATATATATAGTTATTCCTAATTTATATTTTAAAACCTACTTCCCAATAATACTCTTGCTAAAAATAATATTTATTTCCTATAGATCTCTTATATTCTGATTTTATTTTTATTTTTTTTCCAATCCGGTTGATTTTTCCCCTTTTCATAAAATGATTCCACCTCCCTATATGTCCTTTGTAACTAGTGCACCCCTTACAAGGGATGCACTAATCACTAAATCCAAGTACTACCATTTTGTTTTGAATTGCTTAATTAATGCAATGATCGCTACCTTTAGTGGTTAATTAAGGTCTCCCATATGTTAGCACCACCTTATGTCAGTAATATAGCATCACTATATTTAATATTTCCCTTAGTAAATTTTAAAAAATCTCTTTTGAAGTATCCTTAGGTCAATGGTTATTTTAATTTCTATGTAGGCTGCTATCGAAGGGGCATGACATCTAGGGTCTCATCTCTAGTGTATTTTTTCTTATATTCCTAGAAGGGACATGATATACCCTTTACATTCAATTTGAGAAATATATTTAGATCTAGTATTACTAGAATATCATGTCTATTAGAGGGGAAGAATGAGGGAGGCTGGTAGAGCGGGTGAGGGTTTCAAGGGTGGTGGAAAATGTTTGCAGGGAAATTCAAATGATGACAAGAAACGAGAAGAAAATGTTTCAGATGAACACATGGCATTTGATGGTGGGTATTCAGATGTTGCAACAAAGAGTAAAGAATCTTGGAGGGTTGACTTAGTAGATATTATGGAAGAAGATGTAGAAGCCTTTAAAGGTTTTGTGATAATAGGTAGATTCTTGCAAGCATTTCACAAGGAAAGAGATTGGAGATTGGGTCTCGAAAAATTGGCAAAGGGTCATAATGGTCAACTTCTTATCAAAGGCTTTCTTTATCATGGTAATGGAGAGCTAGGAACTAAGAGATTTTTTTTGGAAAATGATAAATGGAAGAAAGGTGATTATTTCCTATACTTTTTTTTTATTTGTAATAATTTGTGGACATGAGGTACACTCCCATATAGAAATAGAAAAATAATAATCACATCAACCCTCTAATAGGGGTCGAGTCAAAGGTCCCCAACTAGGAACAATCAAAACTAAGGTTTTTTGTTGCCACTTACATTAACATAGCCTAAACTAAACTCAACACAGTATTCATGCAGGAAAAGAAATTATGATGCCACATTTTCCCCCTTCTTTGAAGATCTCAAAGTCATTTGATGTGGTGGAATATATTTCTTTCTTTTTACTTCTATCCATCAATGAGCATGTGGTTGAAAATTATCTTCTTGACTTTCTACACAAACAAATGTAATTGAAGACTCCCATACATCATGGGGTGGAAGAGCACTCGTCATTCCCAAGTTACAAGACCCTGCCAAAATATTAGGAGAATCTGAAGATTGATTTGTTGATGTCTCAGAAATTCCCTTATGAAAGGATCTTTGTAGGTTTTTTGCCCTTTCCATGTAGCTAGAATCGCTTGGCTGGGGTAATTTTTGCTTTGCCTTTGATTGTGAAGAATTCTCATTATCCATCTCCACATTTTTCTTCCTGTTAGACTTCTTTGAAGGGGTTGTATTATGTCTGGGAGAGTTTGTTACAAAGTAATGTTTGGGAGTGAAATCCTTCCACCAAGAGGCCATCTGATTTGGTAGGGATTTGACTATTGGGCATTCGGTTGCAATATACCCAATTTGATAGCATCTCCTACATCTCAAATTTATTACTATGTAATCCAATGGTTGTGTCTAAATTTTTCCATTAGACTTAAAGATAATATTTGTTAGAAGATTCTTGGAGATGTCCAGTTCCACCAAAATCCTGGCATAAAATTGTGTGAATAAAAAATTTTAAGTTGTCATCTATAAAAAAAAATTTATCCATAGAGTTTCCAATTTCTACAAAACATGATTCGAACTAGAAGTGAAGGGAGAGATTTGGAAGATGAACCCAAATCAACAAAATTGACAATGATTCAATAGATGGATCAAAATTTGGATGCCAAGATTTCAACTACAACATATTTTATTCCCACAACCATACATAATTGCTGTCAAACACCATTATGAAAAAACCATTTGTGCAAGGAGATGCCAAGATTTCAACTTCAACATGTTTTCTTCCCATAGACATACATAATTGAGAATGTTGTTTTTGTCATTCTTGTTGTCAAACATCACTATGAAAAAAATCTTTACGCAAGGATAAATATCTAGATTTACTTCCATTGGAGGAAGCTAATATTTTGAAATCCAACTAGGAAGAATGGACCAATGATGGGTTAACCTACCAATTAAACCATGCATTAAGAAAAAATCTTCATTTCAACACAACTCCTTTTTCAAAGAGGCGTCGATGATAGGGGTTCACCAAAACACTGCACAAATTGCTTGTTGCCTGTGGAGACCTTTTGTTTTTGCAGAGATATTAGAGGGAATACGAACCAGACTTGGCCACCTCCAAAAATGAAGTCTTAAGCTTTGTCACACCCATCCAAAGGGAAAATCCCTATGCACCTGAGCAGATCGCACTTGCTTCTCCATAATTGTCCCACCTATTCAATCATTTTCAATATTGTCTCTAGTGTGTTTGAGAAAAGGTAGAGTTATAAAGAGAGGAGGATGCCCTACCATTCCATTTGCACCACATGAAGACACCTCAGGTACATTCAAGAGGTTGTGGCAGCAGCCAAAAAACCAGTCGATCCTTTTGGGTCACCTTGCAACCCCATGGTATCAACCTCCGTCAATGCAGACTTCTTGTTTTGTGACAGATTGCAACAAACCCCCACCATGGTTGCATCATTGTTTTCTACGCTATTTGCAACTACATCACATGAAGAAGCCCTAGATCCTGAAGTATTCAGTAGTTTCAATTTTTTTGGAAGAGCAGAAGGTATAGATAAATTATAATATTGAATATGTCTCTAGATTCTTTCCTATACTTGCAAAAGTGAGAAAGAAGTTTTAATCCTCTTTTGAGATAACTATTTGTCTCAACCTGTTTCAAAGGTGGATGACTGAAACTATTGATCACACATGAAGGAGATTTTGCATGCAATGAATTTTGCATGCATCCTGTTAGCGGTGGATCTATTCACGAAGGTGGTTGCATTGTTTGTAACTATCAAATATAATAAATATAGTCCATGTTAACAACACAGTTATCTGCTTGCTACTTGAGTGGTGGTTGTGAAATCTCTGCCAGTTGTTATGTTTGGATTGAACTTAGCTTTACACTTTTAGTTTGTTTTCAAATATTGCATGATAGAAGAAATCTCTATTTGTTGTTGAAGATATAATTCTATGCAATAGTGTATTGAGTAGATATAGAGTTGAGAATTTCTGACACTGTTATGTTGCCAACATTATCCTAGTTTTTTTTGAAGATTGGTGAACACCTGTAGAAGCTTAGTGCTGATAATAGAAAGTATTGTACTTTTGGTTTGTTGGGTTTTCACCTGGAAAGGTTTTCACCACGTAAATATGTGCATTATGGTATAATTCTTTTATGCGTATATTTGAATGTGTTTCTTTCATTGCAACTATTTAAATATTTGTATGAATTTGCACTATCTCCTCCACATAGATTAGTGTTGGAAGTGTCGTTCCACCCCTTTTCTTCCTTTTAGTTGGTATTAGAGCCTAGCTAATTTGGGTCTTGTTGATGGGTCAGTTTTTTGGTACTGATCTTTGTTTGAGTGGGAGTCTTTGCAGAAGTATTTCAAAATCTTGTTGCAGAAAAAAGATGGCAGGAACATCCAGTAGAATCAAGATGGATAATTTTAATAGAATAAAATTTGAGTTATGGAAGTTGAAGATGGAGGATATTCCTGTGGATAGAGATCCATGGGCTGCAATATCTGAAATAAAACTAACCAATATGAATCAGGAAGAGTGGGATCTGAAGGATCAAAAAGCTAAGGGTTTAGTTAGACTTTGTTTGGCTGAATCCGTGCTCCTAAATGTCAATGAAGAGAAGACTACAAAATCTCTTTGGAAGAAGCTTGGAGATGTTTATCAGGCTAAATCCATGGTAAACAATTTATTCCTGTGAAGGAAATTGTATTCTTTGAAGATGGAAGATGGAGGATCCAATGCATTTAACATGTTGATTGCTCAGTTGGGTTTTGTTGGTGAAAAGATTCAAGATGAGGATCATTGCATGCTTCTGTTATGTTCTTTTCTAGACTCATGGGATCACCTGGTTATTTCTATTAGAAGTACTACCACTAGTTTCAAAATGGATGATGTGGTTCCATCGCTCTTGTTTGAAGAGATGTAGAGGAAATCTTTTGAAATGGCCAAGGAAGCCCTTGTTTTTCATGGCTAACCTAAAGAGAAAGGAAATAAAAAGGACAAGAAGTTTAGATCAAAATATTCAGGGAGATCTAAGTCTCTTGGCAAGTTTGAGGCGAAATTTTGGAATTGTGAAAAATCTGGTCATTTCCTTAAAGATTGTAAGGAGAAGGAAAAAAAAGGTACAAAAAAATTCTCTGATTCTGACTCTTAAAAATCCGCTTAGGATGATGCAAATTCTTTTGTCACAAAATTTGTAGGACATGCATCAAAATATGTGTGGTTAATAGACTCAGGTGCTTCTTTCCACATGACCTCGCATAGGGGTTGGTTCTCAAAGTATGAAGAGTGTGATGGTGGGAAGGTGTATCTAGGTGATGACTCTCATCTGAAGATTGTTGGCCATGGAATAATCAAGATTAGATTCCCTAATGGTAGAGTGAAGGTGATTGATGGTGTGTTGCATATCCCAGGTTTGGCATAGAACCTTATTTATGTGAGTAAGTTGAGTAATGAGGGCGTGTTGGTTTTTTTCTCAAATGGGCGATGTAAGATGACAAGAGGATTTATGGTGTTGGCTAAGGGTGTTCAGATTGACACTTTGTACAAGCTGGATGCTTGCCCTATTCAATCTAGTAGTTCTTTTGATATTCCAAAGAAAACGCCTTTGGATTCTTCATCCTCACCATCATCTAGCAGTGAAGAAGTCTATTATTTGTACATCTGATGGTCTTGCTTTATGGGTACCTAAGAGTGAAAATTCTTTAGAGATGAAGCCTCCAATAGAGAATACAATGTTATGACACCAAAGACTTGGTCATATTGGTGAGAAGGGTTTTAGAGCCCTGATAAACAAAAGCCTTTTTGAAGGCCTTGATGATTTTAATCTTGGGTTCAAATTTTGTGAACATTGTGTTTATGGTAAACAAAATCAAGTTTTTTTTTATTCTAGTTCTCATAAGTCTTTTAGGGTTTTGGACTATATTCAAGTAGATGTGTTTGGTCCTGTGAATGTTCCTTCATTAAGAAAATCTATATATTTTGTGTCTTTTATAGATGATTATAGTAGAAAGATATTTATTTATTTCCTCATAAGTAAAACTAAAGTCTTTAATTAGTTTAAGGATTTTAAGGACTTGGTTGAAAATTACACTGATAGAAAGATTAATTGTTTGAGGACTAACACTAGTGGTGAATTTTTTTCAGCATAATTTGATAAGTTATGTAAGGAGAATGAGATTGAGAAACATAGGACAAATCCATACACCCCATAACAAAATGGAGTTGCAAAGAGGATGAATAGAATGCTGATGGAGAGGGCTAGGAGTATGTTGAGTGGTGTTGGTATTGAGAAGAAATTTTGGGCTAAAGCTATAGCCACTGCATGTTATATGATCAATAGATCTCCTAGATCAGCTCTTTCTAAAAAGACACCCATGGAGGCATGGTCTAGTAAGAAGCCTTTGATGATACATCTCAGAGTTTTTGGTTGTGAATCTTATGCTCATGTTCTGAGTGTAAAAAGGTCTAAGTTGGAGAAAAAGGTAGTTAACTATATCCTCATTGGATATGGTGATGGTAAGAAGTGATACAAGCTTTGGGATCCAGTGGCCAAGAAGGTTCTCCACAACAAAAGTGTAATATTTCAGGAGTTGAAACCTTCCAAAGTTGAGCTCCAACCAGAGAAAGAGGAGAAGCAGAAGAAGGAAGTAGCTCAAATTCCACTTACTCTGATGAAAAGTGAACTACATACTCCTATTGGACCTAGTGATGAGGAGAGCCCTAGTAGCTCTAAAAAATTTGAAGAAGAAGAACCTCAACCTTAGAAATTTAGGAGGTCTACACATGATAGTCGGCCACTAGAGAGGTTTGATTATTCCCTAGAAAGATTTGGTTATTCATTGTTGGATTCCAGTTGTGTTTTTACTTTGATTTCTAATAATGATGAGCCTAGGAATATTAGAGAGACTATGGGTATGAGTGATGTAGATCCCTGGATGAAAGCCATGGATGAGGAAACGGTTGTGTTGAAGAAAAATAGTACATGGGATTTGACACCTTTTCCTAAAGGACAAAAAATTCTTGGATGTAAATGAGTGTTCAAGAAGAAATGTGGTCTTGATGGTAGTGTTGAAAAGCACAAGGCATGGTTGGTTGCAAAGGGGTATTTTTAGGTGGAGGAATTGAAGATGGTGAGATAGTCTCTCCTATTATGAAGTTGACATCTATTTGGTTCCTATTATAACTTACAGCAATGTATGATCTAGAAGTTGAGTAGATGGATGTGAAGACAATGTTCCTTCATGGGAATTTGAAGGAAGAAATCTATATTTGACGGCCAGAGAATTTTGTGGTAAAAGGTAAAAAAAATATGGTTTGCAAGTTGAAGAATTCTTTATATGGTCTTAAGTAGTCTCCTAAAATGTGGTACCAAAAATTTGACACCTTTGTGTTGTCTTTTGGATTTCTAAGATCTAAATGTGATCATTGTGTATATTATAAATCTGATAATGGTTGCATTCTCATAATTACATTGTACATAGATGATATGTTGTTTTTTGGGAATGGTATGAGTTTGATTTTAGATCTGAAGTCTTAATTGTTAGCACAGTTCAAGATGAAGGATCTAGGTGAAATAAGGTATATTATAGGGATGGAGATCAAAAGAGATAGTGCTAGTAGAAAGATTTGGTTAAGCCAAAGCAACTATGTGAATTCAGTGTTGGGGAGATTCAACATGGCATTTTGTAAGCAGTTAGTTGTTTTAGTGATGTAGGGGACAAAGCTTTCTATGGAGGATTGTCTAAAATATCCTACTGAGATGGAGGACATGACTAGAGTACCATATGTGAGCGTTGTTGGTAGTTTGATGTATGCAATGGTTTGCACGAGGCTAGAAATTTCCCAAGTAATGTGATTTCTAAGTCAGTTTATGGATAATCTTGGATGGGTACATTAGGATGCAGTAAAGAGAGTGTTTAGATATCTATGGGATACTTCTAAGTACTCTCTATGTTATGATAGTTATCCTACTGGTTCTCAAAATTTTGTAAGTATTCATGGATATGTGGATTTAGATTGGGTAGGTGACATTGACAACAGAAGATCCACCAATGGATATGTGTTTATGATGAATGGTGGTGCTATAAGCTGGATGAGTAAGCGACAAGTTTTAGTCGCTTTTTCCATGATAGAAGTAGAGTACGTGGAAGATACTCATGCTTGCAAGGAATCCATTTGGCTTAAGAGGTTGTGTTTGAATATTGGTTTTGATTTAGGATAGATTACTATTTGTTGCAACAGTTAGAGTGCCATTTATTTAGAAAAGAATCCTACTCTCCATGCTAGAACAAAGCACATTGATGTTCAGTTTCATTTTGTTCGTGATATGGTAGAAGATGGAAAGGTGATATTAGAGAAGGTTAACACTTTGATAAATGTTGCAAATGCACTAACGAAGCTAGTGAGAATAGATAAGTTGAAATGGTGTGTTGTTTCCATGGGCCTTGGGACCCTGAGCAGTTGATTATAAATGACTCATGATAGGTATGCGACAAGTGGGAGAGTGTTGAGATAATTGTTTATCTCAACTTTTTTCAATGGTGGATGATTGAAACTATTGATCGTGCATGAAGGAGATATTGCATGCAATGAATTTTGCATGTATGTTGTTAGCAGTGGATCTATTCACGAAGGTGGTTGCATTGTTTGTAACTACCAGATATAATAAATAGAGTTCATGTTAACAACACAATTATCTGCTTGCTACTTGAGTGGTGGTTGTGAAATCTCCACTAGTTGTTGCATTTCTATTGAACTCAGTTTTACACTTTTAGTTTGTTTTCGAATATTGCATGATACAAGAAATCTCTATTTTTTGTTGAAGATATAATTCTATGCAATAGTGTATTGAGTAGATATAGAGTTGAGAATTTTTAAGACACTGTCATGCTACCAACATTATCCCAGTTTTTGTTGAAGATTGGTTAACACTCGGAGAAGCTTAGTGCTGATATTGTATTGTAATTGTTTGTTGCTGATAATACAAAGTACTGTGCTTTTGGTGTGTGGGGTGTTTTACCTAGAACGTTTTTCCCCACATAAATATGTGTGTTATGGTATAATTCTTTTATGCATATATTTTAATGTGTTTATTTCATTGTAACTATTTAAATATTTGTATGAATTTGTGCTATCTCCCCCACATAGATTAGTGTTGGAAGCGTTGTTCTACACCTTTGTTTCCTTTCATCCTCTGTGTTTCAATCTAAAAAATAGCCTAATTTGGATTTAGTTATATAACTTAAGTTTTGAGTATTGGTTCGATCATTTCCTGAGAAAGACTGGTGACTCATTGGGGATAGAAATATAAGTGGATATGAGAAACAATGAATCTCTAATATATGTCAGGGGTCAAATTCTTCCAATTAATGATCTACCCATGAAAATAACCCTACCAACAAGGAAAGATGAATGGAGGAAATCAATCAAAGTGGAAACTTTAGCAATCTTCTACTTCAACTCCAAGAGACACAACCACTCAAAGGATGAATGTAGAAGAAAACCAAAAATTTACCAAAATGTATGGAAAGAGAGAAGTAGGAATTATGATCAAGCTAAGGTGAACATTGCAAAGGAGGAACATGTGGTTGAGAAGGATAATTCATGGGCTATAATAATGGAAGAACCTTTAAACTCCACCCAACTTGAGCCTCCAATCCAAATGGAAGAAGGGAAAATGGGGATAACCCAAGAAGATCCTATACCAAAAAATTCCATTACTACAATACGGGGAAAACTTTGAAATGGAAGCAATGATTGAGAACAAAGAGGATATGGAGTTGGGAAAAGAGGATTGCATAGACATATTGGAGACAAGGTACATCAATCAATAAATGGAAAAATCTATCTTTGCTCCAAGATTAAGGAGAAGGTCGAACAAACAAAAATGACAAGAAGAGGAATTGAAGGGTGACCCAAGTTCAATTAGGCATTACATGACAAGATCCAAGGGAGGATGCCCCTCCCTTGGAGGAAGATGAGAATCCTAACGTGGAATGTTAGGGGCATAAAAACCCCTAACATGAGGTGACTTACCAGATACCAGTTGGAATGCATAAATGCGGATATCATTTTAATGCAAGAGACAAAGTTGGTAAACTTGGAAATAATCGCATCTTTGAACCAATGCAAAAAATGGAAAGGTTTCTACTTCAACTCAGAAGGTAAAGTGGGTGGATTTGGAGCACATAGAATGAATCAAAATTCAAAGTGTCATTAATCTCAAATCAAAATTTTTCGATGCAATTAAAGGTAAGTTCTTTGGAAACAAATTTTGAAATTCTTATTTTCAATGTCTATGGGCCAATAAAAACAGAAGAAAAGAGACTACTTTGGGAGGCCATAAAAAATAAATAAAGAAAGTGAAGATTATATTGGGAGGTGAATTCAATGTAATAATGGACCTAATGGAAAAGAAAAGGGGGCACTCACAAGATTATGCAAGGAGAAAAATATTTTTGCAAATTCATAGAGACAAATAATCTAATTGACATAAAGGACCCAAATGGCACATTTACATGGACTAATAGGAGGAATGATTTTACTAATATAGTAAAAAGGTTAGATAGGTTTCTTGTATCAAAAATGTGGTTGCAGAAGGAAGCTCTCCCAAAGGCGTTCTTTAGACCCTCATCAATTTATGCCCATTTCCCAATAGAACTGATCATCACAAAGAAGACAAAGCCTCTGAAAGGTCAGTTCAGATTTGAAAGGATGTGGCTGAGAAATGAAAAATAATTGATCTCATGAGGGATTGGTGGCTTGGTTAAATGCCAATAAAGTGGTTGAAGATGTTCATTTTCTTCAAAAAATGAATCGAATGAAGGAAAATCTTAGATGCTATAAAAGGAGGTTTTTAGGAATATCTTTGATGAAAAAGAACACGTGGAAATGGAGCTCGTTGATCTAAGTGAATTGATAATGGCTCAGGGCATGAAAAATGTAGAATTCAAAAGGTAGAAGGTATTGATGAAAGAATATAATGAGTTTCTACTCAGAGAGGAGATATAATGGAAGACAAAATCTAGGGAAATGTGGCTTTGAGAGGGGAACTTAAATACCAAATTCTTCCACAACTTGAAACCAAGATTAAACAAAGCTAGAATGGGATCGTTCAGATCAAAGATGCATAGGGGAAATGGGTCAACAATGAAGAAGAGATACAAAAGGCCAAGATCAATTATTTTAAAAATCTATTGGGAAATTATGGGGCGGTAGAAGAGCTTGAGTGTAGAATTCTAGCAGATATTGAAGAGGTGGTAAGTGTTGACACCAATGCCAATATTTTTGCAACTGTCACCCTAGAAGAAGTAATATCAACATTATTCCAAATGAAGCCCAAAAAATCTCTAGGCCCTGATGGGTTTAATGCCCTCTTCTGTTAGGTATGTTGGAACTTTATGGGGAAAGATCTACACAAGGTAGTTGAGGAATCAAGGTGGAAGTCTAATAGTTTGAAGGATATCAACAATCCCAACATTAATTTGATCCCAAAAAAAGAGGTGTGAATCCTTCTCTGACTATAGACCCATTTCCCTATGTAACACAGTTTATAAAATCATTACGAAGGTAATAGAAAATAGGCCAAAACCTCTCTTGCAAAGAATAATTTCAAAGGAAAAAAATGGTTTTACTCTAGAAAGAAATATTATGGACAAGGTTATTGTCACGCATGAAGCCTTTCACTCACTCAAAAAATATAATTAGAAAGGCATGAATATCAAGATGGACCTGAGTAAGGCCTATGATAGGGTGAGATGGAGGTTCCTAATAAAAGTGACGGAGAAGATGGGGTTAGAGGAAAAATGGCTAAGTTGGGTTTTCACTTGCATCTCGACCCCAAGATATTGAGTGATAATGAATGGTTCCCCTTGTGATTTCATTACAAATGCAAGGGGAATATATCAAGGGGGCCCTCTATCCCCCCTTGTCTTTGGGATAATTAATGAAGCCTTGAGTTGTCACATCACCAAATTAAGGAGGTCAAGAAGGTAGAGAGGTGTTTTAGTAGAAAAATATTTCCCTGCACTTTTCCATCAACTCTTCATGGATGACACCTTTCTCTTTGGTACTTCTTCTATCAGGGAGACTAAGACAATAAAGAAAACTATGGAGAAATTAATGTCAAAAGTGAGTCAATTAATAAACAAAGATAAATCAGTCATCTTCTTCTTCAACATGTGTAAAAGTTTGCAACGTTGAATAATAAATGGTATGGGCTTCAACACAGGTAATCTCCCCTTGAAATATATGGGTATTCCTATGTTCATTAGGTCAGGCAGATCCACTCTTTAGGAAAAGTTGTTAGGCAAGTGTAGATCAAAAATGAAGAGTTGGCAGGGAAGGTGGCTCACCTTTGTGGGTAGGGTGTTAATGGTCAAGGCTATCATCACAACCATTCCCATTTACATAATTTCCTTCTTGAAATTTCCTAAAAAGGTGGAAAAAAGCTTGAAGCGTATCTAGTGCAACCTGATGTGGGAGGGGGTTCATGAAAAATGGAGAATCCCTCTGCTTGGATGGGATATGGTGCTAAAACCAAAGGTCGAAGGGGGGTAGGTGTAAAATATGTTTCATTGCAAAAAGAGGCTCTCAGTGTGAAGTTTATATGGTGCATGTTTAAGAAGTCACAAGAGCCATGGGCCAAGTTACTAAGCGCAAAATATTTGGATTCACAAATAGGTGACAAGATCTTAACCATTGCCAACCCATGGAGGGGCTCAATAATATGGAACTTCTTCTTCTCTTGCAGGCCAATAATAACTAAGCACATAACATGGGTGGTCTGTGATGGGAATCACACATCCTTTTGGTTTGATCCATGGAATGGCTATGAGCCTCTCTCTAACTTATTGAACAATGTAGAAGTAGTCCAAAATGCCATCGATTTCCATGAGTCGTTCATCACGGGCTATATGAATATTTGGGAAGTTAGCCGACAATTGGAATTCTCATGGAAAGTAATCAAAGGCCTCAACCCAGCGTAAAGGGCTTTGGTGGAAGCATATTTAGCTAAGTGACACATCCTTTTCACAAGGGAAGAGGATATTATCAAGTGGTGTGCATCTAGCTCAGGTGAATACATGATGAAGCTAGGTTACGAGGTCACGAGAAAGGAAAGGTTACAGCTGGGTTGGCCCTCACACTTATGCTAGGGTATTTTTGTCCTCCCAAAGGTAGGATTTCACTTGGATGACCATAAGCTCTATGATTCTAACACAGGACTGCCTCCAAAATATTGAAATAGCAAGCCCTCGTAGATGCACTTTGTGTCTAAAAAATATGGAAATGACAAACCGCCTTTTTTTAAATGCGAGGTTTCCCAAACTTGTTGGTATCATTTTTGTGCTAAGCTTGAATGGAAGGTGTAAACACCAAAATCTGAAAATTGCCTCAAACAATGACCACCATTAGATTGTCAGCCAGTTTGAAACAAGAAAATCCAGCATTCCTAAGAAATATTCACTCATGTTACCTATGCAAACAATAAATATAGAACCAAACAACTAATTGAAAGCATAAACTACAAGAGAAAACTCTATTCCATATGGGAGTGGTGCTCCTCGTGATGTGGAAAGAAAGCCCTTTCCCACGCCGTGATAAGCAAGAATGCCAAGATGATAATGCTAATACTAAGCTTTGCATCAAGTTGTGTACTAGTGTGTTTTCAATTGTTTTATTGTGTTGTTTTGGAGTAGAAATTCTTTGCATTTATAGATTCAACTTAAGAAGAACTAAAGGACTTAATAAAATAATTTGATTTATTTAATAAATTACTATGAAGCTAGGGAATTAATCAATAAAAAAATTTAATTGATTAATAGAAGAATTGGATGTTAATTAGAGAAGATTCCTATTTTACGTGTCTATATTTTTCCCATCTCTGAACCAATGTACTTGTTCCATTAGTTCAAAGAATGATTCCGCCGACATCGAAATTTAAAAAAAATCTGCTTTTTTTTCGGATGCCCCAATGGAAATAAGTATGTTAGTACATTGCCCCCTCGTGAGATAGAGCAAGAAATTCAATTTGAGGTTGATCTCGTGACAAAGAGGTTCAAAATGGATGTATGGATGGTTAGACTAACAGATCTATATGATAATGATGATGTAAATGAGTTGTTTTTAAGATGCTTAGAATAACAAATCTATATTATCCTAAACAACTTAAATGATTATGCAATGCATGTGAGATGGATGAGATGGATCTGATGTTGTCCTATGGTGATATGACATGATTATGTAGAATGAAAGTGCAGATGCAGGATGGATGCATTATGTTAGAGTGAAAGAGGATAGAAGAATGAGAGGGATCAACCCTTGAATCCAAGAAGATGCAGAAGTCCAACAAGTCCATGAGTCATTGAGACTTTATTTGATATGATGATGAATGATGATGATTTATTGCTTATCTAGGGATGGGAGAAATAACACATAGGTACAATGCATCAAGGTATAAAGAACTAGGATGGTGTTGCACCTAGTGTGATGGACTTTGACTCGAAAATCAAATAGGGGTGCTCTTGTTCACACTTGACACACGAAAACATTGCTAGGATGGACATAACAAAGCAAGTATTTTCCAAGTTATATTACAAGAATGTCCAAAAAGCACAACAGATAAAAACATAATGATCATTGCCCCATTCCTTTCTCTCTAAATATTTTTGTTTAGACATCATCAAGAGGTCCTTGGAATGAGCGCAAAATAAGATAAGTCTAAAAGACAAAGATAAAGTAAAAAAACAAGCTAATGTTCTTTGTACCGCTAGCCAAAGCTAAACTAAGGTGATACCTGATGCTAATGTCCATCGCAAGAAGGTCACATTCCTAGGACATGTTGTGATCAGGGTTTTGATGAGATTGATTGGATGATAAGCTATTGATACTCCGAGTTGATCAACTTGCTTTCTTACTGACCTAGACTTGAGAATTTGACTATTAGGTTTTCACTTTTGAAACTACTAGACTTGCTTCTAACTAAATTACCAAAGGATGAAGATGACCATTGATTTATTATTAGCGACATTTATTGCAGGTGAAAGCGAGATGAGATAGATGCACCATTTTAGATTTTTTCAAATATTTGAATGTTTTTGGTCTTTTTGAAATTTTTGAGGTTGTTTTGATTTTTGGGTTTTTTATGATATTTTATGAATTTTTTTGGATTTTGTGTCTGAGGGGCCGATCAAGGATGGCCTTGCCTACGTTTAAGCTCAAAGAGTACGCAGTTCGGATGACACAAAATTGATTGCTGATGAGAAAGATGGGAAAACGGATTTCCATTGTGATGGATGCCTAAAGGACTAACCTAAAATCTGAAATAGATGGGCAAATGAATTGCCATTGCGACGAATGCCTAAAGGACTGACCTAAAATGTGAAATAGATGGGAAAACTGATTGTCATTGGGACGAAAGCCTAAAGGACTAACCTAAAATGTCTTGGGGGATGATCAAAGATCAACCTTGCCTATGTTCAAGCTCAAAGACAACGTAATTCAGCTGACTGTATGTTTTTGAATTTTGAATGATTTGGATGATTTGGATATGGATATGTGATGATATAAGTGCTCTGTTTTAGGATTTTGTTGAAAACCAAGCTAGGGTTGATTGATCAAATTGATGGATTGATGATGATAACATTGTTGAGGATACACAACAATGTAAGGATAGTGTTAAGCAACACAAGGATTGGGAAGGATATCCCAAGATGATGCTGGATTGAGTGGATTTGATTGATCAGGATTGATGAAGCTTAATTTGGAACAAAATTGTTTTGATTATTTGATGTGATATTGATGTGCACATTAGATACGACTGATATGAATTGTTCAGATTGATGTTTGATGAAAGATAAAGCTTGATAAGGAACGTCTTCCAGTAAAAATATGCCATGGGCTAGTGATTTGGATATTTGGATCACAAATTCTTTGACCAATTTGATTTTACGTCTGCCAATGTGCAGATCATTACATAAGTTGGAGGATATAGATCAAGATTTATTCCCGAACCAAGATGCAAATATCTACCCCCAGTGTCTAGTAATGTTTTAACAACCATGGGTTGATTCTTGGATAGATAGGATAAGCATGCAAAGGATGCCAAGGATTATCTTGTGACAATATAAGGTGTTTGAATAGAGGAATGCTCATTTGGATAATGCTTCAAGGCTCAAACAACATTGGGTAAGATAAGATCAATGAAAATGACCCATGTCAAGATGTTTACCATAAGAAAGTGTAAAGTGTGCACCAAACCTTCATCAAGATCAAGATAAGGTAGATAGATGGAAATGGGTTGGATAAACGAATCATGCATGAACATATGATATGGCTAGAATGTTGGCCTTTATTATGGATGTGATAAGATGCTTCCTCCTGAAATGGCACACGTAGATGTTCGATTCTACACATGATGCATTTTTGCCAGTTTTTTATCATGGTACTTTCCCAAAGCGTTTCCCATGCAGTTTTCACTAGAGGACATTTTTTTCTTTACTGTTTTCAATCCTTTTTCTGATTTTTTTGGATTTTTTTTTTTTTTTCTGAGATATTTTAAGCTTATACTGAACCACCTGGTGGTGCTGAAATTGGCTCTTCCATCATAATGTGCCACTGATATCCTTCTTGAAGAAGCTGCTTTGCCAAGATACATGCACTTGAATGCAAATTTTGAGATTCTTGATCTGCTTTGTTGATACCAAAGTTAACTTTGTCTTTGAGTGCACATTGTGATAGAGTCCCTTCTAAATCCTTATGATGAAGGGTCACCACCAATACATGGTCAATGTGAGAATTGGATATCATATGTGGAGGCATAGATGGAGTGTGTTTAGGAATAAAATATGGATTGGTTGATAGTTTGGAACCTTTGAATCTCTAAACTTGGGAAGATGAGCAATTATGGATGGATACGGAAGTGTGTGTGGAATTAGGACCAATAGCTCAATATACTTTGTACATTACTTGAAAAGCCTGATTTTGCCTTTGTGGACATCTTTGATGGATAATTTTCCCTTTTTTATTTTTCCTTTGTGGACATCTTTGATGGATAATTTTCTGTTTTTTATTTTGCCCCATAGTTTCTTTGACTAATGGATTTTGATAAGGATAATTTTTCTTTGTAGTTTTTGGTATCCATATGTATTTGAGTTGTCCTTCATGCTTTGCTACTTCTTTTTCTTTGATAATGTTCTTTGTGCTTTGATACAAATCTTTCTTTTGATTTTGGTCCCAATTCATGGGTGGGGTGATGGTTGGATGAAGATTCATGATGTGGCGGGTTGTAGTATTGACATTGGTTTCATCATAAGGATTCTTCATGCTCCCTATGTTTATTTTTGCTTGAGAAAAAGTTGCCCCTAGTTTTATAGAGGTATCATTGATATGTTTATATCCCTTGATTGTCAAATAACCAAGGCCTTAATACTTAGGATTTCCAATAATCTGCACTAGTTCTAGGATACCTTGTTCATGCAGACCTAATCCTTTGCCTTGATAATTCATCTGCTCAAAAAATTTATCTGCTCTGTCGTGGATCTTCAAAGGTGATAACTTCTTCATTGATAAAACAACTTTCCCTTAAAAAGGTAAGTGATCCAAATTTATAAGTGATAATCCTTCTCTGCTAATCCTTCTCTGCTCTGTCGTGGATCTTCAAAGGTGATAACTTCTTCATTGATAAAACAACTTTCCCTTAAAAAGGTAAGTGATCCAAATTTATAAGTGATAGGATCCTCCATATGTGGGATGACTTCTTGATTGATATCCTTAGCTTGATCTTGTGAAATATCAAATTTTAATGCTTCTTCAAGACGTGTTGATGATCCACCATCCACATAAAATCCTTCCTTAGGACTCACTTCATAGGATGTTTTTGATTTACAACTTTTGTAGGAGCCTTCTTCATGATTCATTTCTGATATGTCTTTAGATTTTTCCATATCTTGGTCATGTGTACAAATGTTAAGAGTAGGAGACTCTTTTTCCTTGGTAATAATGTCAAGAGTATGAGACTCTTGTTTTGAATGAAGATCATCTACGTGTCCATCCAAAGAAATCATCTCTTGGGTAGATGGAGGAATATGTTCTATATGGATATGATTGTCGTTTGTGACATCTTGTATAGATAGGAGAGTGCCCATTAGATCATTTTAGTATCTTGGAGATACAAATTCTTGATCTTGATTAATTTTTGCATTGCTTTCAACATTTTTTGGATCAAGTTCTTGACATGGGTCGATTTCAAAGGATGGATTGTCTACAAGGGATTCTTGGACATTGTTATTAGGAATGGGAAGTGGATCAATATTCTGTTCATCTTTGAGGATTCCTTCACTATCCACAATTATGAGGTCGAGGGATGTCAGTATGTCTTGGGAAAGACCATTGGTAGACCTTGGTGGAAAATGTTGATCATGCTTTGGAATGAATTCTTGAGATATGTCCTCTAACTCATAAGGCGATGTAGAGATATTTTCAATATGATCATTGGTTGATGGATTGTGGATTATGTCAATAGGATCAAATAATGTCAACACTACTTGAAATAGATCTTTGTTGGAGGGGTCCTGATAATGACTAAAAAATGGCTTTTGATGTATGTTGATTTGATCATTGGATGGGGTAGAAACATATTCAATGTGCTCATTAATGGAGAGATCTTGAACATTGTTTTCAACAATTGAGGTAGACAAATTGTTAATGCTATCGCTAGCGGTTGAATTCTGATTATTGTCCCCAATAGCTATTAGCTTTTGATCAATCAGGTCTTGGATGATATTTTTGAGTTGAATACAATCTGATGTTGTGAGTCCCTTTACTTTGTGAAAATCACAAAAGTGCTTCTCATTATACCTTGGTAGTTTCACCATGGGCTCTTGATAATTCACATAAATTCAGATTTTAATGAGATTTTCTTGTATCAACCATTGCATGACTGATTCGATTGGTTCCCCATGTGGTGTGTATTTTTGTTTGTTACCTTGTGAGATTGGTACTTTAAATTGATCTTGTGGTGATTGATTTTGGAGATGTGATGTTTGAGTTTGTTGTTGATGTCGTTGATCTTGATATCCAATTTCTTGGCATTGGAGATATTGTTCCTGATGTGGTTGTAGAGATAGCTCAATGCTTTGATGACATGGTTCAACCAATGGAAGAGTGTAATGATTTTGGGGTGGAGATGTCTCTTGGTGATATGAATCAGTGAGTTTTTTGAGTGTAGCAATTTTGTTTCGCAAGATTTGACCTTGGAATTCTTGATATGGCTAACTTGTCCATAGAGCAAGTAGATTTGCAATGCATCCTTGTGGTGTTTGCATGAAATCATGGACAAATTGATTCTGGATAATGCTCTGATTCGGTGTGATATTTTTATTTGACATTACAGGTTGACTTTGAACATTGTTGTGGTTGAGAATCATATTGCTTTGAATTTGCATTGGGTTACCTTGACTTGGATCCATACATGGAGTTTTCAACATATTGCCTAGATTTTGAACAACATTGATGGGATTTGCAAACATATCTACCCCAAATTTTACCAAGTGTGTATTCGAAATGGTCATGTTTGGTAAAGCTGTACTTGGTATATTCACATTTGGCATGTATGGATTCAATGGGATAGTTTTGTTTGGAATAAGACTTATGCATTGACTGTTTGGTTGATAGATTTGTAGGTTTGGACTTTGATTTAAATCTATCATAGGGAAAGGTGGTCCAAAATTTGGATTAGGAAAACTCACATTTGTATCGTTGATGTTTGTAGGAGATAATGATCCCATGTATGGATTGTACAAATGTGAGTTTTGATGATCAATTGGCATTGCCAGACTTGGATAGTTTGATTGACTTGGATTAATCACGATGTATGAGTCAAGTATAAACTCAATTATTCTCTTGTGTTTTGACCTTGTTGACCTCTGAGGTGTTTAGGACCAATGATGAGAGTAAGGATTAAAGGGGTGAATGATATGGGTGTTTAAAATTTTAGGAATTTTGGATCAATGCTAGACTTTAGGACTTGATTTGATTTGATTTTGGAAAAAGATAGTTTGACTAAGTGTGTTAAGTCAAGCAAGATGATAATGAACATGTAAACCCTAGGAAGTTGTGTTATCCTAGAGTAAACTCGTGCACAAGAGGATAATTTGGCTAGTTGTGTTAAGCCAAACAAGGTGATTTTGAACTTGTAAACCTTAGGAAGTTATGTTATCCTAGAGGTAAATTCGCTCAAGAGGATTGATAATTTGACTAAGTGTGTTAAGTCAAACAAGGTGATGTTGATTTTTCCTAAAAGTCTAGCCTAAGTGATGTCTTCAAAGTTTCCAAAATTTTGCTAATAAGATGGTGTTTGATTGATGGTTGAGATGGGTGAAGTGTTTGACTTGATTCTAGATGAACCTAAGAGGACCTACTTACTAGACCAAGATATTGAAGAACATTCTTTTCCCTAAGAGTATTTTGAAAAGATCAATGTTCGCATGGAAAACCATAAGACAAAAAATTGCAAGCACATGTGAGGGGTCCAATTGATCTTTTATTTTTCTTAGATTCAGATCTTTTTACCACAAACACTTTCTTGATTATGTTTCAATTGAATATTTAATGTCGTACTTTCTTTTCATCGCACAAGGTCCATTATGTGGAAATCAAGGAAATTAGGGAAAAAGTTTCCTAGTGTTGACTTTGGGAGAAAAAAATTGATATGTTTGAATGTTTAGAAGCCTCCCAGATATAAGAACCCCTGGGGACAAGCAGTAACATGTGGACACCTCCAAGGTATTTTTTCTTCCAAAGGGTTTGAAATTCTGATGATTCGCTGAATGTTTTTTTTTCCACTATTTTGGATCCAAGCAAAGTGTTTTCGATTCCAATAACATGCACAATCCTAGGATGAAGAGACAATATTTGTTGGGATCCCACTTGGATAAATCCAACTGTGCATATTCACTACAGATGATTAGATGCTTGACCAGACTGGCTCTCCCTTATAGTGTACTTGCTTCTCGGGTCAGCTAAGTATCAGTACCCATGAATCTCCCATGGCATACTTTTCATCTCTACAATAGAATCCCATGTATATGTGGGGCGGCTTTAAAGTACATGACCTTTTGACCCAACAAATACAAAGGATTTTTGGCTTCTAAACAAAAGCTTGTAGTAAGGGCATCCAGTTTAGGGGGTGCAATGATAAACTCCTTGTGAGAGATCTCCCAACCCTTAGAACAATGGTTTTACACATCATAAAGATACTGGGGGAGAGTTATAATGCACTTCTTCCCATTTTCCATGGCTTTCATCATGAACACAAATTTATATAGCGGTTTCGAAGAGCTTGGCTTTAGCCTATTACCACTTGAGTCGTTCCCTTGGGGTGAGTACTTTTTCCCACCAAGATAAGCTCTCTAAAGATGCACAATAGTGAGTAAGTGCATTCATAGTTCGATCATCTTTGTTTGTGTGAACAAAGAGAGAACACTCGCAATGCCTTTTTCTCACACTAGACAAGTTTCATGCAAATTTTATGTACCCAAATTGAAATGTGGAGGTAATTACTTTACCTAACTTAAGATCACCAAAAGGCCTTTTGGTTCTCAAGATCACCGTGAGGTGCGAGAAAAGCGCATGCATCCCTTTGATGGTATTACTTTGAGTATGCAATTACAAAACAAAGAAAAAACTTGTTCATTTTAAGTCCACAAAGCAAAAGTGAATTCTTTTTATAGCACCAAATCAAATATGGAATTTTACTTCTTCAATTTTTAGCTCCAAACGAAATCTAGTGAGTTTTTCCTAAGATTCATTTTCTGCCCTTTGTAGCAAAGATTGAAATGTTCTTTTTGGGGTCCCAAAAAGATGTGAGTTGATCTAAAATAGAAAACTAAAGTGTAAAATGGAAGCTCTAAGCATTTAAAAATTCTCTATCAATTTCAAATTCAATGCTTAAATCTTCTCCAACTTTGATCTATTTGTGGTTCCTCGATTCTAATGCCCAATTTTGATGTCACTAATTCTTTTTGTAGACCTCCCTACAAACAATAGAAAGTAAATTCTTAGAATTGAGATTTATTGCACGAAATCAATGGAGCAATGCATTATCACAAAGAAATTACATATCATGCAAAGTCTCTAAAAAAAAACAAACAATGGTTATAGGTAAAAAAATCAGATTTGATGAATCCCAAGAATTTGTATTTAAGAGTTTGTTTTATTGAAGCCACATTGCACGATTCAAGTCAAACAAATTATTCACCAAATGAACATTATGAAGTGATAATTGTTGTTATTTTAATAGTCTAAACACTTCAAAGGTAAATAATACAAACCATATACCCATGATTGTTGCCTTCAATAGAGATCATTTTTTACTTTTTTAAATTGAATCAAAATATGAAATAAATAAAACTTTGTCATTCAAGGTCACATGTCAGAGGTTTACTTGCAAGAAAATAAATATGTTAGAGGCACTAGATTGCAAATAATACATACCACATACCCAAAGTTTCCACCATCAATGGAGATCATCTTAAATCAAAATCACAATCTATGAGCACTGAAACCCTAAGTTTCCATACTATGGTTAATCTAAATCAACACCTAGGGAAGAGTTCTCCCAAAATGGATGCATCCAATTGATTGATAACATCTCCATTCACTCCAAGTAGTGAGAAAAGACAGCACCATGAACGTGGATAGGCAGACATTAATGGAACGTTCTCAAAGAAACTCGGGTTCAACACAACAAAACTCATTGCAGGTATTAACAACAAAGAATGATGTTTAAATCAGCAGCTCAATTGCGAACTATAGGAGATGTGAATTTTCTGAAGCGGAGGTTTTGATAGCCACTTATGGCTATATTGGAATTCACGAAGGCAATAGTGATTACAATTGGTATTTGCATGAGAGTGAGAATGAATTAGGCACTTTAATACCAGAAGCAACATGACAACTCCAGTATCATAAATTGGTCATAAATTTATATCCTTCAACATGATTAGAGGACCACTATAATTCATTGGGAAAGGCTTTAGATAAACAATCCTCCCTTGCAAATTATCAAGCCCATGAGAGTTTCTTTCTCAAGCATAACCATGTTTATATGCATGTGTTCCCAATAGGGTAGTTGCACAACAGTTATAACAAGAAATGATGTAGGCAATTCTCAACACTCAATCAATTGTACGCCAATAATGATCACAAGATCACCTAGATTTCAATATTCTTTGAGACTCACGAATAATATATTATGATCTGGCCTTTCCATCCATAAGATGAATTAAAAGAAGTGCCACAATGATAGAATTTCATGATTAATCAAATCGTGTGAGATGGGAATACCTGGCTTGATTTGATATAAAACTGAATAGTGAAAAACCTCTTTGAATTCTCTTTGAATAGGCACTTGGAAACTCTAAATTAAGTGTTGCACAAACTTCTGATTTTATTGCTTTCATGTGCTACCCATCTCCATGGGAAGACCTTCCACCAACCACTCAGAGCGTGCTACCTCAAGGGAGATACCTACCAAAATTAATGCCATTTACTTCTCCAATTCGGTGAGTAGCTGCCTAAGAACAAAGTTTGGATGAGTGTGTTAGATGATGTTTACTAATTTGAAAAGTGCAACCAAGATGTAGCCTGCAAATAATGTGCTTTTGACAAAGATATAATGACATTGAAGGAGTAGTATACAAGTAAACTAAAAATAAAGTATATGGCGTGCTTTTTTTCTTTTTAGCAGTAGATGAACTAATTGAATGGTCCATGCCCCTTAGTAGCTATGATGTCACTTTTCAAAGAAACCAAATCTTTGTCTATGCATCATCTAAAACAAAGAAAAGGTTGGCGATGACTAGTAACATTGAGATCGATGATGAGTATTTAAAACAAAGCAAATATTGGTGGATGGCGACTTCACTTGAATTTCTCATTAACGACTCAACTGTTGAATATCACCAACCACGATCTGCAAAAAAATCAAGCCAATCCCATACTGGTGGTCTTTCAAAAGAGAAGAGAATGGCGACTCCTCCAAAGTCCCAAAGGTAGTCAGATTTTTTTAGTACCATGCAAAAAAAAGAAGAGTTGTAATCAAGAATTAGCAAGCTACATGAGATTCACATGTATTCGGCCTGCACATCAATATAAAATCAAAAAATTTAAACTAAATTATTCCCTTTGTAAATTTGTAGTTTGTGAGGGTGTAGAGGCTAGAGGATGCATGTGCTTTCTCTATGCCCAAGCATGGCAACTTCTATAGTGCATAATGACTCTCCAATATTTAGCAATAAAGAATACAAACAAAAGTTGCTCGAGATTCTCTGAAATCAAACACTAGACTTAGCTCAGATCATCCAAGTTAATCATATCTAGGAGGATGTTGCAGTTTTGAAAGGACTTCTATTGCTATCATTCAAGAAAAAAATAAAGGTCCCAGAAACAAATCGAAGTGCAAGCTTCATATTAGCAGAAAAAAAATGCAAGATTGATATCTTAGAGTGAACCGCTAAACCTGCATATGCAAAAAAACAACGAAACAAATTAGTTGTTAGTTCAAATACATGCAAACAAGTATGAGAGATTCCCCACAAAATCCATCTATTCAAACTAAACTAGGAAAATGAAGAACACAATAAACTTGAACCAAAAGAGATCCAATCCTAATTAAGCTAATAGCATGATGATCTTATGGGGGAATTGGTGCCAATGAAGTGTTGCAATTGGCCCTTTCCAAATTCCTAAGTAGCAATGGTATGTGATGGAGAAATGGTCAAATCTCCAAAGAGATTTGAGCATAACCTTGTTGCAAATCTTGAAAAGTGATGAATAGTTGATGGAAATGGGCAAAATTTGGCTCTCAAGTTGAAGAGAGTAAATTTGCATATGATTGTGGATTTGGATGGATTTGAGTATAATAAGTTTACTCAAATTATGGATCTTTGAATGAGAGGAAGAGTCTCTCATTTATAGATTTCCAAAATGGAAGAGAGAGTGAAAATAAGAAATGAAGGACAAAAGACCAACCAATGAGAAGAGGCCACTTGTACACATGTGATTGGTTGAGGAATGAGCACATTTTGGTCAATGTGCATGATAAATGCCATTGGATTCAAATTTGAAATTTGAATATGACTTATTGGGGTGAGAGAAGAATGAAGTTAATGTCACTTGGCTCAATGCACAAGGACATGTAAGAGGCATTGAATGCCTTATTGGAAGGACCAAGCCCATTTGAATTTGAATTCAAATTGAAGGAATATTCCCTTTTGATTCCATGTGAGGGAAAATAGAGAATTAAATAAATCAAAGTAATTGATTTATTGTGCAACTTGCATTCTCTAGAGGATTTTAATGAGAGGGATTAAGTTAATCAAGGTTTTGATTAATTTAATGAAGAATTAGGTGATTTGACAATTTTGACTCAAATAGATGAATTAATTTAAATTAGAATTGAGAAGAAATGATTTATTAAATAAATGATTTGATTTATTTAACCAAAGAGCAAAATGTTAGATTAAATCAAATAAGGTTTAATTTATTTAATTTAAATAAGAGGACTTTAGGGATCAAATAAAATGAATTATTTAATTAAAAGGAGTTTTACAGAATTAATTAAATAAAATTGATTTATTTAATTAATAGGAGATGATGACTTAATTAGATAAAGTTGATTTATTTAATTAAGAGACGAAGAGTGATGAATTTAATGAAATACAAATTATTTGATTAAATGACTAGCGAAGGAGAAGATTCAAGATGAAATAGTGTTAGTAAATCAGGATCGAATGTGTCAGATCGAATTGTATATTTTTCATGTCTACATTTTGCCCCTCTTTGAAGCAATGTACTTGTTGCATTGATTCAAAGAATAAACTGCTATGATCAAAGTTCAAAATTTATCAATTTTTTCGGATGCCCCATTGTTGCCCCAGGAGAAGGATTATGCTCGTATACTGCCCCCTCGAGAGATCGAGTGGAAATGTATAATTTTCCGATCGAGATCGCGATAAAATGCGAGAGGAGTGGTTCTATTGATCAGCGGATGAAAGGTAATTATTTGGTGTAGACAATTCTAATGATGTATAGACAATCATCGACCATAGGTAGCCTCGTGTATATTTTGATATAACATAGTAATTTTAGATAGAAATGTTAGTAAAGATAGAAGAATAAGAAGAATAAGATGGATGGAAGGAGGATCCACACAAGTTCACATTATTAACGATGATGATGATGATTTGCATTGCTAGGAGTTGGGATTTTCAAAGGGCCAATTACTTTATGTTTGATAACACACATAGGTATGATGCATCGAGCTATAAAGGACCAGGATGGCATTGTAGCTAGTGTGATGGACTTTGACTCAAAAATCAGATAGGAGTATTCATGTTCTTACTTAGCATACAAACTTCATTCAGGATGTAGTTTAGACATTCTAAACATCTCAGACCAAAACATAGAAAAGAAAGCCTTCCTATGTGGTCAACAAGATACCTAAAACATCCTCCCTACAAACCAAACAAAGGATGCATGGCTAAGTTATTTAACAAGTGTATCCCACAAGTGCAATAGATTAAAAAGATAATGATCATTGCACCATTCCTTTCTCTCTAAACCTATTTTGTTTACGCATCATCGAGAGGTCCTTCGAATGAGCGTAAAATAACATAAGTCATAAAGACCAAATAAATTAAACAAACAAGCTAATGTTCTTCATACCGCTAGCCAAGACTAACTACTATGAGGGGTACCTGATGCTTATGTCCATCACAGGAAAGCTTCATCCTAGGACATGTTGTGATCAGGGTTTGGTGGGACTGATTGGGTGATAAGCTATTGATACTCCGAGTTGACCAACTTACTTTCTTACTGACTTAGACATCCATGACTTTTGACGATTAGGTGTTCACTTTGGAACCTGCTAGACTTGCTTCTGACTGACTCACCAAAGGGTGAAGGCGACAATTGATTTATTATCAGTGATGACAAATCATGGGTGAAAGTGAGATGAAATGGGTGCACAATTTTGGATTTTTCAAATATTTTGAGGCTGTTATTGGTATTTTTGAAATGTTTTACAAATGGTTTTGGTATTTCAAGATTTACGAACGTTTTTGGATTTTGTGTCTCAGGGGCCGATCAAGGATGGCCTTGCCTATGTTTAAGCTCAGAGACGACGTAGTTCAGATGACAACAAACTTTACTCAATGAAAAGATAAAAGGGCAAACGGATTATCAGATTGTGACAAACGCTTAAAGGACTGACCTAAATGTCTCGGGGGATGATCAAAGATCAACCTTGCCTACGTTCAAGCTTAGAGATGACATAGTCCGACAAGGTGAAAAACTGACAAGACTCAATGATGAATTTTTTGAAGATTTTCTGATATTTCAACATGTTTTTGATTTTTGATTTTTCAGATGTTTTCAAAAATTTTGATGAATTTTTGAGGATTTTTTTGAATGTTTTTGGATTTTTCGCATGATTTTGATGATTTGGATATAGATATGTGATGATATCAATGCTCTATTTTGAGATTTTGTTGAAAACCAAGCTTACTATTGATCAATCAGATTGATGGATTGATAGTTTGACTGAGTATGTTAAGTCAAACAGGGTGATAATGCACTTGTAAATTCTAGGAAGTTGTGTTATCCCATAGTAAACTTGTACGAAAGTGGATGGTTTGACTAAGTGTGTTAAGTCAAACAAGGTGATTATGGATTTGATAATTTGGCTAAGTGTGTTAAGCCAAACAAATATGATAATGAACTTGTAAACCCAAGGAAGTTGTATTATCCTAGAGTAAACTCGTACAAAAGTGGATGGTTTGACTAAGTGTGTTAAGTCAAACAAGGTGATAATTGATTGGATTCAATTGATCAAGATTGATGAAGCTTGATTTGGAACAAAATTGCTTTGATGATGTGACAATGAGGTACACATTAGATGCAACTGATATTGATTGTTCAGATTGATGTTCGTCGTCTTGTCAACATATGCCATGGGCTAGTGATTTGGATTTCATTGCTTACAATTGTTTGACCAATTTGATTTCATGTTTTCCAATTTTCGGATAACCACATAAGTTGGATGATATATTTCAAAATTTATTCTTGAAGCAAGATGTAAACATCTGCCCCCAATGTCTAGCAATATATGGAATGCCATGGATGGATTCTTGGACGCATGGATATGGGTTATCATTGCAATAAGATAAGGTGCTCAGAATAGAGGATTCTTATTTAGATAATGCTACAAGGCTAAGACAACGTTGGATAGGATGGGATCAATGAAAATGAACCTTGTCAAGATGTTTACCACCATCAAGTGTAAAGTGTGCACCAAACCTTCATCAAGATCTAGATAAGGTAGATAGATGGAAATGGGTTGAATAAATGGTTCATGGATGAATGGATTTATGTTGGCTTTATTATGCACCTAGATGCTCGATTCTACACATGATGCATGTTTGCCAAGTTTTCATCATGGAACTTGTCCAAGGTGCCACCGAAGTGGTTTTCACTAGAGGATTATTTTTTTCTTTACTGTTTTTAATCCATTTTTTTAATTTTTTGGATTTTTTGGATTTTTTGTATTTTTTGATTTTGTATTTTTTGATTGTTTTTGTATTTTCTGAGATATTTTAAGCCAATGTTGAACCACTTGGTGGTGCTACTGTACATGCTTCTTTCATAACGTTCCATCGGTATCCTGCTTGGAGAAGCCACTTTGCCAAGATGCGTTCACTTGAATGCAATGTTTGAGATCCCTGATTTGATTTGTTGATACCAGAGTTAACTCTATCTTTGTGCGCACATCATGATAGAGTTCCTTCTGAATCCTTATGATGAAGGGTCATTGCCAACACATGGTCAATGTGAGAATTATATATCATGCGTGGAGGCATGGATGGAGTGTGTTTAGGGATAAAAGATGGATTGGTTGACAGTTTGGAGCCTTTGATTCTCCAAACATGGGAAGATGAGCAATAATGAGTGGATATGGAAGTGTGCATGGAATTAGGACAAACTACTTGATACACTTTGTATGTCACTTGAGAAGCTTGATTTTTCCTTTGTGGACATCTTTGATGGATACTTTTCCCTTTTTTATTTTTCCCCATAGTTTCTTTGACCAATGGATTTTGATAGGGATAATATTTCTTTGTATTCTTTGGTATCCATATGTATTTGATTTGTCCAATATGCTTTTTAGCTTCTTTTTCTTTGGTAATGTTCTTCATGCTTCGATTCAAGTCTTTCTTTTGATGTTGGTCCCAATTTGTGAATGGGGTGATAGGTAGATGAAGATTCATGACATAGTTGGTTGTAGTATTAGCATTGGTTTCATCAGAAGGATCCTTCATGCCCCCTATGTTGATGTTTTCTCGTGACAAAGTTGCCCCTAGTTTTGTGGAGGTATCCTTGATATGTTTATATTCCTTGATTGTCAAATAACCAAGGCCTTGATGCTTAGGGTTACCAGCAATCTGCATTGGTTCCAAGATACCTTGTTCATGTAGAGCTAATCCTCTGCCTTGATAATTCATCTGCTGAAAATTTTTATTTTCCATAGGATATGATTTACCTTGTAAACAAGGTGTCACTCTTTCTCTGCTCTGTCGTGGACCTTCAAAAGTGTTAGCTTCTTTATTGATGAAATAGCTTTCCCTTAAAAAGGTAAGTGATCCAACTTTATAAGTGATAGGATCCTCTATATGTGGGATGAATACCTGATTGATATCTTTAGATTGATCTTGCGAGATACCAGATTGTAATGCTTCTTCAAGAGGTGTTGATGCTTCACTATCCTTGTAAAAGTCTTCCTCATGATTCATTTCACAGGATGTTTCTGATTCACGACTTTTGGAGGAGCCCTCTTCATGACCTATTTATGATATGCCTCTGGATTTCTCTATATCTTGATCATGTGTATAAATGGTAAGAATAGGAAACCCTTGTTCCTTAGTAATGATGTCAAGAGTATGGGACTCTTGTTTTGAATGAAGATCATCTACGTGTCCATCAAAAGAAAGCATCACATGGGTAGATGGAGGGGTATGTGCTATATGGATATGATCATTATTTGTGACATCTTGTAGGAGAGTGGCCATCACCTCATTGTAGTATCTTGCATATAAAAATTCTTGATCTTGATTAATGTTTAAATTGCTTTCAACATGCTTTGGATCAAGTTCTTGACATGGGTCAATTTCAAAGGATGGATTTCTTTCAAAGGGTTCTTGGACATCGTCCTAAGGCATTGGAAGTGGCTCAATATCCTCTTGATCTTTGAGTGGACTTGGATCAAATGGTGATTTGAGAATTTCTTCAATATCTATAACCATGAGGTGAAAGGATGTCAATATGTCTTGGAAAGGTCCATTGCTAGACTTTGGTGAATGATGTTAATCATTCTTTGGAATAAATTATTGAGATATGTCCTCTAACTCGATAGGTGATGTAGAGACATTGTCAACACGATCATTGGTGGATGGATTTTGGTTTATATCAATAGGATCAAATTACATCAACACTCCTTGAAATAGATCTTTGTAGGAGGTGTCTTGATAATGACTAAAAAATGGCTCTTGATGTATGTTGATTTGATCATCAGATGAGGTGGAAACATCTTCAAGGTGTTCATTGATGGATAAAGCTTGATTATTATTTTCAACAATTGTGGTGGGAATATGTTGCAAGCTTTGTTGAGTGAGTAATGCATGCATTTTCTACTGAGCCAACAATGCTTGTTGTTGGTCATGTTGTTGTGCCAACAATGATTTTTTTTTGGCTTGTTGTTGACTTGCTTGTTGATGGATTGCTTGCAATAGTGTCCGGAATTGTGCTTGCTCCTGTTGAGCTTTGTGTTGGGCTTGAGTTTGAGCCTATGCTTGTCGGGCTGCTTGTGCCGCTTGCGCAACTTGTGCGGCTTGTTGGGCTTGGAGTGCCTTTTGGCGGGCAGCTTTTTGTGCTGCTTGCAACATGATGGAGAATGAATTTTTCATGTTGTGTTTTGGCGGTGGTGCTGGTGGTGGGTTGGGGATGGTTGCCACCTATTGTTGCAATATCGATGGCAAAATGGGATGATTTGGTATGATGTTTTGATTTGGCATGATAGATTGAAATTGAACATTTTTTGTGGTTGATAATCATATTGCCTTGATTTAGGTAACTTTGATTTTGCATGGTGTTACCTTCACTTGGATCAATACCTAGAGTCGTCAACATATTGCTTGGATTTTGAACAACATTGATGGGATTTGTAAATGTGTCTACCCCAAATTTTACCAAGTGTGGATTCGAAATGGTCATGTTTGACAAAGTTGTACTTGGCATGTATGGATTTGGTGGGATAATGTTGTTTGGAAAACTCATGCATTGAGTGTTTGGTTGATAGATTTGCAAATTTGGACTTGGATTAAAATCTACCATTGGGAAAGGTGTTCCAAACTTTGGATTGGGCATACTCACATTCGTTGTACTTTTGAGGTTTGGAGGAAATGATGATTCCATGTATAAATGTGAGTTTTGATTATCAAGTGGCATTGTGAGATTTGGATAGTCTGGTTGACTTGGATTACTCATGATGTATGAGTCGAGTTTGAATTCCATGTTCTTCTTGCGTTTTGACCTTGTTGACCTCTGAAGGTTTAGGACCATTGATGAGATGGAGGATGAAAGGTGTGAATGATATGGGTGTTTTGAAATTTTAGGAGCTTTGGATAAATGCTAGACTTTAGAAGTTGTTTTGATTTGATTTTGATTGATGATAGTTTGACTAAGTGTGTTAAGTCAAACAAAGTGATGGTGAACTTGCAAACTCTAGGAATTTATGTTATCCTAGAGAAAACTCTCATAAGAGGATGAATTGGCTAAGTGTGTTAAGCCAATCAAAGTGATCATGAACTAGTAGACCTCAGGAAGTTGCATTATCCTAGAGGTAAATTTGTTCAAGAAGATTGATAATTTGACTAGGTGTGTTAAGTCAAATAGGGTGATGTTGATTTTCCAAAAGTCTAGCATGAATGTTGTTTTCAAAATTCACAAGAGTTGTTGGTGAAATGGAAATTTAAATGATGTTTGAGGGATGGGTGAAGTGTTTGAATTGATCCTAGATGACCCTATGAGGACTTGCTTACAAGACCAAGGTTTTGAAGAACATGCTTTTCCCTAAAAGTGGTTCAAACCAAAAGACCATTGTTTGCATGAAAACCAAATGACTTAAAAGGGACCAAGCACATGTGTGGTTCAATTGTTTTTCATCTAGCTTAGGTGAATCCTTTTTACCAAAGACACTTGCTTTCTTATCTTCCAAACTATATGTCTAATGTCCCACATTCTTTCTCATCCCACAAGGTCCGTTTTGTGGAAATCAAGGAAAATAGGGCAAAAGTTACCTATGTTTAACCTTATTGAAAACAAATGACGATAGAATCCAAACACTTAGAAACCTCTAAGGATAGAATCCCCAGGGAAAACAAGAATGCGTAAATTCATCAAAGGTATTTGTCTCCTCAAAGGGGTTTGAAATTTTGAGGTCTTGTGAATGTTTGTTTTGCAAATGTTTTTGAGAACCAAGCAATGTATATTTCCAAGCAATTTTTATGACCCTAGGCTGATGAGACAATATTCTAATGGGTTCCCACTTGGATAAATCTAGCTGTGCATATTTTTTGTGAATTGCTAAATGCTTGACCACACTGGCTCCCCTCCATGGCACACACTTCTCGGGTCAGCCAAGCATTAGTACCCATGAATCTCCCATGGCATACCTTCCATTTCCACAACAAAACCGCATGTATACGTGGGGCAGCTTAAGAGCATATGACCTCTTGCACCGACAAAATAGACAAGGTTTTGGCCTTTTCTATACAAAGGGTTCTAATTCGAGCATTTCATTCATGGAGGATTATCTAACATCGGCGAGAGTCCATTTTTGTCCATCTCATCAAGATAATCCTCGTGATTCTTGAACTTTCCTCAAGAATCCACACTTATATACCGGTTGGAAGTCGCTTGGCTTTAGCGTGTTACCGGTTGGGTCATTCCCTTGGGGTGAGTACTTTTTCCTACCAAGGCAGGCCCGCTAGGATAAACAATAGCAAGCTAACATATCCCGTCGTTCACACAACCTTTGTTGAAAAACAAAGGGGAGAACCTCCGCAATATGTCGTGCTCACACTCGCATGTTTTGTTCAATTTTAAGCTCCCAAATTGAAATGTGGAGGCAATATTTTATGCAACCTAGTGTCACCAAAAAGGCTTTTGATTCTCAAGATCGCTGTGAGGCGTGAGAGAAGTGCATACGCCTTTTCAAATGATACTATTTTGCAAAAAGGATTACAAATCACGAAAAACACATATTCAATTTTAAACTCCCCAAAGCTGTGATGAATTATTTTAAGCACCAAATGAAATGTGAGATTGCCTTGTTCAATTGTTAACCTTTAAACAAAATCTAGTATGTTTGTCTAAGGTTCTTTTTAGCCCCTTGGCAACTTTTGAAAAGAAATTTTTGATTGTTTATTTTAGAACCCAAAAGAAATTTAGTGTACTAAGATCAACGATTTTTAACAAATTTCTTAAAGAGTGTTGAAGAACACTTTAGTGTTTGAAAACACTTTGTACAAAAAGAGCATGGTGTCATAATAATAACTTCTTTGTTCTTTTTAAACCCAAAATAAATCTAGTGTTTCTAAGGCAAATGACATTAACAAATTTATCTTAAAAAGAAGAATATAAAATCCTTAAAGAGTGTTGAAAAATAATTTAGTGTTTAAAAACACTTTGGGTATAATGAGTATGATGCCATGATGAACTTCTTCCTTTTTTTTTTCCTTGCTCCAACCTACAAAAACTAATTACAACTGCAAATCAAAGGTTAGAAAAACCAGTTAGCAACCAAAATATATTTAATCTAATGTTCTGTCACAAAATAGACAGATACATATTTCGAACTTCTTGTCACAAGTGTGTCAGAAACAAAAGCTCCTTCTACCTATTTGACATAAAACAGACATTAAAAAAAAATAGCAGAAAGAAAAATTTAATCAGATTGTTCTCTCACAAAATAGACAGATATATATTTCAAACTTCCTATCACAAATGCGTTAGAAACGGAAGCTTCTTCCGCCTGTTTGACAGAAATAGAAAGATATGATTCAAATTTCCTGTCACAAATGCGTCAGAAACATAAGCTCCTTCCACCTGTTTGACAGAAATAGACAGATATATTTCAAATTTCCTATCACAAATGCGTCAGAAATAGAAGCTCCTTCCGCCCGTTTGATAGAAACAGACATATATGTTTCAAATTTCATGTCACAAATGTGTCAGAAATAGAAGCTCCTTCCGCCTGTTTGACAGAAACAAACAGATATGTTTCAAATTTCCTGTCACAAATGCGTCAGAAATAGAAGCTCCTTCCACTTGTTTGACAGAAACAAGTAGATATGTTTCAAATTTCTTGTCACAAATGTGTCATAAACCGAAGCTCCTTCTGCCTGTTTGATATAAACAGACAAAGCCCTCCTTCTAGTGCCAAAATGTGAACCCCTAAACCTGCATATGCACAAGAACAATGAAACACATTAGTTGTTAGTTCAAATACATGCAAACACGTATGAGAGATTCCCCACAAAATCCATCTATTCAAACTAAACTAGGAAAATGAAGAACACAATAAACTTGAAACAAAAGAGATCCAATCCTAATTAAGCTAATAGCATGATGATCTTATGGGGGAATTGATTCCAATGAAGTGTTGCAATTGGCTCTTTCCCAATTCCTAAGTAGCAATGGTATGTGATGGAGAAATGGTCAAATTTCCAAAAATATTTGAACATAACCTTGTTGCGAATCTTGAAAAGTGATGAATAGTTGATGAAAATGGGCAAAATTTGGCTCTCAAGTTGAAGAGAGTAACTTTGTATATGATTGTGGATTTGGATGGATTTGAGTATAATAAGCTTACTCAAATTGTGGATGTTTGAATGAGAGGAAGAGTCTCTCATTTATAGATTTCCAAAATGGAAGAGAGAGTGAAAATAAGCAATGTGATACAAAAGACCAACCAATGAGAAGAGGTCACTTGTCCACATGTGATTGGTTGAGGAATGAGCACATTTTGGTCAATGTGCATGAAAAATGCCATTGGATTCAAATTTGAAATTTGAATGTGACATCTTGGAGGGAGAGAAAAATGGAGTTAATAGCACTTGGCTCAATGCACAAGGACATGTAAGAGACATTGAATGCCTTGTTGGAAGGACCAAGCCCATTTGAATTTGAATTCAAATTGAGAGAATATTCCCTTTTGATGCCATGTGAGGGAAAATAGAGAATTAAATAAATCAAAGTAATTGATTTATTGTGCAACTTGCATTCTCTAGAGGATTTTAATGAGAGGGATTAAGTTAATCAAGGTTTTGATTAATTTAATGAAGAATTAGGTGATTTGACAATTTTGACTCAAATAGATGAATTAATTTAAATCAGAATTGAGAGGAAATGATTGATTAAATAAATGATTTGATTTATTTAACCAAAGAGGAAAATGTTAGATTAAATCAAATAACGTTTAATTTATGTAATTTAAATAAGAAGACTTTAGAGATCAAATAAAATGAATTATTTAATTAAAAGGAGTTTTACAGAATTAATTAAATAAAATTGATTTATTTAATTAACAGGAGATGATGACTTAATTAGATAAAGTTGATTTATTTAATTAAGAGATGAAGAGTGATGAATTTAATCAAATACAAATTATTTGATTAAATGACTAGCGAAAGAGATGATTCAGGATGAAATAGTGTTAGTAAATTAGGATCCAGTGTGTCAGATCGAATTGTATATTTTCCATGTCTACACTTAGTATCATCTCAATCTTAAGAGAAAGGATCACAAAAGGAGCTTCTTTTAACATTGTGTTCTAAATTATTTAATGTCAATGTATTCAGATAACACATTAAGCATAGATAACACAGCCAAATAACATTCTAAATTAATGTACTGGATCCTTATCACAAGAAGTATGAGATATTTACATAGGAGAATGTTTACAGAGGAGAATGAACAAAATCAAATATACATGCATACAAAATCTAGAAACACAAGCAAAATGTTAGATGGTTGGCTATTTAAACAAACATGAGATCGGGCCCTCCTTCTAATGCCAGAATGTAAACACAAAATGTGCAAATCGCTTCAAACAATGACCACCATTAGATTGTCAGCCAGTTTGAAACAAGCAAATCCGGAATTCCTATGAAATATTCACTATGTTACCTATGCAAATAAGAAATATAGAACCAAACAACTAATTGAAAGCATAAACAACAAGAGAAAACTCTATTCCATAGTGGGAGTGGTGCTCGTCATGATGTGGAAAGAAAGCCCTTTTCCACCCCCTTGATAAGCAAGAATGCTAAGATGATAATACTAATATTGAGATTGTGCATCAAGTTGTGTAGTAGTGTGTTGTCAATTGTTGTGTTGTGTTGTTGTGGAGTAGAATTTTTTTGCATTTATGGATTCAAGATTAGAAGATTGAGGGATTTGGATGAATGTGGGATCATTCATGAGCCAATAGCAATATGTCACTTGTCAAGATGTGAGAGGATGAAGGTTGTGCACATTTTGGTCAATGTGTCAATTTGAAATTTGAATTTGATGAAGTGACATGTTTATGGGGGATGAAAGATGAATTAAATGCCAAGTTTGACTTGTGTAAGAGACATATAAGAGCTCTTAAATGCTTTGATGGATGGACAAGTTATGTGGGAGGGAAAATTCAAATTGACAGAATATTCCCTCAAAGATGCTAAGTTGGAGGAAATTAGAAGATTTAATAAATCAAAGAAATGATTTATTGGTGCAAGTGGGTGGGTTAGTTAAGAGTTTAGATTTGACTCAAGTTGAAGCAAAATCTAGAGAATGGGTGATTATGATTAAAGGTTAATTAATTCAGATTAATTAACTTGGGAGATTTTATGGGTTTTGATATTTGATTTAAATTATTTTGATTTATTGAATCAAATAAGAACTTAAGGACTTAATTAAATAATTTAATTTGTTTATTTAAGTACTATGAAGCTAGCGAATTAATCAATAAATTGTTTTAATTGATTAATAAAAGAATTGGATGTTAATTAAAGTAGATGTCTATTTTATGTGTCTACAGAAAGGTCATCTACCTAATAGTTTGTTGGGTGTTTTTGAGTTGTGGGCCAAGCCCGGTGGGGTCGACATTGGAAAGATTGTGGAAGGAAGCCTTGACAAAGCTAGTTTGGCAACTCTGGCATGAGTGTAATGCAAGGATTTTCAAAGACCTACATTCTGAAGTGGATGGTATCATTGGTAAAATAGAAAGGGGGATTTGTGAACACTTCAATATGAAAGCAAGAGTGAGGAAGTATAAATTTATCTCTTGGGACCAAAGGATGATTAGAAACTAGGTGTTAGTCGAAGCACCCAAAGCCCACCTCATGTGTATAAGGAAGGTAGGGGGAAACCAAAGTGGTTTCTCCCCCTGCAAGGCAGGTTAAAACTAAATGTCGACGGGGCCTCGAAGGGCAACCCAGAGTCCTCAGGGGTGGGCTTTGTCTTCAAAGACAAAAATGAATATCTTGTCTACGCTTCTTCTAAAAGGTTGTCCGTGGGCACTAACAACGAGCTTGAATGCTCGACCCTCTATGGAGTGAAATTATGTGTGGACAACGACAAACACCATGTTGATATAGAATGGGACTCTCACATCATTATAAAAGTGGTATCTTCTAATCAAGCTCCTAGGTGGCGATTAAATATTTGGGTGACAAAAATCAACGGCCTTTTGAAGTAAATCAAAAATTTCAAACTCTCACATGTCTTTAGAGAAGCCAATAAAGTGGCAGACATTCTTTCCAAGGTGGGCATCACCCAAAAACATGAATTCTTTTGTTCGAATGTGCCACATAACTGGGAAGGTTTGGCCAATGCAATGGAAGCTGATTTAAAAGTTGCCAACTAGGACCGCCTGCTGGCATTCGACCTGCTAATAAGTTTGTGCTACGAATCTTGCATGACTTGCTGGCTCTAAGCATATCCCAATGCTAGATTTCAAAGGACAAGAATCATCCTACCATAAGCAAATTGTAGGTTGGGGGTGTCACTTTTCTTTCCTTCCATTCAGCCAGTGTTAGCTATCGTGACAACCTTTCGCAGAGGTTGTTTTGACAAGTGGACGCATGGCGAGAATCCTCATTGGCCTCTCCTTTAAATGTCCTTCACGAGAGTTGTCTTGACATTGTAGAAGGGTAGTTATGGGGTAGATGAAGGTGAAGGGGAGTGTGTAATGGAGGTGCTTGCAATTTGTTGATGCTACCGCATCTTGGTGGGAAGGGGCGAGTTCCACGAGGATGTTCTAGAAACTTATCAAGCGCAACTGTCATGCTTGTTCAAAGGGGTCTCTAATGAGTTGTTGGTGGCGATCAAGTGGTTTATCAAAGAGCATAGATTGCAGGGTGACAATATCTCTGACTGTATGATGCTGATTCTTTTCCTAACAAATGTCCTGTACTCAACTAGGACCAAGCACTCGGTGGTAAAATGCATAAATCTCTTGGCGGATATCCATGTGGAGGTTACTACAAAGGTTCTAGCAGCATGTCATAAACGGGCTACTGAGAGGATGGATTGTTGGGTTTTGGACGTGGCTCAGACAAGAAGCAACCCGAAGGTAGGAGTGACAGTGGAGCATTTTATAGCAGCAGTCTTGGCTGGAGACCTACAGGGTCTTCTCGACTATGTAATTTCAAACAAAATGCATTTTGAGATTCTCAAAATCAGTAGCATGAATGATGTTGGGTTAGGTCTCATAACCCTCCTCTCAAATTCTCAGAGAGAGGTGGGAATTTCTTTCTCTATGATGTATCTTGTTTTGAAACAATGGAATGAGTGCTACCCTCCCTAGTAGCCATTTGTCTTAAAAATAAAAAAGAAATCATGTCTTTTTCTATCATATTTTCATGCTCGTGTCTCACATTTAATGAAAATAATAAAAATAAATATTTTCTTGCATCCATAGCTCCATTGAATGAATGTTTATATATCCATTCATATTTATATAATATATCTAATATATCTAAGTAAGAAAACCCTATCCAGGAATGCATTGTATTTCATATTCCATAAGGACAACCAAAGATCAATATAAGATTTATTTTTATCACGCATCACATCCATGTTCTAAATATTTCCTTTTCAATAGAGCTAAGTTACCTTATAAAATGTAATTGACTAGGATATTTGATGTTTGATATATTCATTTTTATAGTGACATGTGTGGGATTAATGCGATGTATAACTGAGTTTTATAAGATATATTTCTAAATTATTATTATGTTTGAAATATAAACCTATCAATAAGAGATGACATATGTTTATCCCAAGATGAAAAATAATGGTTTGGGAAACTATAAAATTAACCAATTGCTTATTCTCTCAAATATTGTATAAATAATTATAACCACATATTTATCATCAATTCTAAATTCATTCATCAAAGAAAAAAAGGTATTGATGTGCAAACCACCTAAATTTAAATAATATTAATTATAATATTTTATTTGATCAATAAATTTCATAGGAATAGAATTGTAAAAATCAAATATCTAAGAGAAATAAATATTTCCGTACACATAAAAATATAAGGAAGTCATTGTAGCTAAAAAAATTGTACTTGTTTCTTGACATCATGGGCTTACTAGGTTTTTCAATTATTATTTTTCTCAATCCTATCAAGATTACAAGGAAATACTAGCAAATTCACAAATATTAGAGGGACTACCATGAATTGACAAGTATTATTAGCATTCATTCTAATAAGTAGAGGAATAGGTTGAAATAGTGTAAGGATTATGTCTGCACCTATGCAGGATCATGGGGGGCCAAACATTGGTGGTGTAACAAAAAAAATGTGACATGAGCAAATAAAAATCATGGAATTCACATTTGACCTTTTGGTTGGGTTGGTAAAAAGTACATTTTCTAATGTAATCACCAAAGCTGAACAGATATCTGATTTGTAAAGTGGATATCCGTTTTTAGAAGCTTACAACTTTCTTGAGACCGAACACATGTATATTAATTATTATATTATGCATTATTATTATTATTTTATATTCTATAATGAAAAAAATAATATATTATTATATATTATATTAATATTATAATATATATTATAGAAATAGTATAATATATATGATATATTAATATATATTAATATTAATATTAATATATGATACATATTATATATATTTTTTATATTATATTATTAATATATATTAATATTATATCATGTCATATTTTAAAAAATTAAAGTGCTCTTCTAAATGGATATCTATTTTTGTTTCAAAGAGGGATATTTGTTTCAAAGAGCTTAATAAAGCTCTCAAAAATAGATATCCACTTTTGACTAGTATCAAAATAATAGTGTTTAACTGATATCCATTTTTTTCCCTCCAAAGTTAATATTCTTTGCAAACCTTTCAAATTTATCAACAAACAAGCTCAAGAGGTGTTACCCTACTTTAAATCATGAGAACTTTAAGCAAAATTTTCTTAAAATATCGATTGAACCTCAGTTGGTGGCTAGATGGCATCCTCTTGTCCTATTGGTTATTTAGCTATTATTATGAGGAATATGATGAAATTCAAATTTGATCTTCCTCAAGCAATCGTGATACAGGAGTCTTCCCCAAAAAATTTATGTAATACTTGATATTTGTAATCTTATGATTGACACTATTGGGAATGTGGTCAAAATGTAACATTTATGTTTTCACTCGGGACTAAATCTATTCTCTACCAAAACAACAACAAGTTTTAGTTGCAATTCTCCCTCAAATGGTTGTTATTCAACCTCTTAGCTGCCATGTAGAACATCATACATGAGCATTGTTACAAAATGAAAGTATATGCATTACACATAAATCGATAGTTATTAGAGGAGCGAGCCTTGTTCTTATCATAAACATAGGTCCGTTTGGGGTCATTGTTGATGGGATCCCAGGTGGAAAAAATACATTGTATGCCTTTTCTTTATTATATAGATTGCTTCTCTTCCTATGTGTAACCATGGTCGGGTTTGAAATGGTTTATTTTGGGTTCAAATATCAATAACAAAAGAACAATTTGCAGTGCTTAGAATGAGTGTGAATGATGCAATGACCAAATAGTTACTTATATTTCAGGAAGTATCCTCTATATTCCAATCAGTTTGTAGCAACTGCAGTATTCTTGATATTCACAGGAAATGTGAATTCAGGCTAACGCCTATGTGCTTAATAAAAACAATAGCGATTTAATAAAATAGAAATACAAAAGAAATCATGGGAAGCAATCAATCTTTAAGAACCATCAGACTTCAATCATAATGATAGAGTTTTAAACTCTATTAAAATGCATAGACCCGGTGCTTTATTTCCCAAACAAACTAGGAATACCAAAAAAAATGCGGAATAACAAAACAAAAAAAATTGGAGACACACGGTTGGGCATGTAAACTTGCTTCTTCTATTAACCCAAAAAATAACAATTACAAAATGGTTTCAAACTTGAAACTACAAACAAACTTGATTTGCAGCAATCGAGAGCTGCACACACACACTAAACAATCAAGAGCTTCTTAGAGCTCTATGTTCTTCCTATTCATCTAGAGCTATCTTCTTCTCCTTGCACAAAACATTCTATGTTTCTATTGCAACTTCACTTTCTTGCAAATCACTTGCAATATTCTTCTGCACTAACTTCTGCCAGACTTAATCTGACTATTACATTCCTTCTATTTTTCTATTCCAAAATTCCCTCTCAAAATTTAAACTTACCTAACACAATAAATTTTTGGAATTCAAAATTTCCTACAACAACAAATTCTGTGTAGTTGAGAGCAGGATAGGGATGAAGATCCCAAAAAATAAACTTGTCGTTGAAACGCTCCTAACAGGTAGGTGAGCATGGGAGTTGACTTGAGAAGACTCGGGAAATAAATATTTCCAACACTCCCCCTATATCTGAGCCATCAAACAACATCATTCTTCATTCAAATTAGCAACACCTAAATTTATTCTTAGGAATTCAAAGCAATCTTCGGTCAATGGTTTGGTAAAAATGTCTACAAGCTGCTGCTAAGACCTACAAAATTTCATTTTGATTTTACCTTTCTCAATCAATTCTATTATCAAATAATACCTGACTTCAATGTGCTTGCTTCTTTTTCAAAGAAATTTAATCAAACATTGTCACAAAATATAGTTGTTCCATCGTTTTGTTCTTCCTTCAAATCTATGAAGGTTCTCCTTAGCCAACTTGTTTGGCATGCTTCTACATTTGTTGCTATATACTCAACCTCAACTGTAGATAGGGGAACTATGGGTTGTTTCTTGGAAGCCCATGAAATGACTCCCGATCACAAGTGAAACAAATATTTAGATGTGCTCTTTCTATCATCCACACTCCCTGCCCAATCACTATCTATGTAACCGACCAGCCCAAAATCATTTTTTGCACCATACAGAATACCATATCCTTTGGTTCCATTCACATACCTCGGGATTCATTTACCTACTTGTCAATGTGACTCTTTTGGAATCTCCATAAATCTTGAAATGAAACATACACTATGCATTATATCAGGCCTAGTTTTTGTTAAATACATCAAACTTCCAACCAAACTCTTATACATGGTCAGATTCACATTGCTACTACAATATTCCTTGCTCAACTTTAGACCTATGGCTATTGGTGTGGGGACAAACTTGCTATATTGCATCCTAAACCTCTTCAAGATCTTTGCTGCATACTTTTCTTGAGAGATAAAAATACCATCATGCATTTTTTTTACATCTATGCCTAGAAAATACCTCAAGAGACCTAAGTTTTTCATTTCAAACTCTCTTTTCATGGCCTCGTATAAATAAACAATGGGGAAATCATCATCCCAAGTGAAAACTAAATCATCAACATACAAGACAACAATTAAATTCTTACCATCAACTTCCATGATATAAAGAGTTGGCTCACCATCGCTTTTTTTAAAGCCATTGGTCAAAAAATATGAGTCAATCTTATTGTACCATTCCCATCGTACTTGCGTCAGCCCATAAAGAGATTTCTTTAGCTTGTACACGTTTCTTACTTGACCTAGAACTTCATAACCAAGTGTCTGCTCTACATGCACTTCCTCTTTCAACTCTCCATTCAAGAAAGTGGACTTCACATCCATTTGAAATACCTTCCACTTGTGTTGGGTTGCAGTTGCTATGACTGTGAACCCCGATTTTATACTTGCACAAAGACAAAAAACAAACACATTAGTGAGTTCATATGTAAGACAAAACAAGGATTCCCCATGAAATCCATTTACAAAGCTTAAATAGAAAGAAAAAATGAAGAACAATGCAAGAAACTAAATCAAATCTATCTAAGGAAAGAAAACTCTTGATCCCATGGGGGACTTGGTGCCAATTGATGTGTCGAAAATGAGCCTTTCCCAACTCCTTTGTAATATTTATGTTGATGTGTGGATGATTGAATCTCCTTGATGAGATTTTGGCATAACCTAGCTATACAATTGAAAAAATTAACTCTCAATGTGAACAGAGTAACTTTGCTAAATTGGTGGATGAGGATGAAGTTGACTATAGTAAGTTTACTCAGATTGTGGATGTTAGAATGAGAGGAAGAGTCTCTCATTTATAGATTTCCAAAATGGAAGAGAGAGTGGAATTGAGCAATGTGGGATCATTTAACATCCAATGGCTATGTGTCACTTGTCAGGATGTGAATGGTTGAAGGTTGAGCACATTTTGGCCAAAGTGCCAATAAATGTAATTAGGTGGAATTTGAAATTGGGGAAATGACATATGAGAGGGAAAAAAGGAATGAAATAAATGCCACTTGGCTCAATGCACAAGGAAATGTAAGAGGAGTGAATGCCTTGTTGGATGTACAAGTCCACTTGGATTTTAAATTCAAACTTGATGAAATATTTCTCCCTTATTCCATGTTAGAGAAAATAGGCAATTAAATAAATCAAAGTAATTTATTTATTGTGCAAGTTGCATTCTCTAGAGGATTTTAGTGATTGAGATTAAATTAATCAAGATTTGATCAATTTAATGAGAGATTAGGTGATTTGACAATTTTGACTCAAATTTATGAGTTAATTTAAATAAGAATTGAGAGGAAAGGATTAATAAAATAAATATTTTTGATTTATTTAACTAAAGGGGATAATGTTAGGTTAAATCAAAGAAGATTTAATTTATTCAATTTAGTAAGAAGACCTTAGGGATTTAATCAAATAAGATGAATTATTTAAATAAAGAGGGATTAATTGAATTAAATTGATTAATTTAATCAATAAGGGAGAAAGACTTAATTAAATAAATAATGATTTATCTAATTAAGAGAGAGAAGGTGATGATATGCTGAGAGTGTGATTTAGAAGGAAATGATGTTAGTAATCAAAATCAAGTGCGTTGGATCGAATTGTACATTTTCCATGTTTACATTTTGCCCCTCTCTCAAGCAATGTACTTGTTGCATTGATTCAAAGAATAAACTATTGTTATCAAAGTTTACAATTTTTATTATTTTTTGAATGCCCCATTGCTGCCTTAGTGGAGGGATTATGCTAGTATATTGCCCCCTCGAATGATTTTTTTAAATTTTTGGATGATCACGCGAAAAAAAGAGGAAAAGGTGCTCGACAGGTTGAAAATGCCCCAGAATGCCAAAAAATGCATTAAAATGGCAAAAAAAGGATGCAAAATGGCCCTCAGTTAGAAAAAAATAGGATCGAGGGACCAAAACCCTAATTTGCAGGCTTAAATAGACCTTGAGAGGTCACTTTCAATACATTTGCACCTTTAGCCTGTAAATTTTTTTGCATTTTGAGCTCTGATCCCTGATCGAGATGGCGCAACAACAGCTTTAGGCATGTGTCAGAGAGAGTATGACTGGACCAACAGCGAATCGGCGCAAGACCCATGGTGTGTACCCCCATCCTGACTTTTAATTTTTTCATTTTGCATGCATTAAATAGGGTCCAAGTCAATTTTAGGTTGAGTGGCACTATATAGTGCCGCTACAAATGCTCGATCTATGCCGCGCCGTCCTAAACTAGGCTGCATATAAATATAGCACCGTGCGACACAGTTAGGAGATTAGGGTTTCGGTGGTCAAACTTGGCCACACGCGAAAATAGCGCCGCATGGCGCAGTTAGGGATTTAGGTTTGTCAAAGTCCGCCACGTGGCACATTTTAGAACTTTGCAAACTACGTCGCATTTGAAAACAACACCGCATTTGCTGTTTCAAATGCGAAAATTCGATGCGAGAGGCAAATTTTTTTATGAGACTTGACACGGTGGTTTACCTTGCGCAGGAGGAGCTTGATATACTTCATTTGAGGGAGCACAGATGGCTAGTGCTTGTCAGATTGCAGGGTATGTATGTGTACCTCCAGGAGCAGCTTGGTATTCTTGGCCTCTGGTACGTTGCATACGTCCCTCCTATTCAGATGCACTTGGGTATGATGAGAGTTGTGGCCGAGAGGTGGAACAATGAGACTTCTTCCTTCCAACTTCCTACTGGCGAGGCTACCGTCACTCTCGAGGATGTCTGGCACATTCTCTGATTGCCCATTCATGGAGCCAGAGTGATCTATGATCCAGAGGAGGGTAGGGATGCCTGCTTTGATGTCATGGGTGTTGATGAACTCATCCTTTCTGATGGACAGATTGACTTGGAGCGATACCGGGGTAGAGCACCTACCTACAGGTTTATCATTGTAGCTATCATTTCTGGTCTTGTGGCACTCGATCTGTGGGGCCGATACTTCAATCTAGGCTGGGGACTAGCATGGCAGGGGATGTGTGTCCACCGGGAGTGCTTTGCTTGGGCGCCAATGATTTTGGCCTCATTATATAGGGATTTACATGAGTTCGCATATATGGATAGTCAAGCCCTCAAGGCTGAAGTTACTTTGTTACACATCTGGGCATGGGAGCAGATTTTGGTGCTCTGTCTAGATGTGACACTCGAGTGTTTCTCGATATTGATGACCCTATTGTCTAGCGGTATGGCGGGGCACAGATCCACTTTACTCACACTGGTACAGATGGCCTTGCCTACTGGTGACGAGTTCTTGATGAGATGAGGGATTTTGTCTAGAGGCCTTGGATGGGCATAGGCCCATGGTAAGATGATGCATAGCAACTATTTTTCGCTACGCAGGACAAATGGATGTAGGGTCGGGAGCATACCATGATAGAGTGGTATCTCCTAGACAGGGTTGCCCATCAGTTTGGTGAGATTGAAGACAGACCAGATGATTAGTATGTGGCGATGTTTTCCCATAGCACTAGGGAGACAACATGGGGCCAACCCATCCCGATAGTTGACGTAGTGTCCTCGTTCAAACAGGTAGTGGCCTGGTCGTGGCCATATGATCAGGGGTCGATAGATACGGGAGTGACCTAGGCATATAAAGTTTGGTTTAGGCCTCCCTTGAGATTGAGAGCTCCTGGCACAACACCTCCATGACGAAGACCCATAGGCAGATCAGCTGGCAGGGGCCAAGGATAGGGTGGCAGAGGTGATAGGTATGGGGATGGAAATAGAGGAGGAGGTGGGCCACCTCCTCATTAGACACCTCCCAGAGATCAGGCATAGCAGGAACCTCCATGGGTAGGGGCACAAGATGACCAACCCAGAGATGGGGATAGAGCAATCCCATAGCAACAACCACCAGGGCAGCCAGATCATCAAGATGTACTGAGCCAACAGTTGCAGGGTTAGATTCAGGGACTGACTGCAGAGAGGGATCAGGCTCATTAGTAGGTTTTGATGGTTATTGTTAAGAGGGACTAGGCTCGATACGAGAGGGATTAGGAGATTAGTCAGCGGAGGCAGCTAGAGAGTACAACTTCATCATCCCAGGGCCGATTAGTTTCCTTATGGGCTTACAAAGAGGTAGTTAGAGAGGCCGAGTATTATTAGCAACATTATAGATAGGAAGTTCTAGCAGTAGGTCGGGTGCTAGACTTCTCTCAGTAGATAGGGATGAGGCCGCCAGAGGGTCACTGTGAGAGGTAGGTGGGAGAGGGCAGCAGCTAGTAGGGCTAGCCCTTTGATCATAGGAAGTTTCCATTTTGATTCATGGGCTTCGATTATTGCCCCTATTGTATCATGTCTTTTGATGTACACTTGATCCAATTTTGTATCATGACAGTATATTTTTGATGATATATATGAGATGGTTCGATTTATGATATGTCTTATAATGTATGGATGCACTTTAAATTTCTATGTGATGTTATGAGATGCTTCTATTTTATGCTCATGTGATATAATGTATGATTCTATATATGATGAATCTTTTCTATGCCTTTTGATGATTACATGGATGCAATGTATGCCACTGATGATATATTGATATGCAAATGATAAATGATATGCAAATGATCAATGATAATGGATGCTAATGATTTTATTATATCCTTAATGATTCATGTAATGTATGATGTGAAATGAATGTAATGCAATGATTTCTTAAGATGCTTATAATAACAAATCTATATTATTCCTCATAACTGAAGATGATAATAATGTGATATGATCTATATGATATGATATGCACTTATGCTAATGATTTTATGGATGCGGGGTGAATACATTGGCAATATTCTAATTACTTGTCATGATACCATGTTAGTATGGAACGAAGATAGAAGAAAAAGAAATCCCACAAGTCATTTGAGTGATGGTGATTTGCTTACCAGCGGTCAAGATTTTCAAAGGGCCAATTACGTTATGTTTGATAACACACGTAGGTACGATGCATCAAGTTATAAAGAACCAGGATGGCATGGTACCTAGTGTGATCATGGACTTTGACTTAACAATCAGATAGGAGTATTAATGTTCACACTTAGCATATGAAACTTCATTCAGGATGTAGTTCAGATATTCTAAACATCTCAGACCAAAACATAGAAAAGCAAGCCTTCCTATGTGGTCAACAAGATACCTAAAAATCCCTCCTTATAAACCAAACAAAGCACGCATGACTAAGTTATTTTACAAGAGTAATCCAACAAGCATAGCAGATAAAACAGATAATGATTGTTGCCCCATTCCTTTCTCACTAAACCTATTTTGTTTAGGCATCATCGAGAGGTCCTTGGAATGAGCGCAAAATAAGATAAGTCAAAAAGACCAAGATAAAGTAAACAAACAAGCTAATGTTCTTCATACCGCTAGCCAATTATGTCGATCGTGGGAAGGATACATCCTAGGACATGTTGTGATTAGGGTTTTGGTGAGACTGATTGGATGATGACCTATTGATACTCTGAGTTGATCAACTTGCTTGCTTACTGACCTAGCCTTAAGACTCTGACGATTAGGGTGTTCACTTTTGAACCTGCTAGACTTGCTTTTGACTGACTCACCAAAGGATGATGGGGATGATTGATTTTTTTAGGAATGAGACAATCACAGGTGACAGCGAGATGAGATGGATGCACCATTTTGGGTTTTGTCAAATATTTTGAGGCTGTTTTCATTTTTTGGATCTTCCAATTTTTTTGGTATTTTGAGATGTTTTTAATGTTTTTGGTATTTTCGAGATTTACGATGAAGAGACTAACTTAAAGACCTATCCTAGGTGTCTCAGAAGCTGATCCATAGATTATCTTTGCCTGCATTATACACGTAGAGACCACCTAGTTCGACTAGTGACAAACTTGACTCAATGATAAGATAGATGGGCAAACGAATTGCCATTTTATTGCGACGGACGCCTAAGGACTGACCTAAAATGTCTCGGGGGATGATCAAATATCAACCTTGCCTACGTTCAAGCTCAGAGATGATGTAGTTTGCCTGACGACATACTTGACAAGACTCTATGATGAATTTTTGAAAACATTGTGAGATTTTTCCCATGTTTTTGGATTTTTTATTTTTTGAATGTTTTTGGATTTTTTGATGCTTTTTGAATGTTTTTGGATTTTTCGAGGCTTTGGGAATATCTCAAAAATATACACGAATCCGATCTGATGCAAGTACAAGAGCATGCCCCGAGCGTCATGCGATACTATGGTGGAATATGATACGAGCACAAGATTAGGCTATAGTATGGATTTGAATGGATGGATGGAAGGAAGATCAATGAAATGTGATGAAATGCAATGAGTGAGTCATGCAGATCCTGGTAGATAAAGAGTGCTTTATTTATGCTTGGCACCTGTTTGCTAGGTTTTCTCCAAGGTACTTTTCCAAAGCGCCACCGAAGTGGTTTTCACTAGAGGATAATTTTTTTCTTTACTATTTTTCAATCCTTTTTTTTGATTTTTTGTTGTCACCAAGATGCGTGTTTGCCAAGTTTTCATCAAGGTAACTATTTTTTTAGGACATTTTTCTTATTTTTCTTAATTTTTAGTTCTATACTTTGCAATATTTTAGGCATAAAACTTTTTGAGATGAGAGATATTCATGGGCGCTTGCAGAGGTTCGCCTTCTAGTGTTGACAGTTGATATGCCTCTAATTTATAGCATGTCATGATGATGAAAGGTCCCAACCACTTGGGCTAAAATTTTCCTTTTCTTTATGGATTTGGCACATTCTTCTAATTTCTTTTTAGCACAAGTTCACCGATTTGGAAGGTGCATCTCCTGATCTTCTTGTTGTAGCTGCATTTTAGCTGGTTCTGATAGACCTGTAGATGGTTGAGGGCATCCATGCATTATTCATCTAGTAACTCCAGCGCATTTAACCTTGAAACCCAATATTCCTCATCTGTAATGAGGTTTTGCGATGATATCCTTAATGATGGGAGCTCGATCTTGATTGGGAGGATGGCTTCTGATCTGTAGACCAAAGAGAATGGGGTGGCACCTGTTGGCGTATGGATGCTTGTGTGGTAGGCTCATAAGGTAGGATTTAGCTGTAGATGCTAGTCACAACCAGACTCATTGACTATTTTTTTAAGGATTTTCAAAATAGTTTTGTTGGTAGCTTCTGCTTGGCCATTGCCTTGAGGGTAGTATGGAGTGGAAAAGCGATGTTGGATTTGAATTTTTCGCATAAGTCATGGACATCCTGATTCTTGAAAGGTGTCCCATTATCAGAGATAATGGATTGGGGGACACCATATCGGCAAATGAGATAGTTCAGGATGAACTTGGAGATCTACTTTCTCGTTATGTAGGTCATTGGAATTGCTTCGACCCACTTTGTGAATTACTCTATGGTGGTGATGATGAATTTGTGGTCGTTGGATGAGGTGGGTGTAATTTCTCTAATGAGATCAATCCACCATCGTGAAAAGGGCCATGGTGTAACAATAGGATGGAGTTCCTGAGATGGTGCATGGATAAGGTCTCCATTCTGCTGGCATTGTAAACACTTTCTGACAAATTCATGTGCCTCTCTTTCCATTGTTGGCAAGTAGTACCTGATTCTTAGCAACTTCTTTGCCAAGGTCATATCGCTCAAGTGTGAACCGCAAGTGCCATTTTGTACTTTAGTTAAAGCAGTGAGGGCCTCCTCTATATTTAAGCAATGCAAAAGGGTACCCTCAATGCTCCTATGATAGAGGGTTTCTCCTAGGATGACAAAACGTAAGGACCTTTTGACAAAGGCTCATTTAAGGTTTAGGGTAATGTTGGTTGGGAGGACTCCTATTCTCAGGTACGTATAGATGTCGTGATACCAGGGATCATTGGGACCAATGAGTTCACACACATATTGAAACTCTAGTACCTTGAATGTGGGTATGAGAAGCTACTCTACCAAGAATTCATGTTCTGAGACATTGCGAAGGATATCTAGTAAGGATCCAATTGTTGTCATGACCTCAGCTTCTATGTTATTAGCTCTTGGTATCTACTCAAAGGTGATATCAATGAACGATTCTTTGAGGCTTTCTACTAACTTCTTGTATGGTGTGATCATGTCATCCTTAGTTTGGTATTCATCATTGACCTGGTTGATAATAAGTTTTGAATCCCCATAAAACTTTAGTGCCATGATCCGCCATTGTGTTGCAATCTTGAGACCTACGGTTAAAGCCTCATACTCTATAGTGTTTTTAGTACAGGGGAATGCCAATTTTTAGGATCTAGGTATACAATCCCCTTGTGGGGTGATGAAGAAAACACCGACTCATGATCCATGTTGTGTGTATGAGTCGTCGAAGTAGAGTTTCCAGTGCTCAGCTATGGTGAGATTAAAGATGGACTCGTCTGAAAACTTTGATATGAGTGGATTCTCTAAATATATGGGAGCCTCTACCAGTTCATCTGCAATGACTTGTCCTTTGATTGCTTTTCGCTCTACATATTCAATGTCATATTCTGATAGAATCATGAGCCACTTAGCCATCCTTCCTGTGAGCATTTCCTTTGACAGTAGATACTTTAGGGGATCAATCTTGGCGATGAGTTTGATTTTGTGTGCCAACATGTAATGTCAAATTTTTTGTGAAGGAAACACTACTTCTAGATAGGATTTTTCAATGAATGAGTACTTTAACTCATGGCTGAGCATTATTCTACCAATATAATAGATGGCCCTCTTTATCCCATTTTCATCATGCTGAGCTAAAAGAGCACCAAGCGCTGCCACTGTTGTCGAGATGTGTAAGATTAGTGGCTTTCTTGGAATGGGTGGCATTAACACTAGTGATGTAAGTATATATTCTTTGATTTTTCTAAATGGATGATCACACTTGTCAATATCCCACTTGTATGCTGCTCCCTTGTGGATAAGATGTGAGTATGGGATCTATTTATCCACCAGCTATTCTATGAATCTTCAGATGGATTGGAGTCTCCCCTCTAGGCCTTTGAGCTATTTTAGGGTCCTAGGTGCCTCCATGTTGAGGATTGCTCTGACCTTGGCGAGATCCACTTCTATTCCTCTCATCGATACTATGTATCCTAGAAGTTTACCTGATTGTACCCCAAAGACACATTTCTTGGTGTTGAGTCTCACCTTGTACTTCTCTAGTCTCTCAAAAATGGCACTTATGGATGCTATATGATTTCGTCTCTTCTTTTATTTGGCCAGCATATCATCCATGTAATCTTTGACAGTTTTGTGTATCATATCATGAAATATTAGTGTCATGGCCCTTTGATATGTAGCCCCTACATTTTTTAGCCCAAATGGCATCATGTTCCATCAGTATGTGCCCCATGGGCATGTAAAAGTTATCTTATGTTGGTCCTCCTTTGTGATCATTATCTAGTTGTATCCCAAGAAGCCATCATCAGTGATAGAATCTCATGCCCGACTGTCATGTCCACTATCATATCAATGTTAGGTAGTGTAAAATCATCCTTGGGAAATGCTTTGTTGAGGTCTCTAAAGTCAATGTAGATACGGATGCCCCCATTTGGTTTTGAAACTGGCACAAGGTTGGATAACCATTCTGGATAATCAATTCGGCATATGAAGCCGATGTCCAAGAGTTTCTACAATTCTACCTTGACTAGCAAGGCTATTTGAGGATGCATTTTTCTTAATTTTTGTCTAATTGGCTTTGCTCTAGGATTAACAATCAAATGATGAACCACGACTTCCAGATCCAGACCCAGCATATCTGCGTAGGTCCATGCCAAGTTCACCTTTATGTCTCTTAGAAATGCAGCCAACAGTTCTTGTTCTTTTGTCAGAAGTGATTCGACATAAAAGGTGATATGTGGTGCTACCTCTGTTCCCAGATTGACAGGATTACACTGTTCCGCTAAAACTCTTGATTTCTCTTAATGAAGTGAAATAGGGGTAGATTGAATCCTTCATCCTCCGACACCTCAAAGAGGTTTTCACCGTTAGATGCATCCTTTATCTTTACCATTCTTTGGTTAGAGAGTGCCACAGTGTGGTTTTCACTCAATGACCCTGAGCTTATTGTTGTTCTTTTTCTTTTGCGACTGAAGGACTCAATCGTCTCCCTATAATAAGTCTTGGTGTCTAGTGTGATGTCAAACCCAACCTTATGATCTCCATATGGAACTGTATCCCTTAGTCCCATGAATTTTGAGAGTGCCTCATTGTTTTCGAATGTGTCTAGAACTGGTGGTCCTCATTGGTCGTAATCGATGAGTTGTGGGTGAACTAGGTCTATCTTGTAAGCTTAGCAGTTCAACTCAGCGAGAGAGGCACTAATCATAAGTAAGGAGGAATCCTCAAAAAAGCATAGGAAGGCCAGTTATGGTATCCTCATCATCACTACTGGTGCATACATCGGTTATGTCAAAAGTGAAATTATCTAGGGGTAGACCTATGGATATGGGTAGTTGAAGGGCAACTACCGATACTTGAGGAGGGAACCTGACTACTCTGCTAGGAGTACATTTGCCACGTATGGTTGTAATCGAAGGGGTACATCTGAGGCCAAGGTTTCTCATTCTTCTTTCTACAACAATGGGCTCCAGTCGTCCATCGTTGTTTCTTCCAAGGCTTTCATTCCTATTATAGTCCATACCAAGCATAATTTGCAATCCTCTATTGGTTTCATCCATGGGTAGAGTGGGGGTGGGTCTTTCATCATGACCTATAGTGTACTTGAAATGTCTCCCTCCTCCACATTTTCCCGACCTAGATCCCCCCAATGGTAGAATCTAGAAGGATCTTCCGTGACAATGTGGATAGGTGTTTTGACTGACTAAGGTTACCCATGTGACCTAGGAGATTGTGGTAACTCTCCTACAACAAACGCATTCTTCTTCATTATGTAATCTCTGCACTCGTTGTCCTAGATCATGAACTTGATGTTGGATATATCAGGATGGAGGGTGTCTTTGTCACAGAAGTGGAGGCAAGGTTAGATGGGTCTATATAAGAAGTGGATGGGCCTTCATCAATTTTTGGTACTTGGGGGATTTTGTAAAACTTGGCTTCCAAGTTTTTGTAATAGGCAAATGGTTCAGGATCACCATGTATTGTGACCTCCTCATTCTGGTATAGGAATTTGATGCATTGATGGAATGTTTAGGCGATCGCCTTGATTCCATGGATCCATGGGCATCCCAGGAGGATGTTGTATGGTAGGTTGAGATCCAACACTTGACAAGTGGCTTCCATGGTTGCTGGCCCCACTTGGATTGGGATTCTGATAGTGCCTTGAGACACTCTCTGTTGATCATTGTATGCTCTTATGGTGATATGTTTGTTCATGTCGATGGAGTCCTCAAAGAATCCCAAGTTCTTTATGAGTTTAAGTGAATAAATGTTGAGCCCTACACCTCCATCCACTAGGATCCTTTTGACTTTCTTTTTGTGAATCAACACTTGAAGCTGAAGTGCACGATTGTGAGATGGTTGGGCAGAGAAATCTTGATCGGAGAAGGGGAGGAGATTTGGGGTAATGATGTTACCAACCATAGCCTGTAATTTCTCTATATCACAGGTGGCAGAGATAGTGGATGCAGCTAATGCTTCATCAAGGATTTTCCTATGGGCGGCAAAAATTTTCAATAATTCCATGATGGAGATTTGGGCAGGGGTTCTCTTTAGCTAGTCGATGACACTATAATCGTAGGGAACTAACTTTGTATTTGAAATGGGGGTCTTAGATGGTTGTGATAGCCCTTGCAATAGTAACCTTGACGCCACCTGTGGTGACTCCACTATCGGCATTGGCTCCTTTGATGCTAATGACCTTGACCATCTCGTCTACGCATACGACAATGTCTTCATATACAAGGTTTGCACTACCATACATTTTATTCCCTTTGTTGTTCCCTTGGTTATTTCCTTGATTATGATTCGGCATCGGATTCGTGTATATTTTAAGGTCTTGATTTCTAGCTGGTTGTTCAACATTTATGATCTTGTCCTCAATGAGGCCCTGCATGATATTTTTTAACCTCATGCAATTTGCGATTGTGTGTCCCTTGATTTTATGAAAATCATAGAGGAGATTTTCGTTGTACCATGGTGCTTTTATCATGGGTTCCGCGTATTGCTCAGAGTTGGAGATTTTGATAAGGTTTTCCTTAACCAACTTCTTCATTATAGATTCAATGGATTCTCCAAGGGCCATGAACTTCTGCTTGGGAGTATAATTTTTTTAGAGAGGTGGTCCTCCTTGATGGCCCAAGTTATTGATTTTCTTGTTAGGAAGAGGTTGTTGTTGTGCCACTATGTTAGTTTGCACACTCTTGCGATTATGATTATGTGGTTGATGGGTCTGGATTTTTTTCTTAGAGGCATTAATGACCACTCCGTCATTTGTGATATTTTTATTCCTCAACAATGTTCGAGGTTTATCATTAAAATTGGTGGGTGGGCGGTCATCCTATTGTGGAGGAAATTTCAGTGTACCTCCTCATGCAGCAAGGGCTCTTTCGATATTGAGTTCCTCTAGGATCAATTGATCATAGTTTGTGATGAATTGCATTTTTAAGTATGTAGAATGCCAAGTTTTCATCTAGATTGGATATGATTGTGCAAACTTGTTCTTCTTCTAGCATGGTCCACTTTCTTTGATTGGCCTTGGATCACCATCTTTGCAAGAAGGATGCGAATAGCTCTCATTTTCTTTGTTTACGCATTTATAGTTCTTCCAAACTAACATATGCACCCATGTTGAATTCGTATTTTTTAAGGAAAGATTCCACAATTTCCTGGAATGTTTTAATGCCTATGGGTAGGTGATAAAATCGTTCCATGGCTGGACCAATCAGACTTTGAGGGAAAAGTCACATTAAATATGTGTCATCCTATGCAACCTCCACGTAATGTACTTGAAATTACCTAATGTGATTTTCAGGTTTTCCTATCCTATTATATTTATCAAATTTGGGGATCTCAAATCCCTTTGGGAATGGTACCATTGTGAGACCTCTATCAAATGGATAGGGGCACAAGTTGCCTAACATTCTAGTTGTTTTTCCTACTTGGAGGTCCAGTACCTATTGTGAGAGTAGTTTGATTTGTGTTACAACATCCCTTTGCAGATCTGGAGGTGGGATGAATGTGTTTTGAGGCATTTGATTAATGAGAGGAGTATTGTTGGGGGTTTGTTGCAAGCTTTGTTGTGCATTTAAGGCCTGTTGATATGCCTGCATTTGTGTCAACAATGCTTGTTGTTGGTCTAGTTGCTGCTGTTCCCATAAAGCTTATTGTTGGTCTAGCTGTTGTTGCACCAAAAAAGCTTGTTGCTAGTCTAACTGTTGTTGTGCCAATAAATCTTATTGTTGGTCTAGTTGTTGTGCCAACAAAGCTTGTTGTTTAGCCTGTTGTTGTGCCTGAAAAATCTTGCAGGGCTTGTTGGTATGCTTGCTGATGAATTACTTATAGTTGTGCATGGTATTGTGCTTGCGCCTATTGAGCCTAGTGATGGGCTTGAGCTTGAGCTTGAGCTTGTGCTTGTTGGGCTGCTTGCATGGCTTCTGCAGCTTGCTGGGCTTGTGGAACTTGTGCAGCTTGTTGGGTAGCTAGTTGTACTTGCGCTTGCTGAGGAGCCTGCTATGCAACTTGTTGGTTTTGTTGAAGTACACTTTAATAGGTGGCCTTTTGGACTACCTGAATCATGGTGATGAATGAATTCAACATTTTGGCTTTTGGTGGGATTGGTGGTGGATTGGGAATGGTGCTAATTGTTGTGGTAGGCGGAGGGGTGGTGTTGGTAGCTGGGACTTGGGTTGTTAGTGGTGTGCTTGAGATGCTCGGTCCTTGGGAAGGTATGTTTTAAGGGATTTGGGGACCGATTGATGTACTAACCATGGTGGCTTGAATGGTTTCGACCTATTGTTATGATGCTACTGGGAAAAGGAGAGGATTTGATGTGATGCTCAAATTGCCTTGATTTGAGAAACTAGCAGTGGGTAGGGGGCGGAAACCCAACCCAAGAGGTGATACAGACGTGAGAGGTAATGGAAGGAATGATGGTATGTTCCCTCAGAAAAGTGATGATGAGAATGGGTCAGTGACTCCCGCTGTTCCGAACAAACCACCTTCTCCTTGTGATAGAGGAGTTTGTATGTTCAGTTGTTGGATTGGTGTTGCATGGAATGATGATGAGTTTGCGTGATTATGGAAATAAATCAGGACATATGGGTGTGTTGGATTCACTTGGACGGAGTTATCTGGCATGGTGCTGATATTTACGTATTTGTTGTGTACAAGGCGATAGTTTTGTAATTCATGAAACATGGTGCTTCCCTTGTTAACAATTGGTGAGGTTGGTGTGATTGCCAATATGGTTTGGGGAATTTCTTGAGTGATATTTGGAATTGACATTGGGGGTATGCTTGCAAGAGGCCTTTCTATACTGGTAATTATGTCAAGGTCAGAAGGGAGCTGGGCCCCTCCTTCTATTAGCATGCATATATATAGAGAAGGATTAAGTTTTTTCATGGCATTGACAATTCTATGATTCTCTGGATTTTGAATCATTTCAGTTATTTCTTTTTGCATCATTCCCAAGTCTTTGTGAATGATGTCCTCTTCATAGCCTTCCTCTTGAGGATTTTGTGATGGTAGAGAAGAGTTGTTTGGGGGATTACTTGATCCCACAAGGTTTACTTCGGAGGTTGCTTGATTTAAGTCACTTGAAGTTGATGTTTCTTTGGTGATTTCCATGCTCCTCTTGTGTTGTGATCTTGTTTGGACCATAAAATAGAGATCATTTGATCTTAATCATTAGGCACAAAAAAGGAGAAAAACTAGAAGAGTCCAAGGATCAAAGGGTGATGATGGGAATGAGATAAATGGATGATGCGGATGAGTGAAACTCTTGAAGAACTTTAGGGGTGATGCTAAATGTTTTAGGGCTTGGATTGGTTTGATTTCAATAGTTTGACAAGGTGTGTTAAGGCAAACAAGATGATGGTGAACTTGTAAACCCTAGGAAGTTGCGTTATCCTAGAGAAAAATTGCTCAAGAGAATGAATTGGCTAAGTGTGTTAAGCCAATCAAAGCGATCATGAACTAGTAGACCTTAGGAAGTTGTGTTATTCTAGAGGTAAATTTGTTCAAGAGGATTGATAATTTGACTAGGTGTATTAAGTCAAATAAAGTGATGTTGATTTTCCTTTAAGTTTAGCATAAATGATGTTTCAAAGTTCTTAAGAATTTGTTGGTGAGATGAGATTTTATTTATGGAGATATGGATGAGAGTGATGATTTTGATCCTAGACTTGACCCATCCAAGACTCTTTCCTACAAGATCTTATTATTGAAGAACATGCCATACTTCTTATGTGAGAAAAGAAAACCTTTGAAAAAGCTCAATATTTTGTTTATAATAGAATTCATAAAAATTTGGGTTGTTATTTGAAACCTTCTTGTAGAAATTATACACCAATCTTTCTCTGACTTCAAGAAGCATTTCAAAATGCTCCTCACGAGCTTTTCGACTAATTTTCTTGAACCTTGGTTTTTGGATTTTGATTTTACGGGAAATCATTTGAGAGAACACATGTGAGGGCCAATTGTCCTGATCTTTTCTTAGTGAGTTCCTTTCACCAAAATCACTTTCTTGATTTATGACTTCAAACTAAATGTCTATGTCTTAATTCATTTAATTCCAAAAGGTCCATTATGTGAAAATCAAGGTTTCAAGAGCACAGTTTCCTAGGTTGAATTTAGTGAAAACAAATGATGATTAAACCCAACCACTTATAAACCTCTAAGGACATAATCCATTGGGCAAGCAAGAATAGTTAGATTTGTCAAAGGATGGGTATGTGCAGGATCATCATGGAAAAAATAGGCCCTTAAGTGGCAATAAAATTCAGAAAATCAGAGTTAGGCAACTTGACGTAAAAATTTGAATAAGTTATCTATATTATTTCAAAAATATGTAAGAATAGAATTTGTATAAAATTTAATGTAGTTTCTAAACTACTAGGTTTATTTAAAAAATAAATAAATCTATTTGGTGAAAATTTGAAATTTCAATGCAGTAGTACTTAAATTTCAAGGAAAAAATAAGAAGTAAGTGTTTGTCTGACCACCCTAATAATAATAAAATGATAATATTTTTTTATAATATTTTATATATAAGTAGGGGACTTAGGTCCCGATGTGATGCATATTCTTTTGTAATTATTTTCCATGTAAATAATTAATTATGATTTTTTTATTATAAATTTTAAAAAATATAAAAACTTGTTTGTCTAACCACCTTAACTTGGTCAAAACTTCATGAAATTCAATTTTATTTTTTTTAATTCCATATATGAAAGTAATAGATTATGACACATGTTTTAGATTCAAAAAATGTGATACCCTTTGAAATTATAGAAGTTTTTCAATCAGCCTATCAATGAGGACTTTAGTCAAAATTCAAATAGAAAATGAATAATAATTATTTATTAAATTAAAATTAAGGCATAATTTATATTGGTGGAAAGCTGAGAATCTCCTTTAAAAACCCTTTTCATTTCATCAATTTTGGGTAAAAAAAGGTCGTCAGCCACATGGGCCATTATATAACTTAGATATTGCTACTTTTCGGCCCATCATGATCCTGCACATACCCGGATATTTGTTTCCTCCAAAGGATTTGAAATTTTGAAGAACTTTTTAAATGTTTGATGTTCAATGTTTTAGATCCAAGCAAGGTGTTTTTATTTCAAAAACATATACAATCCCTAGGCTGAAAAGATAATATTTGTTGGGTTCCCACTTGGATAAATCCAGTTGCGCATATTCAGTGCGGATGATTAGATGCTTGACCACACAGGCTCCCCCTTATAGTGCACTCGCTTCTCGGGTCAACCAAACATCAATACCCATGAATCTCCCATGACATACTTTTCATCTCTACAATAGAACCACATGTATAACGTGGGGCGGCTTCAAAGGACATGACCTTTTGCACCAACAAATAGATAGGATTTTTGCCTTTTCTAAACAAAAGGTTTTAATGCAGGAATTTCGTTTGTGGGGAACTATCCAATATGGCGAGAGACAATTGCTTCCTTTCTCATCAAAATAATCCTCGTGATATTGGCCTTTGTTCCAATATCCTCACTTATATTTCGGGTGGAAGTCGCTTGGCTTTAGCGTGTTCCCCATTGGTTCGTTCGCTTGGGTGATTACTTTTTCCCACAAGGTAGGCCTGCTAAGATAAACAAAAGCAAACAAGTATATCCCATAGTTCAATCAACCTTCATTGAAAAACAAAGGGAGAACAATCGCAATATACCACGCTCACACTCACATGATTGGTTGAATTTTAATCCAAAATGAAATGTGGAGGCAATTATTCTATTCAACTTAAGACCACCAAAAGAACTTTTGGTTCTCAAGATTGCCATGAGACGTGAGAGAAGCACATACGTCCTTTTGATGATATTATCTTGAATAAATAATTACAAAACAAAATAGAACTTGTTCATTTTAAGTCCACAAAGCACTAAATGAATTCTTTTTAAGGCACCAAATCAAATGTAAAGTTTGTTTTGTTCAATTATTAAACCTCAACCATATCTAGTAAAAAATTTCTAAGATTATTTTTAAGTATTTATTTGCAAAATTTGAAAAGGAAATTTGTGTTTTTCTTTTTAGATCCCAAAAGAAAATTATTGTTTCCTAAGGCATAAAGGATAAAAAATTCCTTTTAAAGGAGATTAAATGTCCTCTAAAAGTGTTAAACAACACTATAGTGTTCAAAAACACTTTGTATAGGATGTGAAGGATTGCACAATGAAGCCTTCTATTTTTCTCCCTTGCTTGCTCTTACTTACAAAATAATCAAAACCAAAAGATGCAGAGGCAGTAAATAAGTCAAAAAATCAAAAAGCTAGAAATAAAATAGCACATGTTAAAAAAAAAATCAAATTTAAATTTTTCACTGTTAGCCAGTGGCGTAGTCAGCAAATGTAGTGCCATTTGGAAACTTGGTAGCGCAATATAGCAATGCACCTCGACTGAGTGCAGCGCTCTATAGAAAATAGAGAGTGCAAATGTGGTGGAGTTTTGGCATGGGGCGCAGTTTTCAACTTGAAAATCCGCAGGGAAATTTAAAATTTTGAAACTTTTAAGCGGTAAAGTGGGTGCGGCACAGTTTCAGCTTAGTGCGATGCAATATAGCACCACATCTCTGAAAGCGGTGCAACATAGCACCGTGGGACTATGTACAACACAGTTTCCTATGTGCACAAAAAAAATGTCAAAAAAGCAAGGAATTTTTTTTAAAATGTGATGAAATCCTTCAGATTCGCCCTCCTTCTAGCGCCAAAATGTGAACCCTACTTTTATATCTGCACAAAGACAACAAACAAACACATTAGTGAGTTCATATGCAAGACAGAACAAGGATTCCCCATGAAATCCATTTACAAAGCTTAAATATAAAGAAAAAATGAAGAACAATGCAAGAAACTAAATCAAATCTATCTAAGCAAAGCAAACTCTTGATCCCACGGGGGAACTGGTGCCAATTGATGTGTCGAAATCGGCCCTTTCCCAACTCCTTTGTAAGCTTTATGTTGATGTGTGAATGATTGAATCTCCTTGATGAGATTTTGGCATAACCTAGCTATAAAATGGACAAAATTAGCTCTCAATGTGAAGAGAGTAACTTTGCTAAATTGGTGGATCAGGATGAAGTTGAGTATAGTAAGTTTACTCAAATTTTGGATGTTAGAATTAGAGGTTGAGTCTCTCATTTATAGATTTTCAGAATGGAAGAGAGAGTGAAATTGAGAAATGTGGGATCATTCAACATCCAATGGCTATGTGCCACTTGTCAGGATGTGAATGGTTGAAGGTTGAGCACATTTTGGCCAAAGTGTCAATAAATGCAATTAGGTGGAATTGGAAATTGGAGAAATGACATGTGAGAGGGAAAAAATGAATGAAATAAATGCCACTTGGCTCAATGCACAAGGACATGTGAGAGGAGTGAATGTCTTGTTGGATATACAAGTCCACTTGGATTTTGAATTCAAACTTGAGGAAATATTCCTCCCTTATTCCATGTTGAGAGAAAATAGGCAATTAAATAAATCAAAGTAATTGATTTATTGTGCAAGTTATGTTCTCTAGAGGATTTTAGTGATTGAGATTAAATTAATCAAGATTTGATCAATTTAATGAGAGATTAGGTGATTTGACAATTTTGACTCAGATTTATGAGTTAATTTAAATAAAAATTGAGAGGAAAGGATTAATTAAATATTTTTTTTTTATTTATTTAACTAAAGGGGATAATGTTAGGTTAAATCAAATAAGATTTAATTTATTCAATTTAATAAGAATATTTTAGGGATTTAATCAAATAAGATGAATTATTTAATTAAAGAGAGATTAATTGAATTAAATTGATTAATTTAATCAATAAGGGAGAAAGAATTAATTAAATAAATACTAATTTATCTAATTAAGAGACAGAAGGTGATGGTACGCTAAGAGTGTGATTTAGGAGGAAATGACATTAGTAATCAGGATGAAGTGCGTTGGATCAAATTGTACATTTTCCATGTCTACAATGACTACCCACATGGTTTCTATCCTTGCAATTGGAGCATATGTCTGATCATAATCTCTCCCAAACTATTGTTTGTATCCCTTGATGACTAATCTTGCCTTATGCCTCTCTATTCTTTCGTCGACATTTCTTTTGGTCTTATAGACCCATTTCACTCCAATTACTTGCTTGTTGGGAGAAAAATCAGTTAGATCCCATGTTCTATTCCTTTATATTGCATCTATCTCCTCATCTAGGACTTCACACCATTTCTTTTCTTTCACATCATCCTCATAATAAATTGGATCACTATGAGAAAATTATACAAAATTCATGCTTTCATCAAACTCTTCATCATACCTTTCATTCTAGTAGATCTCTCTTAGACTCTTGGTCTTTCTTGGAATTAGGGAGGTGAGAGTGGGGTCTAAAATTCCACTACTATTGCTGCTCTACTAAGCAGACCTTATCTGGAACTGTCTGGAGCTCTTTTTCTATGTTTGTGCAGTGGTCCAGAGTTGTCAGGAGCTATAGGAAGATCTTTCAAAGTTATCGGGAGCTATTGCAGGATCCATAGAATAATTTTGTTGCACTTCATACTCTTTATCTACGTCAATTGGAGCTATCAGAAGTCGCAACAAGCTATTAGGATTTGTGAGGTCATCCCATGACTCATCCTTTAGGAACTCCACATCTTTGCTCATGACGATTTTCTTGGTGACTGGGTTATATAGCCTGTAGGATTTGGACTCTTCACTATAGCCCATGAAGATGCACTTCTCACCCTTGTCATATAACTTTTGTCTCTTCTCTTTTAGCACAAGTGGATATGCCACACACTCGAACACTCTCAAGTGCTCAACCATCTACTTGCATTTTGTCCATGCTTGTTGTGGAATCTTGTCAAAAACTACCTTTGTAGGACTTCTATTTATCAAATACACTACTGTTGCTACACCTTCACCCCAGTAATCATTTGAGAGTATCTTGGCTTTGAGCATGCTTCTTGCCATCTCCACAATGGTTCTATTTTTCCTCTCAGCTACTCCACTTTACTATGGAGTATAGGCTGCTGTTAGCTCCTTCTTAATGTCATATTGCTTGTAAAAAATCACAAATTGATTGAAGGTATACTCTCCCCCTCTATCTGACCTCAAGACCTTGATGAAGTGTCCACTCTCCTTTTCAACCCAAGCTTTAAACAATTTAAACTTGTCAAATGCTTCAGATTTATGTTGCAAAAAATAAATCCATCTTAAGACTGTAATCATCTATAAAAGTCATAAAAATTTTGCTCTTACCAATAGAAATTATTTGCATAGGGCCACACAAATCAATTTGCATGAACTTCAATGGTGTTCTTGCCCTTTTACAATTGCCCAATTGAAAGGGTTGCCTTTTTTGTTTTCCTAAAATGCAGGCTTCACATCTACTACTAGGCTCTACAATAGTTGGTAAACTTCCAACCATTCTAATTTTTTACAAAGTATTCAAACTAGCATAGCCCAAGTGACCATACCTGAGATGCCAAATCTTGGAAGGTTCTTGAATGATTGTCTTGAAGATTGCTTGATGTGATACTATTGTACATTTTCCTACAACTGCAGACTGAGCTAAGAAACACCTCTCCAGCCTTAATGGAAACATCATATTCTTTATCATTTCCACTACTACAATTACTTTCTTACATCCATCATTCTCATAAATAATGCATTCACCCTTTTCCATCAACACTTTGTATCCTTTTTGGATTAACTGTCCAATACATATGAGATTGTGCTTTATGCTAGGGGAAAAATAAACATCATCAATCTCCTTCTTCTCACCTTACTTGGTTTGAAACAAAATAGACCCTTTGCCTATAATTGAAACAATTTCATTGTCCCCCATTTTTATTTCAGACTTGATATTTTTATCAATGAAAGAAAATAAACTTTCGCTACCACTCATGTGGTTGCTACAACCACTGTCTAAAAACCATACCTCATCACTACCTTGCTCAATAATATTGCACATTATTAAGGCCTTTTATTGATTAACTTCAGCCACTTTTTCATTAGCCACATTTGTAGTTTGTTTGGACTGATCGCATTGCTTTTTCTAGCACTCACTTGCATAATGGCAAAACTTATGATAATAACAACATTCAATATTGCTCTTGTCATGCTTCTGACTCAAGTTGTTCTTCTTGGCTTGTCTAGAGCTAGACTGGGAGCTATTTTCTCCCTCTTGGTTGTGTGGTCATCCTAAGTTGTCTTCTCCAATACTTCCATATCTAGATCTGCCTCTACCATGTCTTAATTTGTTTCTACCTCTCCCCTTGCCTCTTGTATTGGCTTGAGATTTAAAATCTTTCTCAGGGGAAGAACTTGCAGAACTATTTAGGTACTGTTCATGAGTTTGTAGAGAACCCATTAGCTCATCAACAAACAATGTTGAGAGGTCATTTTCCTCTTCAATGGAAATCACAACTGCATCAAAATTTGTGGGTAAAATTCTAAGTATTTTCTCCACAATCCTCTACTCTTCCATGGATTCTCCATTCACCCTCAACTACTTTATCAAACTAGAGACTCTTGTGTGAAAGTCTGAGATAGATTCACTGTCCTTCAATTGGAGAGTCTCAAAATATCTTTAAAGCATCTGGAGCTTCACCAATCTAACTTTATCTGTCCCTTTTTAAGTGTTTTGGAGGATTTCCCAACCTTCCTTTACATAGTTAGCTACTGCTATTTTGAGAAAAATGGCCTCTATCAAGGCTGCTTCAATTAGGCTCAATGCTTTTGCATCTTTCCTCCTTGCCTCCTTCAGTTGGGTCTTCTGGTTGTTTGAGAGGGAAGCATATGTTGCTGAATCAGTCACATCATTGAACCTACTGATCAGAAACTCCCACAAATCATTTGCAACTATTATGGTCTTCATTTTCTTAGCCCAAGCATCATAGTTTTGACCATTAAATGGTGGTGGTTGCTACCAACTCTTACTCTCAATGCCAACCATGTCTCTAACAAAACAAAGTTTAAACACCAAGAAAATAAATGTCCAACTCACTCAAGACTTAGGGCCTTCTGGCTCTAATACCATGACAGAGTTTTAAACTCTATTAAAATGCACAAAGTTGTTGCTCTGTTTTCCAAACAAAATGAAGAATAACAAAAAAAAATAGATTGGAGACATGCAGTTGGGCATGCAAACTTGCTTCTTCTATTAACTCAAAAAATAACAATTACAAAAGGGTTTCAAACTTGATTTGCAACAATCTAGAGCTACACACACACACTGAACAATCAGGAGCTTCTCAGAGCTCTCTATTCTTCCTATTCATCTGGAGCAATCTGCTGCTCCCTACAATCTCTAGGAATTAAGAGCTATCTGCTGCTCCTTACACATAACATTCTTTGTTGCTGTTGCAACTTCACTGTCTTGCAAATCACTTGCAATATTCTTCTGCACTAACTTCTGTCAGACTTAATCTGATTGTTACATTCCTTCTATTTGTCTATTTCAAAATTCCCTCTCAAAATTCAAACTTACCTAGCACAATAAATTTTGAGCAGTCAGGAGCAAGATGGTGATGAAGATCTCAAAATTTAAACTTGTTGTTGAAAGGCTCCTGACAAATAAGTGAGCAGGAGAATTGACATGACAAGACTTGGACAATAAATATTTCAAACACATAAGACTGCCATCATAAAGAGAACCAATCGCAAGAACTTGAAGTCTCAAAAGAGTATCCAATGAAAATGCCATTAATCAGGTAATGAATCAAGTGGTACAAAAATGCTACATGTTGCAAGTGTCAAGGAAGTCTCCATATCGTCTTTCTTGGTATCCAACTGCAGCCGGCAAAATATTTGAGAAATGCATTTGTTGTGGATCCTATAATTGCAATTTGTTTGGTGGCTAGGTAGCTTCTGTCAGGGCATAGCTTATGTAACTAATGCAACAAAACATGTTGGAAATGTGTAATATTCATAAATCAATGGAGAACCTGTATGGTCACTTGTAACAGTTCATGTATCTCTGCTAGCTACACAAGCTAGAGATCTTATAGTAACTCATAAATTAACATAAGTTCAGTCGATCTTCAAAAATTTCATTAAGCATCATGGGACATTTGCGTAGAGAGAGCAACCATGCAACGTTATTTTTGCAAAAAAAAATATTGGTGTATGCGGAAGAGTCTAAGACTGAGAGCATTCTTTAGAATGCAAATCTTATTGGCATTCTGAATGGTTTGTGTAGCTATCATCTGTTCCGATGCATTGACCGTAACCATACGAGTAAAGGCTTTCGACATCTTGTGATGGTTTGCAAACTTAGTATGGTGCCCAAAATAGTTAAGTGAATCATAAAATAGTCAGGTACGTAGCTTCGAAATCACAAAGAAATGGAGGGATTAATCAAATTGTTATCGACATCCTCAAAAGGTTTTGATATTGGTGTCGGGCCCGAAGCATTGTTCATAACCATTTGGACTTTATGTTGGTCTTAATACTGTTGTCGGCTCTCCCAAGAGTAGTGAAACTACCCCGACCTTGGCATGATGGATGAAATTAATGGCTACAACAGTGACCTTGCAGAGGATTACGCTCAAGTGAATCGAGCATCCTCCCAAAGCTCTACGAGATTTCAAGAAATGAGATAACATTGCAACATGTGAAGGTTCAAGAAGGATTCTATTCAGGAAGTGACTAGCAATATTGAGTTTGTTTGGTGACAGGAATCACAGAAGCTCGAGGTAGTTGTGGAACCCACAGAAATGCCCGATCGCTTCAAGGTAATATTTTCGGACTTCAAGCATAAAGGAACACGAAACCGACAACATTAATCTTGAACAGGTTGTTATGTTTACAAAGAAGTGAATACGCAAGTATCACGGAAGGTAGAGGTGTATGTGTCAATTAAATGCTCTGATCTTACGGAATGAATGAGAATTTTGGAACAGAGATATGTAGCGCACAAATTTAACAAGACTATTCTAATGTTTCCATGAGAAAATAATGTATTTTGAAATACATTTCGGCCTTCATTTGTGTTTCACTTGCATGCAACCACGTAAGTCTGATGAAAGGAGGGGATTGATCACATTATATCTGAGAGCGATCATTATGGTTGGGAGCCACGACCTTTTTGTATCACAATTTTTTGGCCAAGGATGAATGTGAGTACTTGATAAATATTACAAAACCACACATGGTGAAGTCGATAGTTGTGGATTACAAGACAGGGGGAAGCATGGATAGCAATGTACACACAAGCTCTGGTTGGTTCCTAAAACGTGGGAAAGATAAAATCATAAGATTTATTCAGAAAAGGATCACATATTTTTTATTCATACCAAGAAGGGATTCATGTTTTCTTACACACTGACGATTGTTTTTTTTATATAGATGAATAACTATTAAGGGGCAACACCCAGTATTCAAAAAGAGGTGTGTACATTTTTTTGTTTTCTTAGAAAAAAACCTGAGCCCATAACCATGTTGTTTCGGTCAAACCCTAGACCGTATACATAGTGTATTCCATACCCCTAGCCACATACGCAACTACAAAAATACTCCATTACAATATGACCCATACATACAAAAACGGTCGTAGACTGATTACAGAAATGTGCACACTATGACTATTTTGGTGATTCATTTAATGTTGAAAATGGCGGGCAGCATGGAGCTACAATGCTAATGTATCTTTCAAATGTGGATAAAGATAGGCGTTACACAATTGATGCTGCTTTTGTCTGAATTATGCACAGTAGGAAATTTTATATCATATGAAATTAGTCACAAAATGGTGTAACCGATGTCAATTTTCCACGTGTCAATTTCTCAACAATTGCAAACAATTGTTTTGGTGTGGCCTCTTCTCAACAGGCAACCATGAACATTTGTTTCTACAAATTTTTAACTCCAGACAAGCTTCTTGAACCTGCTTTGATACCACTTGTTGGAATAGGGGAGCATATACAAAAACAAAAATTACAATTTGTACTAATCAACAAAAAACATTACGTCAATCATCAGAGCTTCGGCTCTTTAGACTTACAGTTTTTATGACTCCATACTCAACATCTTACAAACTTACATCTTGCATCTAACAACTCTGCAGATCTCTCACAAACAGGGTGTTTCAGATGACCACAAACTAACATGTAAGTGGTTTCAGAAATTACCACAAACTATTAGACAACTCTACAGAACTGGACTCCAAAAGAGTGAGTAGCAATTACAAATACATTGCAATATGATGAAATCCAGAGGCAAAAAAGCATACAAGATCTAAATTTATTCAACTCAGAATTAAACCCAAAATAAAAAGAGTAGAAATTTAAAGCATAAAAATAAACTCAGAAAATCTTGATATTTTATTAATTAATTCAAAAAAAATCTGTCATAGAGCTGCTGCTCTTAATTCACAATCTGCTTCTTCTGAGCAGTCTCTTCTACTAGTTCACAATCTTCACTTCATAAAATAAAACTTGCCCAACAAGCAATATACAACCATAGAAATCACCAATCATTAATTACAATATTCATTACTAAAGATTCACGAAGGAGATATGCCAAGATTACAAACCAAAACCATAATAAATATTGTCCTTAAAAATTAAATGCCTGTCAATAATATTGTATGCCAAAAAGGCCACCAAAAAACATTCCATTGCTAGCATCAGATGAGAGACTTGCGGGACCACAAGGTCACCACACCACCGCGAGAGGCCAAAGAAGGAGCTGCGGTATGGTGGGGAAACCAAAGTACTGCACTGGGCCGAGGAGGAAGCTATGAGATCACGAGGAAAGGCTAAAGTTGGGATTAATTCCAACACTCCCCCTTAATCACAACTACTGCATTGTATGATGCCCAATCGATTTCTTTAATTTCTTTCAATGCTCAACCATAATGTCATTCTCTTATCTTATTATGAATGCTACGACATTCTCCAATTCTCCCCCTTAATCTCAACTATGAATTCTGATTTCTTTCTTTGATTTTTTCACTGATTCTTCAGTATCAACAATCTTCAACTTCTAGAGATCGAACCTAGGAAATCCCATTTTGCTATTGGGATGCTCTACCCATGAGCTCTAGCCAACTTTATAACCAATCCATTGTAGGTTCAAATGACATACACTTGATTTTTCTCAACTCTTCCCATAGAGTCACACTGTTGGTGCTTGGGGATCCTATCATTAGTCTCATCTTTTGTCTTCATACATTTCTTATTGTATGTTGTTGCATTTGACAGTGTTATTTCTTTAGCCAATGGTTGTTTCACTTTCCTCCAACAGCTACAGCTGAATTCTAGCAATCTCTTCCTCCTTGGTCCATGATTTTGATCCACACTTCATTCCAATCTTGTTCAAAAATAGCTTCAAACACCTCTTTCTTTCCTTGTCCTTAGATGGTGTCCTTTAACAGCTGTGGCTATGAGATTTTTTCATTCATTCATGTGATGATGGCTTCTCTCCAACCCACGATCAATTTTATTGCAATTTTCCTTCTTTGACAACTTCATATGCCTTCTTTTCAAAACATCCTTGAGCATTACTTTAATTGGTTCTTCAACAACTCCTATTGTACCAAAATTTAAATTTTACAATGGTAGCTTCAACTACTTCTCTGAATCTTTGTATCTCCTTGCATACGACCCCTTGCATATGGGGCATGTAACACTCAAACTTGGAAGCTCTTGTGGTTTCTTCTTGCACTTCTTTATTTTGTGGTTGCAAGCATGTTTTCTAACTTTTCCAAATCTATCAAACCTTTTTCAACTCTCAATAATGATGTCATTCATTTGGCTTTTTCAACTGATGTGGTAGTTTATGCAGCTCATGTCTTCAATTCTTAAAAACATTAAACTAAAATTTTTGCATCTTCACAATTTCCAAATGTCTTGCTTGACAACAATTTATTTTCACTCAAAACATTTTTCATCCCTTTTGAACATTCATACCTTTTATAATTTTTATTGATCTTCACATATGAACATTTTTACAATCTTTTGAACATACCTGAAAGCTTTTCCCAACTAGAACCATAACACCATCCACAATCCATTTTTATGCAACCTTTCATAGATTCATTCTTTGATGCAATATTCCAACATTTCTTTTCATGATGATTTTTCAAACCACACACATTGCAAGGGTGTAAATCCCAACACTTATCCTTGGTATGACATTTCCTATGCTAGTGTGTACATTCAACATTCTTGATTTCTCAAAAAAAATTACGTATACTTGTAGCATCATTCCCCTTACCTGGGACATACCCAAGACCTTAATACTTTGGCCTCATTGTTGGCTGAATTGGCTCTCTCATTCCTCGTTCATGATTTCCTAATCCTTTACCTATGTAACCAATTCTTTTCATAATTTTTAATCCAACATTGTTTTCAAAACAGCTAGCAGTTTTTGCAGATTCAAATACATCATCTCAATAGTCAAGATTTGCAAACTCATTAACATGTTCATCTTGATATCTTTTATCACAAATTATTTCAACAAAATCAGATTTACCAAATGAAGAACACAAATTTGTTGTGTCACATGAAACATCATACACTAATGGCTTTGACTTCAAACAATCTTTTTCTTGCTTCAATTTTGATATTTCCTTTTTCTGCAAACTGTTTTCATCTACTACCCTTTTTAAAATTTCTTCCAAATCTTCAATTTTTTTCTTAATTTCATCAAACAACTTTACTCTTTGTTCAAATTCCTCATTTCTTTTCTTAATCACTTCAAATGATTTCAGCTTTTCTTCTAGCTCTCCATTTTTAGCTTTAACTTTTCCCAACTCTTTCTCAAGTTCATAATTTTCTTCTAGCAGTATGTAGTTCTCTTTCTGCATCTTTTTTTTTTTTCAAAATAGCATCTATTATCCTTTTTAACATTGTCCAATTCACTTGTAAGTCTTATTAATTCTTCTTCCAAGATATTATTTTCAACCACTAAATTTTCATTCACCTTTTTAACTCTTTTTCCTACTTTCCCCATTTATAATAGACAATTTCAACTTACCTTACTTGATTTTGTTATAGGGATTTAGCAGTTGCATGTGCCTTTAATCCTCTATAGTCTCTATTTTCCCCTATTCAGCGACTCGCTCTGTAACTCTTTGTTTGATCATTAAACTGGTGTTCTTCACAATCTTTCTTTTGGTTGTGGCCTTGTATTAACCCTTCAACACAACCTCTTCTTCTTTAATAGTTGGTTGCTATCTAAAGATCTGAAATTCTCCCTATAGTGACTTCTTTGAATGGCTGCTTCTTCTTCATGTCAGCTATTGCACAACTTCTCCTATGGTAGTGATTTCTTCTCTTTGTCTTCAACTACAACTCTTTTGCTCTTCTCAATAATTATTTTTCTTCAAGAATTCCCCTTCATTCCTCTGATGTTTTCGAAGGACTACAGCCTCCGGCTTATTATTTAAAAATTGCAAACAATTGTTTTGGTGGAGCCTCTTCTCAACAACCAACCATGAACATTTTCTTCTACAAATTGCTAACCCTAGACAAGCTTCTTGAACCTGCTCTAATACCACTTGTTGGAATAGGGGAGCATATATAGAAACATAAAATATAATTTTTATTCATCAACAAAAAGCATTACGTCAACCATCAGAGTGTCGGCTCTTTAGACTTATAGTTTTTATAACTCCATACTTAGCATCCTATAGACTTACATCTTGCATCTAACAACTCTGTAGATCTCTCACAAACATGTGGTTTCAGATGACCACAAACTAACAAGCAAGTGGTTTCAGATTACCACAAACTATCAGATAGGTGGTTTCAGATTATCACAAACTAATAGACAACTCTATAGAACTAGACTCCAAAAGAGTGAGAAGTAATTACAAGTACTTTGCAATATCGTAAGACCTAGAGGTAGAGAAGCATACAAGAACTAATTTATTCAACTCGAAATTAAACCCAAAAAATCTTGATATTTTATTAATTAATTAAAAAAAAATCTCTCACAGAGCTGCTACTCTTAATTCACAATCTGCTTCTTCTGAGCACTCTCTTCTACTAGTTCACAATCTTCACTTCATAAAATAAAACTTGCCCAACAAGCAATATACAACTGTAGAAATCACCAGAAAAGAGAAGTATTAAATGTCATTAATTACAATATTCATTACCAAAGATTCACGAAGGAGATATGCCAAGATTACAAACCAAAACCATAATAAATATTGTCCTTAAAAATTAAATTCCCATAAAAAATGTTGTATGCCAAAAACGCCACCAAAAAACATTCCACCGCACAACCTCCAACATCAGACAAGAGACCTGTGGGACCGCGGGGTCACCGCACCACCGTGAGAGGCCAAAGAAGGAGTTGCAGTATGGCGAGGAAACCACAGTACCACACCAGTACGAGGATGAAGTTGTGGGATCACAGGGAAAGGCTGAAGTTGGGATTAATTCCAACAAATTTCTAATTAAGTTGTCCCATCCTTATTCTAGGTAAAGTGGGAGAATTTTGTCTTTCAAGCAACAGTTAAAAATTAAGAAGTGGTTAAAAGTATTAAAAAGAGTAAAAGTTTCCTTCTCTTTAACTGATTTTTAAGAATTATTTACAGAAAAAATAAAGTTATAAAAGTTAAATTCATTTGTAAAAGGGGGATCTTTTTGTTGTTCAATCAGAAGCTTCTATGAGGGTTGTGGATAGCATAGTAATTAGATGTTTGGGTCTAATTTTCAGTTTGTCTAAGAGACTGAGATGAGGAACAATAATTTTTGTAGTTTGATTGTTTGATGTAAATGTTCATTGTCTATGTGCAGTGATTTGGAATAAAATAATGTTGCTTATGAATAAGTCTATGAACTTATACGAGTCTTTGAATGTTCTTTCCCTATGAGGATGTACCATTTTGTTGTGTTTTATTCATGAACATTTATTTGCAAAAAATGTTAAATTGTAGTGGGTTGAGTCAGCAAGCTTTTGATAATCTAATATGAGGGTCATGATGTTCATTTTTTGCTAGTTTACTTTTCAACAAGTTAGTATTTTAATTCCATTTTAATTACACTTGTATCATGGTGATGAGCTAGTGTTAGTCTACCTTTCCTGCTTTTTAGTTACAAGAATACCCCATCTTCATTATTTAAAATTAATCTCATAACAAATCATCCATTTGTTGGTTTACATTGTCACTACCTATTGGGCGAGTCTTGGTTATTTGCAATGACAAACTATTCACCAACAGTTTTTGGCATCTCTATTGGGGATTCAAACTGAAAGACTAGTGCTTTATTTCCTTAGATTTTTGAAGATATCTCATGTGAAAGGAGATTCGTTACTCTGTTTGAAGTACAAATGCATAATGATGATGCAAAAATAGAAAAATCAAAGAAATGGTATGAAACCTGTGCCTACAATTCTAGAAATTCTTGCAATAGATGACAAAATACTTCATGACTTTTGGGATGACTATAAAGAGAGAATTATTGAAGCTGTAAGAACAAGGTTATGTGTGTTGGATGATTCCAAATCTATACTCTTATGGAGGAGTCTTTGTCATAGGTTTTACAAGCTGAAATAACTTGAAGAAAAAACATACTCACTACAGGTTCAAATCAAGAAAGTAAGACAGCTCAAAGAACAATTACGAGTTGATGATGATGATACTCCACGTGTCTCTGATACTCCCTATTCTTATAGTTTTTTAGTTTTGGATAAACAAGATACTAAAGAAATGATGAATAAACCTCATGAATATTCAATATCGTTGGAGGAAAATCATCATAATCAATGGAGTATTGAAAAAGTTGCATGTATGGATATGCCAAGGCAGCAACAAATGAAGATAATAATGATTTTTTGAGGTTATTTTTTTCTCTAGAGTTGAAAATTTCAGTTTTTAAACTATGGAAACACAACTTGATTCCAAAAAGTGTAAAGAATAAACATTACAAAATCTTTTTCAAATTGACACATAGCCGAAGTATATGACTTTTGAGTTTCATGAGGAAGATGGTGAAAAGAAAACATCACAACCAAAGGTGAGTAATGGATTTGTATTTGAGTCATTTTTCTTTGAAGATGCAATAATACCTTTTGGAAATGGTTCACCAAATGAAGCTTTTGTCAAAAGTGAAAAAAAAAATTGTTGTTGATGATTTTTCCAAATCTAAAATTGTAAAAGGAAAAGAAAATTCTGAAACTCATGAAGAGAAAAAGAATAGTCAAGTGGATAAAGGATTGGAGCCTTAATAATTTTTAGAAGCTTTGGGTGATAACTCTTTTTGTGAAGATGTTATGTTCCCTTCTTTATCATTTGTTGAAGAAGAATACTCTCCTGTTGAAAAATCAAGGTATTGATCCATTTCCTTCTTCAACTTCTGATAAATAATTTTCTGATTTGATTGCAATGAAGAAGGATGAGTTCTTTTTGACCAAGGAAGATCCCATGTTTGCTGAAGCTGATATTTATTCTAAGTTGGATAAAGGAGTGAACTATGATATCAAGAATTCTTTTATGTGTAACCACTTCAGCAATATAAATATTAGAAATGATGCAAATCTTGCTATAGAAAGCTTTGTTTATCCTTGCCTTCAATTAGAAAATGGAATATCATTCTACAACCCATTGCTTAGTCCGCAGACCATAAGTAGAAAGGTTGCAATTAGTAGCAACCATAAATCTGAAGTAGCAATAAATATTGGTTAATTCAAGATAGCTCAAGAAAGAAAAATCAGCACTATACAGGGTAAACATCCTATGGTTCAAGAAGATTCAAAATTTTATGATGAAAAGTGGTTGTCTGGTATGTATTTTAGTAAGTCCTTTCATTTCTTGAATTTCATATTTACATTCATATTGCTGGGTTTGCAAAAAATGCATGAGTTCACACCTCTGTTTCACACTAGTATCTCTTTCTCCCAGTTAGTGTTGGAAATTCATCCAACTCATGAGTCCATGTCCCAGTCGGCATCGACATTCACAGTCAACCCTTACCGCCATACCGTGCAGACACAGTCAACGGCTTGCAGTATCGAGGTGTCTACCGCTCTATTGCAGCTTCCTATTTCGCTCACCGTGGTATTGTGGTTAAACCGCATGCTGCTCCATCTTCCTCCATCCTGGCAATTACCGCAACCACCGAGGTCTTCCCTTTTGTCTCCTGCGGTAGCGCGGTGTTCTTCCCTGGTGGTTAGTAGTCAGTCAGTGGGCGGTTACCGCGGCCATCGTGGTCTATTTCTTAACCATGGCGGTAGCACGGGAAACTCCCTGCCTCCCAGCTCTGATGGTTATCGCGACCACCACGGTCTATTATTTAACCACGGCGGTAGCGCGGTAAGCCTATTACGGTCAGCTCCTGCAGTCACCGTGGCCACCGCGATCTCCTTGTAAACCACAACGGTAGCGCGTAGTCAACGTTGGTTGACTTTTTAACTTCTTTGGTGCGCTTGATAGTGGGATCCACGCAGGCTTAAAAGGACAGATTTGTTTAATATTTTGTTTTGTATAAGGACGAATATTAAGTCGATATGACCTTGGTTAGGATGTTTAATCTGCTCGCATTTGCACGTCTTTAATGTTGTATTTATTTTGTTCTAGATCAAAATTCTTTAAATACTAGGATATATTTTGTAATCCCAATAGAAGAAAAGTTAATATAATTTTTTCTCTCAAGTAACAAGGTGATTTAATGGCAGTTCTAAGTTAATATTTAATGTGTGTTTAAAATTTGAATTTCTTTCTTCTATCTCTGCTATTTCCTTCATGTGGTATCAGAGCTGTAAGGTTAGTTTTAGAGAGTTTGTAAATCATGGCAGCAAGCACAAGCTTGAGTAATCCTCAAATTCCACAGTTGAATGGAAAGAATTATGACTACTGGTCTATAACAATGAGAGCATTGTTCTGTTCACAAGATTTACAGTAGTATGCAGAGAATGGGTTTCTAGAACCAGCAGATGCAGCAACATATAATGCTTTGACACAAGTAGAGAAAGACTTGTTGAAGGATAACAAAAAGAAGGATTCAAAGGCTCACTTCTTTATTCTACAAGGTGTACATGAAAGTATCTTTCCCAAAATATCAGCCACTACTAAGTCTAAGCAAGCATGGGACATATTACAGATAGCATATCAAGGAATGGACAAAGTCAAAACTGCAAAGTTGCAGATACTAAGAAGAGAGTTTAAGACTCTGTTTATGAAAGAAAATGAGTCTATAGATACATATTTTACTCAAATAATGGGATTGGTAAACCAGATGAGAACACATGGATAGACACTAGAAGATGTCAAAGTTATAGAAAAGATTATGAGGAGCTTACCCACCAGATTTGAGACAATTGTAGTCACAATAGAAGAGACAAAGGATCTCACATAGTACTCAGTTGATGAGCTATATGCTTCACTAATTTCTCATGAGCATAGACTCAGCAGAACTGCAAATATTGCATTGGAGCATGCATTCAAGTCAGAAGCTTCAATCAACCAAGGAAGAAGCAGAGGTAGATCAAATTACAGAGCAAAAGGAAGAGGAGTCAATAGAGGTGGAAGAAATAACCAGTTAAGTTCAAGTGGAAGAGGCAGCAACCAAAACCCATCTCAAAACTTTCCTCAAGGACAAAGGTATGATAAATCTCAGGTCCAATGCCATTATTGTAAAAAGTTTGGTCATTATATGAATGAGTGTAGAAAGAAACAGTATGAAATGGGTAGACAAGATGCAAACTTTTCTACAGAGAGTCAAGACAACAGACTTGATAAGAGTACTATGTTTTTAGCCTGTAATGTAGCTCAAGCTAGTGAGAAAGAAGTTTGGTTTTCAGATTCAAGTTGTAGTAACCATATGATAGGGAATTTAGAGTTATTCACAAGTCTAGATGAGAATATGAAGTCAAATGTCACCCTGGGAAATGACAACAAAGTGTCAGTTAAAGGAAAAGGGAATGTGAATATTCTAACCAAGCAGGGGGAGCAGAAATATACTTCTGATGTCTATTTTGTGCCTAGCCTTAAACACAATTTGATGAGTGTAGGACAGTTAATTCAAAAGGGTTATAGAGTGTCTTTCAAGAATGGGTTATGTACTATTTTAGACAAATACCCAAGTGGCGAGTTGATTGCCAAAATTCACATGACAAACAATAGAATGTTTCCCTTGAGAATTCAGCCAGATCTAAGTACAAACTTTGCACAAGCACAAGACGAGTCAACTGCTATTCAAACTATCTTTCAAGCAGAAGTAAAGGATGAGAATTGGCTTTGGCATTTAAGGTTCGGTTATTTAAACTTTGGAGGTCTGAATTTACTTCATAGGAAGAACATGGTAAAGGGAATTCCTTTAATTCAAAAACTAGAGAAAGTTTGTGAGGGTTGCATACTTGGAAAGCAACATAGAGAGTCTTTCCCAGTAGGGAAATCCACTAGAGAAAAATCCCCATTGGAAATAGTTCATTCAGATTTATGTGGTCCAATGCAGACACCTTCAATAGGTGGTAGTTTCTATTTTCTGACATTTATAGATGATTATTCAAGGAAGACATGGGTGTATTTTCTGAAACAAAAAGGTGATGTGTTTAGTTACTTTTGTCAATTTAAATCTTTAGCTAAAAAACAAAGTGCTTGTTTCATCAAAGTTCTGAGAAGAGATAGAGGAGGTGAATACATATCAAGAGAGTTTCTAAATTTTTACAAAGAACATGGAATACACAAATAGTTCACAACAAGATACACACCTCAACAGAATGGTGTAGCTGAGAGGAAAAATAGAACCATAATGGAAATGGCTAGAAGCATGTTAAAAGCCAAGTACTTAACAAATGAATTTTGGACTGAAGTTATATCCTGTGCAGCATACATCATGAATAGATGCCCAACTAAAAGTGTGATGAATATAATTCCTAAAGAAGAATGGTTTGGTAAAAAGCATAGTGTGTCTCACATGAGAGTCTTTGGTTGTGTTTCATATGCATATGTTCCTAAACAGTTGAGAAGGAAACTTGATAACAAGGGAGAAAAATGCATCTTTGTTGGATACAGTGAAGAATCCAAAGCATACAAGCTATTTAATCCCTCAACCAAGAAAGTAATAATCAATAGGGATGTTCAATTTGTTGAAAATGAAGCATGGGATGGAAGCAAAGAAAATACAGTCAATGTTACTGTCAATATCTCTCAAGATGAGAATGAAAATATAGTTCAAACTAATGTACCTGTAGTTCCTAATCAACCTCAAGCAAGTGGTCAGCAACTGACACCGGCTAGTAATACAAGAGTAGCAACAAGAGGTCCGTAGACACCTACCACAACAAGAATTTCTGGCACAGGACCTTCAAGTCCACATTCTGTAGATTCAAGTGACTTATCAAATCCAACTTTGGCTAGTATGAGAAGACAGAAAATCAGAAGCATGACTGATATCTATAATCAAAATGAAGGCGAGAACAATCGACAACAATTTACACTATTTGATTTTCATTCACAAGCTGAAGATCCTATTCACTATGAGGATGCAATCAAGGAAGAGAAATGGTTAACAACAATGGATGATGAGATAGATTCAATAGAAAACAATCAAACATGGGAGTTGCAAAGTCTTCCAAAAGACAAAGATGTAATAGGTGTAAAATGGATTTATAAGACTAAGTTGAATGCAGATGGAGAAGTGCAGAGGCACAAAGCAAGATTAGTGGTAAAAGGTTATGCACAACAACCTTGAGTAGATTACAATGAAACTTTTGAACCAGTTGCAAGACTTGACATAGTCAGAATGCTATTGGCTTTAGCAGCACAAAATAGATGGCTAGTTCACCAGATGGATGTGAAGTCAGCATTTCTCAATGGATATCTAGAAGAGGAAGTCTACATTGAACAACCACCAGGATATGAAATATCAGGACAAGAGGACAAAGTCTATAAACTGAAAAAGGCACTGTATGGTTTAAAACAAGCCCCAAGAGCATGGTATAGCATAATTGACAATTATTTCACAAGCAATGGATTTACCAGATGTGATAGTGAACCAACATTGTATACCAAAGTGAATGATGAAGGTAAAATTTTAATAATATGCCTATATGTTGATGATTTGATTTTAACAGGGAATCTATCAATTGAAATGTTTAAAACATAAATGATGAAAGAGTTTGAAATGATAGACATGGGCATGATGAAGTATTTTTTAGGCATTGAGGTAACATAGAATAGATATGGTATTTTTATTTCACAGTCTAAATATGCAAAGGATGTTTTAAAGAGATTCAATATGTCAAACTATAAGTCAACACCTACTCCAATGGTGACTAGACTGAAATTGAGCAGAGAAGACAAAGGCTCAAAAGTTAATCCAACTTTATACAAACAAGTAGTAGGAAGTTTAATGTATTTGATAGCCATAAGGCCTGACATCATGTATGCAGTCAGTTTGATTTCTAGATTCATGGAAACACCAAAGGAGAATCACTGGCAAGCTGGAAAGAGAATCTTAAGGTATATTAGTGGAGCAAGAAATTTTGGAATCCAATATTCCAGATCAGATCATTTCAGATTAACAGGATATATAGACAGTGATTGCACTGGAAGTGTGGATGACAGAAAAAGCATCTTTGGTTTTTTTCATTTTGGAAGTGGTGTAGTTGCATGGGTTTCAAAGAAACAGCCTATTGTCACTTCATCATCAGCTGAAGCTAAGGATGTTGCAGCCACCAGTGCATCATGTCAAGCAGTATGGATGAGAAGAGTATTGCATGAAATCCAGAATGGGCAGACAGAGGCAACTCCAATTTTCTATGACAACAATTCAGCCATAGCTCTGTCGAAGAACCCTGTATTTCACAAATGCAACAAACAAATTGATACAAGGTTTCATTTTATCAGGGAACTGATTTCTGGTGGGGAGATTTCATTAATTTTTTGTAGGTCTGATTAACAGCAGGCAAATTTATTTACCAAGGCACTGAAGACAGATAGCTTCAACTTTCAACGAGACAGGATGGGAATCAGCAATGGCGCGAGTTGCACTCAACGGGGAGTGTTGCAAATTCATCCAACTTGTGAGTTGACGTCCCAGTCGGCATCTGTAGTCGCAGTCAACCCTTACCACCATACCGCATAGACACAGTCAACAGCTTGCGGTATCGCGGTGTCTACCACTCTACCACAGCTTCCTATTTCGCTCACCGCGGTATCATGGTTAAACCGCATGCGGCTCCGTCTTCCTCCGTTGTGGCAGTTATCGCAACCACCGCGGTCTTCCCTTTTGTCTCTTGCGGTAGCACAGTGTTCTTCCTTGGCGGTTAGTAGTCAATCAATGGGCAGTTACCGCGGCCACTGCGGTCTGTTTCTTAACCACGGCGGTAGCGCGGTAAACTCCCTACCTCCCAGCTTTGACAGTTACCGCAACCATCGTGGTCTATTATTTAACCACGACGGTAGCACAGTAAGCCCATTATGGTCAGCTCCTGCAGTCTCCATGGCCACCACGGTCTCCTTGTAAACCACAGCAGTAGCGCGGTAGTCAATGTCAGTTCACTTTTTGACTTCTTCAGTGCGCTCGATAGTGGGATCCATGTAGGCTTAAAAGGATGGATTTGTTTAATATTTTGTTTTGTATAAGGACGAATATTAAGTTGATATGACCTTGGTTAGGACGTTTAATCTGCTGGCATTTGCATGTCTTTAATGTTGTATTTATTTTGTTGTAGATCAAAATTCTTTAAATACTGGGATATATTTTGTAATCGCAACAAAAGAAAAGTTAATATAATTTTTGCTCTCAAGTAGCAAGGTGATTTAATGGTATTTTTGAGTTAATATTTAATGTGTGTTTAAAATTTGATTTTCTCTCTTCTATCTCTGTTGTTTCCTTCAGTCAGTTAATGGCTTCGTATAGCCTTTGAAAATGTTGGGTTTGTCATAACTAGTCCAGGTATATAGGTGTCTTACCTTTTCCTTTTTCAGTTGTTTGGGTTTGGTTTCAGTTTTGGCTTGACAATTTTCTTTGTTTTCTCTCGTGACTCTACTGCCCAATGGATAAGGCACTGGTCTACCCCTTAGATTTTGGATTTCTAAACATCTTCTCAGAAAATGCAATCCCCAGTCAAAGCCAATTGTTACCCTAAATTAAATCATGAGAAATTTAAGCAAAATATTCTTAAAATATCGATTGAACCTCAATTGGTGGTTACATTGCATCCCTTCATGTTGTTGGTCATTTAGCTATTATTATGAGGAATATGATGAATTTAAAATTTGATCTTCCTCAAGGAACCATGATATAGGAGTCTTCCCCAGAAATTTGATGGAATACTTGATATTTACAATCCTACGATTGACACTATTGGGAATGTGGCCAAAATGTAACATTTATGTCTTCACTCATGACTAAATCTATTCTCTACCATAACAATGACAAGCTATAGTTGCAATTCTCCATTGAAAATGGCTGCTATTCGACCTCTTAGGTGTCATGTAGAACATCCTACGAGCATTGTTATAGGATGAAAGTATATGCATTACACATAAATCTATACTTATTGGAGGAGCAAGCCTTGTTCTTATCATAAACATAGGTCTTTTTTGGGGTCAATATTGATGGGATCCCAGGTGGACAAAATACAATGTTTGCATTTGCCTTATTTTATGGATTGCTTCTCTTCCCATGCACAACCATGGTCGGGTATGAAATTTTTTTTTTTGGGTTAAAATATCAATCACAAAAGAACAAGTTGAAGCACTTAGAATGAGTGTGAATGTTGCAATGACCAAATAGTTACTTCAGTCCATATTTTCAAGGAAGTATCTTCTATATTCCAATCGGTCTATACCAATAGTAGTTTTCTTGATATTCAAGGGAAATGTGAATTCGGGCTGCCTATGCACTTAAGGAAAACCACAACCATTTAATAAAATAGAAATACATAAGACGCCATGGGAATCGATCAATCTATAAGCACCAGTAGACTTCAATCATAAGGCCGCCAACATAAAGAGAACAAATCACAAGAACTTAAAGTCTCAGAAGAGTATCTGATGAAAATGACATTAATCAGGTAATGAATTGGGTGGTACAAAATGTTGCATGTTGCAAGGCTCAATGAAGTCTCCATATCATATTTCATGGTATCCGACTACAACCCACAAAATATGTGATAAATGCATTTGTGATTTGTTTGGTGGCTAGGTATCCTTCGTCAGGGTAGAGCTTATGTCAGTAATGCAGCAAAACACGTTGGAAATGTGCAATGTTCTAGAATAAATAGAGAATCTATATGGTTGCCTATAACAGTTCATGTATCTCTGATAGCTATGCAAGCCAAAGATCTTATAGGAACAACTATCAACATAAGTTTAGTCGATCTTCAAAAATTTCATTAAGCATCTTGGGAAATTTTTGAAGAGAGAGCAACCATACAACATTATTGTTGCAAAAATAAGTACTGGTTTATGCGGAAGAGTTGAAGACTGAGAACATTCTTTAGAATGAAAATCTTATCGACATTCTAAATATTTTGTCTAACTATCATCGAGTCTAATGCATTGATCAAAACCAGTCTTTCTTTTTTTCTGATCACTTTACCTTGTTCATTCAACTTATTTCTTAACACCCACTTGGTTCCAATCACATTTTTCTCCTTAGGCCTTCGAACAAGTTCCCAAGTTTTTTTCTTCATGATCTAATTCAATTCTTTTTTTATAGCATCTATCCACCCTTGTTCATTTCTCATTTCCTTATATGTTTGAGGTTCTATATTTGATTATAAATCAAAATGTACCTATTATTTTGATCTTTCCAGTCTCATTTGGGTTAGAACCCCACTATCTTTGTTACCAATAATTTGATCTTCAATGTGATTTTCTAAACATACTTAGTTGGAGTCTTTAAAACAACTTCCTCTTCATGTTCTTCAATATTTCTATCAATTGATTCCTCTTCCATTTCAACTTCCAAAATAGTGGTACTCTGAATAGTTTCATGAACCTTTACATTTGAGCTTTCAACTATCCTCTTCAACCATTTGTTATAACATTTGTAAGCTTTGCTTCTTAAAGAGTAACCAAGAAAAATACCTTTATTTTATGTTCAATCAAAATTATCCAAATTCTCTTCATCTCTCTTGATAAAGCACTTGCTTCAAAAAATCTTTAGATGCCTTAGTGATGTTGGTCTTCCTTCCCATAGCTGATATGGAGTCTTCTCTATTTTATTTTTTATCTGAACTCTATTTAGAATGCACACAACTGTCTGTGTAGCCTCTCTCTAGTACATATCTAGTAGATTTACCCTACATAGCATAGTCTTTTCCATTTCCTGTATAGTCTGCTTCTTTCTTTAAACAACCCTATTTTTTTATGGCATTCTAGGAGTAGAAAACTACCTCTAGATTCCATGCTCTTCTCAAAATCTCTCATACTTCTATTCTGTAAATTCACCGCCTCTATTTGATTTTAGGACCCATTTTCTTCTTTTAGTTTTATTCTCTACCATAATCTTGAATGCTTTAAACTTCCCAAAGGTTTTTAATTTATCTTTTAGATATATAATCCAAGTCATTCTAGAATAATCATCAATTAACTTCATGGAATATAGGTCTCCTTGTAGACTTTTAGTCCTCATTAGTCTGCAAAAATATTTATGTATCAAATCGAGTTGATTTGATGTAGAATACTCCATACCTAGATATTTTCTTCTTGTATTCTTTCCTTCATGACATGGCTTGAGTTGATTGACTAAGGTTTCTTGATTCTTGGCATATCTTAGACCAAACCTTTTGAACTCATCTTGACAATATCATAAAAAATTATATGTTCTAACCTTCTATTTCAAAGCCAACTCTCATCCTTCTGATAAGTGAGACACCTTTTACCATTCAACTCACTAAGATGATATATATCACTATTTGTCCTGCTTCCTTTCTCAATCAACTCATTGGTACTTGATTTTATAATTTCACAACCATCAACACTAAAGGATAAATGATATCTCTCATCACACATTTGATTGACACTCAACAAATTATTTTTTAAACCTTAAACATATAAAACATCATGTATCTTTTCCTTACGACCATGAAGAACTAATGTACCTTAATTACCAGATATTTTAGAAATCAAATTATTTCCAAGGGTAACTGAACCACCTTCAAATTATTTGAAATTCATGAACTTAATTTTGTCTCTGGTCATATGACTAGAGCAACTGCATTCCATAATCAATAGGTTTTTCCTCTCCTTCTAAGCATGTAATGCAATTTGTGCAATCAAATACTTCTCAAATTTCATCTCCGGTGTAGGAGCACCAAGTTGCTTTCAAGCCTCCATGAGGCCATCTGTAAATAATTGCTCTATTTTATGTATTTCGTCTTATAATAAGGTTTATCAAACCATTTTATAGGTTTTTGAGTCTTAGTAATTCATATTTGAAGTCATTTGTAAAATAATTTTTAAAGTTGTTCCATATTGTAAAAAAATTGTAAAAGTTGCGCAAGAAAGTTGTCAAGCAACTTGTCAAAAGTGTCATTAAGGTGTTTTTTCAACAAAATAATTAAAAGGTGGTTGAACATAGTTGGTTTTGGTTGGAAATGTATAATTACACCCTCCAAAACTCGAATTGAGGGGTTGGAGACATTATTTTTGAAGTTTGATGAATGGCAACCTCAAGTTTTGTGTGCATTTTCTGATTTTTACATTGTTTCTAGGATCAAGTTGTGCTTTATACGGCCTGGTATGGACTCAATTAATGTATAATAATATATTTATGGAAATATCTCTGCTTCTAGTCTCCAATTATATTTGTCTCATTGAATTTTATTGAGTTTTGTGGAAGATATGACTATTTTGGTGAGGCTGCCTATTCTAACAATATTGTGCAGAATTTACAGTCTAAAAACATTTGATGGTTGGGATTTTAAAGTCTATATTTTGGATGTGAAACCAATTTAATTTTATTTCTATGTGAATCTAATTTCATTTACTTCAAGTATCATCAAAATTCATTAAGTTTTGAATACGTTATGACCATTTTTGTGAGGGCAAGTTTGAACACTTACTAAGGTTTGCAGTTTTGGGAAAAATGTAATAACTTTAATTTCCACCATTGGATCTTCATAAAAATTGGAAAGGAATTCTTTAATTATGGCATCTTCAATATCACTGAAGTGATTGGCTTTATAATTTTTTTTGAGGAAGTTATAAATGGTAGTTCAGTGCATTGAATTGCGAGTACCATGAGAGTGTTTTCAATGTGATCTAGAATGCACTTAATGTTTGTTTAATATGAATAATTTTATGGAAGTTGTCAAGTGAATGTTATTTTGAGTTGTGAATCCTCTTTCTCTCCATCAGTTTGGTATCAGAGCCTGAAGATGCTCTGTGAAAGTTTTTGTGGTTTTTGAGTGTGGTTGTTTGCAGGTTTAGGAAGGAACCTAATTGCCTAGGTGAGGCAAGGTGAAGTGGAAGCAAGGAGAGACTTGCTTGCGAAGATGGAATTTTTAAAGAGATTTTGGTAGGCTGAGGATTCACTAAGAAAGAAGGAAAGGGAGGGAAAGGAAATGAGAAAGAAGGAAATTCAAAAAGAAAGACAAATAGAGTTTGAGAAAGCCATGGAAAAGATAAGCCAGCAGTTGGAAAGATTAGTCAAAGAACACCAACTTCTTAAGGAAGCACAAAGGAGTTGGAATATACCAATTTCAAAGAGGTTAAGATGGCCTCTAAAGAATATTATGAAGAAGCAAAGAAAAAAGAAGAAGGAAACAAATGAGATGGAAGTAAAGTTTGAATCTACTATTCAAGTTGAGCAAGATAAGTTACAAGTTGAGATGCATGATATTTTGATTGTGTTTGAAGATGAACAAACTTCTTTGTTGGTTAATGAACATATTGATGTTGAGATTAATGATGTGGTTGTTGTTGGTACTTAAGTAGTTGATGAAATTTTTGTTGATGAACAAGTTGAGAAGGTTGTTGATGTTACTGATAACCTTGGTATTGATACTCAAGTTGATGATGATAAAGTTGTTGATAACATTGATGTTGATATTCATGATCAAGTTGTTGTTGATAATAAGGTTGTGAATAAATATGTTGTAGGTCTATTTGATAATGAGGTATATGAAGGTTTGAAATAGTATGATGCAGGTTATATATGGTACTCTAATGATTAGAATGAAGATATAGATGATGCTACTGAGGTCTATACACAAGAAATGGAGTTTTGGAGCCTAGATGTTGAAAAGATGATGGAGAAGAGATGGTATAAGAAGAAGAGGAAGACAAAACCATGGGTTAAGATGAAGATACAAGTGTTTGTGATTATAGGTGATAGTGAAGATTCATTTCTTTTTGCAGGTGCTTTATTTTATGCTAACTCAGGGGACTTGAGTTTTTTCTTCAAGGGGTGTATGGTGCAAGAGCACCAAGTTGCTTTCAAGCCTCCATGAGGCCATTTGTAAATAATTTCTCTATTTTATGTATTGTGTCTTATAGTAAGGTTTATCAAACCATTTTATAGGTGTTTAAGTCTTAGAAAAGCATATTTGAAGTCATTTGTCAAATAATGTTTAAAGTTGTTCCATATTGTAAAAAATTGTAAAAGTTGCTTAAGAAAGTTGTCAAGATACTTGTCAAAAGTGTCATTAAGGTGTTTTGTCAACAAACTAATTAAAAGGTTGTTGAAAATAGTTGGTTTTTTTTGGAACTGTATAATTACACCCTCCAAAACTCGAATTGGGGGGTTGGAGACATTATTTTTAAAGTTTGATGAATGACAACCTCAAGTTTTGTGTGCATTTTCTGATTTTTACATTGTTTCCATGCTGAAGTTGTGCTTTTTATGGCCTGGTATGGACTCGTTTAATGGATTATCATATATGGATGGAAATATGTCTGATTCTAGTTTCCAAAAAAAATTTCGCAATCAATTTTATTGAGTTTTGTGGAAGATATGACTATTTTGGTGAGACTGCCTATTCTAACAATATTGTGCATAATTTATAGTCTAAAAAAATTTGATATTTCTATGTGAATCTACTTTCATTTTCTTCAATTCTCACCAAAATTCATTATGTTTTTGAATAAGTTATGACCATTTTTGTGAGGGTAGGTTTAAACACTACCTAGGGTTTGCAGTTTTTGGAAAAATTTAATAACTTTATTTTCCACCATTGGATCTTCATAAAAATTGGAAAAGAATTATGTAATTACGTTATCGTCAATATCACTGAAGTGATTGGCTTTATGATTTTTTTTGTGGAATTTATAAATGGTAGTTTGGTGCATTGAATTGCAGGTACCATTAGAGTGTTTTTAATGTGATCTAGAATACACTTAATCTTTGTTTAAGATGAGTAATTTTATGGAAGTTGTCAAGTGAATGGTATGTTGAGTTGTGAATCCTCTTGCTCTGCATCAGTTTGGTATTAGAGCCTGAAGATTTTGTAGGAATTTTTTTTGTGTTTTGTGAGTGTGGTTGTTTGTAGGTTTAGGAAGGAACCTGATTGCCTAGGTGAGGCAAGGTGAATTGGATTCAAGGAGAGACTTTCTTGTGAAGGTGGAATTTTTAAAGAGATTTTGGTAGGCTGAGGATTCACGAAGGAAGAATGAAAGACAGGAAAAGGAAATGAGAAAGAAGGAAAGACATAAAGAAAGACAAATAGAGTTTGAGAAAGCCATGGAAAAGATAAGCCAACAGTTGGAGAGATTAGTCAAAGAACACCAACTTCTTAAGGAAGCACAAAGGAGTTGGAATATACCAATGTCAAAGAGGTTAAGATGGCATCTAAAGAATATTATGAAGAAGCAAAGAAAACAAAAGAAGGAAAAAAATGAGACAAATAAAGTTTGAATCTACTATTCAAGTTGAGCAAGATAAGTTACAAGTTGAGATGCATGATATTTTGATTGTGTTTGAAGATGAACAAACTTCTTTGTTGATTAATGAACAAGCTGATGTTGAGATTAATGATGTGGTTGCTATTGGTACTCAAGTAGTTGATGAAATTGTTGTTGATGAACAAGTTGAGAAGGTTATTGATGTTACTGATAACCTTGGTATTGACACTTGTGTTGATGATGATAAATTTGTTGATAACATTGATGTTGATATTCATGATCAAGTTGTTATTGATAATAAGGTTGTTAATAAATATGTTGTAGATCTATTTGATAATGAGGTATATGAAGGTTTTCAAGAGTATGATGCAGGTTATATATGGTTCTCTAATGATAAGAATGAAGATATAGATGATGCTATTGAGGTTTATACACAAGAAATGGAGTTTTCGAGCCTAGATGTTGAGAAGATGATGGAGAAGAGATGGTATAAGAAGAAGAGGAAGACAAAACCATGGGTTAAGATGAAGATACAAGCGTTTGTGATTGCAGGTGATAGTGAAGATTCATTTAATTTTTTAGGTGCTTTATTTTATGCTAACTTAGGGGACTTGCATTTTTTCTTCAAGGGGTGTATGGTGTAGGAGCATCAAGTTGCTTTCAAGCCTCCATGAGGCCATTTATAAATAATTGCTCTATTTTATGTATTGGGTCTTATAATAAGGTTTATCAAACCATTTTATAGGTGTTTGAGTCTTAGGAATTCATATTTGAAGTCATTTGTCAAATAATGTTTAAAGTTGTTCCATATTGTAAAAAATTTGTAAAAGTTGCTCAAGAAAGTTGTCAAGCAAATTGTCAAAAGTGTCATTAAGGTTTTTTGTAAACAAACTAATTAAAAGGTGGTTTAAAAAAGTTTTTTTTGGTTGGAAATGTATAATTACACCCTCCAAAACTCGAATTGGGGGGTTGGAGACATTATTTTTGAAGTTTGATTGATGGCAACCGCAAGTTTTGTGTGCACTTTCTAATTTTTACATTGTTTCTAGGCTGAAGTTGTTCTTTTTACAACTTGGTATGGACTAAATTAATGTAGAATTATATATGGATGGAAATATCTCTGCTTCTAGTTTCCAATTATTTTTATCTCATTTAATTTTATTGAGTTTTGTGGAAGATATGACTATTTTTTGTGAGACTGCCTATTCTAACAATATTGTGCAGAATTTACAGTCTAAAAACATTTGATGGTATGGATTTTAAAGTCTATATTTTGGATCTAAAACCAATTGGATTTCATTTCTATGTGCATCTACTTTCAGTTTCTTCAAGTCTCATCAAATTTCATTAAGTTTTGAATACATTATGACCATTTTTGTGAGGGCAAGTTTGAACACTGCCTAGGGTTTGCAGTTTTGGGAAAAATGTAATAACTTTAGTTTCCACCATTGGATCTTCATAAAAATTGGAACGGAAGTTTGTAATTATGTTATATTCAATATCACTGAAGTGATCTCCTTTATGATTTTTTTTGTGGAATTTATAAATGTTAGTTCGGTGCATTGAATTGTGAGTTGGCTTGAGAGTGTTTTCAATGTGATCTAGAATTCACTTAATCTTTGTTTAAGATGAATAATTTTATGGAAGTTGTCAAGTGAATGGTATGTTGAGTTGTGAATCCTCTTGCTCTGCATAAATCTCCTCTAGAACCTTCTTCTAGACCTTCTCTGGAATATTATTCTTTTCTCTCCAGTAATGGGAAACTCAAAAAAATTCTTCTATAGTTCCTTGCCATATTCCCAAAATTGTTGCACTTAAAATGGATAATATTGAAATTGAATAGACGTGAAAATGCATTATTACTGAAAAAAAATTACCTTCTTACTGAAAAACTTTTACAATCCACAACCTTATGTCGATACTCATTACAATTAAAATGATAACCAAAAAAATAAAAACTTGACTTGGTATTGATTCCTTGTCTTCTGAATCTCCTCCTTTAGTTGTGTACTTGAACAAATCCATCATTCTAAGTCACAGTTCCATTATTTTTTGATGTCCTCTCTAACTATGAACTTCCAAAACCAATCACTTCTAGACTTGTCTTAGTAGACTTCTCTGACTATTCTATCACCTTTTTCTTCTAATCATAAAAACTAATGTTGGTTTTGTCATGTGAAAATTTATGATCTTCTAATATACGATCTACGATTTTAGTACTTTTACTGAACTTCAACTATATTTGTTGGTTTTCCTTCTCAAGCTCTTTCCTATCTAAAAAAATTATTGCCTCAAGCTTTTCATAATCCTTGTCTTTTTCTGATAAATTTTCTTGCAACACTTCTTCAACCCTTTTTCTTCTTCTTCCTAAATCTTCAGATCAACAATCATCTTTTCCACAACCTTCAGATCCTTTTCTGACTCTTCTTTGGTTCTTACTTATTCTGCAATTTTGGTATTTAGTTTCTTGATCTCCTTTTTGGCCCATAACAAATTCTCTAGAAGATCTGCTTCTTCTTCACCCTTTTCTTTGGAACTCACTTCAGTATTACCACCAGCAGTTTCAAAATCCATGAATATAACTTCTTTGTTTTCATCAATGGATGCATCTTCATCATCTTCTTCTGTAGAATATTCTTCTTCTTATTCTTATTCATTAGTATAAAAACTTCTATGCTTTCTCTATCCTTTAGATCTTCTATGAAAAGGCTTTTTTCCATAATTTTGATTAGCATTATTAGTATTCTTGTGGGGACACTTGGCCATAAAATTTCCAACATATCCACAACTAAAATATTTGAAATGTAATTTACCTTTGTACTTACCAAAACCTCTTTGTAGCTTCCTAAAAAAATTTGCTTCTTCTGGATCTGATCCATAATAAGAATCATTACCATCTTGCATAATAGATACTCTAAAAGCATCTTCATTTCTTATAGAATCTTCATTATCAAATCTCATCTCAAATGTAGTTGATGTTCCATGCAACTCAATCAACTTTACAGTATTCAAATCTCTAGCTTCTTCTATAGGAAAAGTTTTTGGATCAAACCTTCTAGGTAAGGATTTGAGTACCTTCTTTACAATAGTCTTCTTCAAAGTTTCACCAAGACCTTGAATATGATTTACAATTTCTTCTCTCTAGATCATTATTATAACAATGTTCTCATCTTCTTTCATCCTTAGGCCTTCAAATTGATCTTTGTAAGTCTATAAAATTTCTTCTTTGAATTTTCATCACCTTTATATATAGTTTCCAATATTTCCCACATATCCTTTATTTTTCTACAATATATTACTTTTGAAAACTCAATGTTAGTCAAACCACATAAAAGAGTGTTCCTAGCCTTAGCATTTATTTCATAAGCCCTCTTTCCAATCAAATCCCTAGGAGGGTTATCAAGAAATTCATACCACTCTACAACAATATTCCACAAGTCCATACTTAAAGCCATTAGATATGAATCCATCCTAAATTCCCAAGAAGAAAAATTATATCCATAAAAAATTAGTACTTTGTTTCCAAAATAATTATCCTATGCCATCCCATATCTACCTTAAGTTGTTAAACTCTTTCAAAGGAACTTAGATTTGATACCAATGGAAGGGAACACAATCTATTGAGATGGGGGGTGAATCATTAGATCCAAATAATTATAACAATTTTTGAAACCTTCACAATCACTTTATAGATTTTAAACATGAAGAAAACTAAACCATACAAGCTAATAAATAAACCAATTAAATAACCACACAAGATAATAGATAACACTATATTTTTACATGGAAACCTGGAGTGGGAAAACCATGATGAGAAGTCCTCACAAGTAGAAATATAATAATGAATCTTTACAGTAAGTATGCACGAACCTATTAGAGACACCAATCCCCAAATGATTTAGTAGGCACCAACATATAGGAGGCACCAATCCCTATCAGAACAATACAAAAGAAAGTAGGCACCAACATACCAAAAAAATAATAATGGTGAATTTGAAATATGATACCAGTAACCCACTGGCACTCTCTCTTTTCTCCACGCTTCTACTCCAGTACAACTATACATCTCACTATAGTAATTTCATTATGATGATTATTGGATGCACTCTATTATATACATACTTGGAAACACAATTGAACACATAGATACTCACTCATACATCACTTCTTCATACAATGCATTTGAACATTTAAAATATATACATGGCACTACATTAACACTCTACTATGCCCACCAGGGATCTACACCAACCTAGAAAACATAGGACATACCTAAATTAAAATTACATGAAACATGTGATACAAAAGTCAAAACTTGTTGCCAAAAATACTTGACACCTTGGACCACCAAGGGAAACTTAAATAGGTCCTATGCCCACTCTACACACTTGAAGTCATTACCTCATGCTTGTAGCCATTACTACATTTGCCTTGAACATGGAATAGCATGATGAGACTTTTCATACTTAAAACTCCTTGAACATTGAGCCAAACCATAGGAAACTCTAGAACATGATAGAACTAGTGTAAGCATACACTTCTTCAAAACCACGGAGCTACAACATATTTATAAAAGAAATTCCACCCATATTAAATGATCTCTTTGCCCAAAATATATCTTCTCAGATCATTACAAATAGTCCTGACTGCATACCCAACATGGTATGATAAATACATGAACTTTCTTAGATCCCCCACTAAGATTATTGATCTAATATAATTATGTGATTAGTATAACCATCATTAAAGAAAATATAGTAGACATAATATAAGGGGCAAAGAAATGTATATAATGACAACCATACATAAATAAATTAGATGAGAAATAGAAAACAATGATGTGTGAATATATTTAATCCTTAAGACAAAAGACTAAAACTTTAATCTTGTAGAATAACAATGAACGAATGACCATAAAATATAATAATATATCAAGGTTAACATAAGTCGCAAGGATACATGTGCACATTAGATTGATGAAATAAAAATAGTATTGACAATTCCTATTATATATGTGTGGAAAATTACTACATGTTCCATTTTTATGTTAGTAATGATACACCCATCATGAGAAGAATTGAAGAATGATTTGTACACACCTACATACAAATATTTGAGTTTCATTAAATATTTAGTATAGATGTTGATAATTTGTGTTTGCAATTATATGCATCTATCTATGTCAAATGTGCACCAAAATTGGGATAACATATAAGAGTTAAAATATGACACCTATTCCATTTTTCCTTCTTCTTTGGTCCCACAATGATTAACTCTTTGTAAGTTTAAAAATAGCTTATGGAGCCATAATATCATATTCTCATTAGGCTCGGTACCAAAATTTTTATTCATGATCCCCTAGATTCCTTATTAATCACCTTGGATCATATCTATGGGTGCAAACATTATAGAAGCCACTTCTACAATCATTGGTAAAAAAAAAATTACTTTCGTATTTAAAAATTAAAGTTTAATCATTGAAAACCACCTCACTAACAATTATGAGTTCACTTAGCACATGATTTAGTTGATTCTTGTGATGAGTTTCATTGTCTCTAAAGGTATTCATTCACTCATTTGAAAACATCAAACAGGTGTTCATTGCATACATATAGGATTTGATTTGTAAATAGATAAAAATAATATACTAAAAAATTATGAGAGAATTACACCATATTAGGTCCATTAAACACTTATTTTTTGTGTTTGGTTATTGTTACTAATTTATCAAATCAGTTCAACTATGGGTCTAACTAGCAACAAGATAACCCTCATGATTCAACACATTCTCAAGGATATTTGTGAAAATTATCAAATCATACAAACAATAGATATTTGATATAAAGGAAAAAGAATTCTTGCACACCATAATATGTTAGTTCAAATTTGTAAGATACAATTTATTTTCATATATTTGATTAGATGCACAATCACTATGATCATGCCCATACTTGCATAGATGCACTTGAACAAAGTATTATCAATGCAAAGACTTTGATATCTTTATTTATGCATATTAGAAATATCTAGTACATGAGTAATTCAATTTCTAACATTTTCATAATATATTTTTAGAATTAAACTTAAAATGAGATATCACATTTATTTTCTATATTTCATGTATACAGTTCTTATTGCATAATTAATTAAACTATATTATTTTATATAGATTGTATTTCTTCCATAAAATATTATTTCAATTCATTTCATAAAAATTATTCAATAATATTCTTAAAATTTTCTCCAACACTAAATTCACATACTTAGTCTAGCTTAACCAAATATTTCAATTAGCTCTATCTCTTGTTATCTCCATCCCCAAGATATATCGAGATGCTCCTAAATCCTTCATTTCGAATTGTGATAATTGGGAGTTTAGATCTGAAATCAAAATTTTATCTTTCCTAAAAAACATCATATCATCAACTTCCAATGCAATGGTGAGAAAACAATCATAAATAGTTTTATAGTAAACACAATGATCAGATTTAGATCTCATAAATCCCAAAATCAACACAAAGGTGTTAATTTTTTCATACCACATCCTAGGAGATTGCTTAAGACCATACATAGACTTTTTCAAATTGAATACCAAACTTTCTTTACCTTTAACCATGTATTATTCAGGCTATGACATATAGATTTCTTCCTCCAAGTCACCCTGAAGGAAACTTGTTTTCACATCCATCTTCTCCACTTGTAAATTTCATATGTTCTTGCTAGTGATAATAGAAACTGAATAGATGTCATCCTTGCAATAGGATAGAATATCTTACCATAATCTATTCCCTCCACTTATGAATAACCCTTTGCAACCAAACTTGATTTATGATTCCCAACGCTACCATCAAGACCAAATTTCTTCTTAAGCACCCATTTGCAACTAATGGGTTTACATCCTCCAAGCAAGGGCACCAAATTCCATGAATTAATTTTCTTCAACGTAGCCATCTCCTAATCCATGGATTTAATATAGTAATATACATCACTCATACCCATGGCCTCTTGCATAGTCCTTGGCTCATCAACATTATCAATAAAAGTGAAAGACGAAAAATCATCATTGGCTATGGTTTAGGACATAGAACAACAATTTTCTACACCTCATTCAAGGAAACCCTAGAGATATTAATCCAAGGAATGAAGTAAGGGGAATAAATCTTGTTCTAGGGTTTCCTAGGGTATGATTAGAGACTAAAAGATGGTTCACCACCAAGCTAGGGCTTGGAAAGACAAATGACATGCAAGATCAAATATGAAATCTAATGATATGCAAAGCTTCACTAAATGACCTAGAAATGAATATAAAATAGAATAGGAAATTGGAAGAGAAAAGAGGGGCACCTCAAAACCTGTAGAAGCTTTAATGGGGACATGAAATGATGAAAGTGTTGAATATAGTGCGTACTAGGATTCATACGACAGTCTAGGTGAAGTAGTCACAAATTAGGGTTTTTGGGTAGGAACATAAATCTAGCAAAGACAAGTCTAAAACTCTTGAAATCTACAAATTTTACTGAACTAGGACTCATATGCTAGAAGTGGCGTATTAGTCTAGTTTGTCATTTTTAGAGGATCAAGGTCTGAATTTTCTCTTCAATCTCTCCTCTGCCTGTTCAACTTGACTTCCAGGTCGAAATTGCCAAATTTTGATATGTAGATGTCTTCCAATGATCTTCTAAACTAGGACAACTTGCACAACTTTGAACACTTGACAACTTCTTTCCAATCTTTCTCTTCAATATGTTTTCAACCTAGACCTATAAATCACATACTAAAGAGAGGGAAAACTATTGTTTTGTTACTGGAAAGGGGTTTGCCTTGGTCAAACCTCATTTTGGTAATCAAATCTTGTAATGAAATTAAATGAAAAGGATGAATCATGAATGAATAAAATCATGTGTTGCAACTCAACAAACCCTAGCAATAAAGTACTACAAACATGTATGGGATGGCTCTAATGGATGTATATCCTGACTCTTTCCTGAATGTAATAGATCTTGAATAGAATGCTTTCTTGAATCACAAAACCCTACATCACAATTGTTAGCTCAAAAACAAACATGATGTATGAGGACTTTTACATGATGCTTGATGCTTGAATTATGCTCCAAAACACATGATAATAATCTCTTGAATGCTCATGTAGACACTTGAGTGCTCTTGTGAACTCTTGAATGCTTAATTTTTCTATAATGCTTGAATACTCAAGTTGTTAGATGAAAAAAGAGTGAAATAACCTTGTATTTATACTTGTTTATGCCAAATTTCTTGAATTACAACACTACAAGATGACATCAGATCTAGGAGGATAAAATACAACCAAGAATTTGAATTAAATTTAATTTTAGGCCACATGGGACTCATATGCTAGAAGTGGCATATGAGTCCCATTAGGCCAAGCTATGGGACACATTTTTTAAGAAAAGCTTAGATTCATGTGAAATCAGTATCGGTGCCCCAAAATATAGGTGGGACCCATACACCCAAGGTGGCGTATGAGTCCCAGATAACTAAATTTGGGCCAAACAATCTAAAAACACCTAAATTATGATTATATTCTGGTTGTGTCAGGATTATCCTCTAAAAGATGCATTAATTAAGGCTTGTGGATACAAAATAAAGCTAAATGAGGCATAAGGAAGCCTAGTTAATTAATAAAACTCTAGATTACTGTGAAACTATTGTTCAACACTTTTCAACACCCTAAATAAGGCACAACTAGGTCCATTTATTTTACAAGGGCCCAAGACCTAATGCCAATGTGTTAAGCACATTACAACACTAAATCAAGTTAACATTAAGCTCAAATTAACAAGAAGGACCCAAACAAGTGTGAAAATGTGATGGATGAAATTTTTTGACACTACATAAAGCAAAAATAATATTTGAATCCAATAATGAATAAGCAAACCTTTCAGGTGAATAACCAAATCTATCAAGCTTTTTCCTATCTCTCATAGAACTCCTTAACTGTTGAGGTTGATGTTCTTCTTCTTCTTCAAAACTGTTAGAGCTTCTCAAGCTCTCCTCGTTAGTAGTTCCATTATGTCCTTCAAGTTTAAATTTCTAAGGGTCAAGAGGAATTTGAATCACATCTTCTTTATTTTGTTCTAATATAGGCTATAAAATAGTGGAAGAAGGTTTCATCTCTTTAAAGATAACACTTGAACTATAGAGAACCTTTTCAGCCACTAGATCTCAAAGCTTGTACTCTGTCACACCAATATCATAACCAATGAAGATAAATTTAACAACCTTGATTTCCAACTCTAACCTTTTCTCCTTTGGCACATGAGTATATGCCTCACAACCAAACATACAAAGATGTCTCAAAGAGGGATTTTTTCCTGGCCACATTTCCATTGGTGTCTTTTCAATAAGAGTTGATGTAGGAGATCTGTTAACCAGATAACATAGTGACACCAACTTCAGCCTAGAACTTTTTTTCAAGGCCCACTCCATGTAGCATACTCATAGCCCTCTCCATCAATGTCTTGTTCATCCTCTCTACAATGCCATTCTTCTAAGGGGTACATGGAGTTGATTTAGTCCTTTCAATCCCATGTTCTTTACATAAATTATAAAAATATGCTAAATAAAACTCACCATCATTATTCATCCCAAAACACTTAATCTTCCTACTAGTGTGGGTGCTACCACAATAGTGGTTTACAATTTCTGAGAGGAACTAATTTTGTTTGAAATCATATATTTTTAGAAAATATAATGATTTAAGCCTTAAAAATTTCCATTTTAAGGATTCCAATTGAAGTGGGTTTAATGAAACCACCTTAGATCAAACCCCCTTGGATAAAACCTTGCTAGTTTTAAACCATACCTATAAATGAGTCTCTTTTACACCTATCAAAATGCTGATAAAAAATCACTTTTGATTTACCTTTTGGGGGATCAAATGAATTCATTTAAAATTTATTTCAAATGATTATGCTAGTCCTTGGAATGAGCTATCCAACAAATATAATTTTAATATGTTTTGGTTTTATCATGTTTTTAGTTTTTTAGTTTTATTAAACATTAGTTTTTCATCTAAAATAATGGTCTTTGTTTTGCACATGTCTAAAAATAGTAGATTATCAAAAAAATAAAAAATAAATATGAGTGCACTAGATATTGAAGCCCTTGATCCAACAAAAAAAATAATGGAATTTTGATATATACAAAAAAAGTTACGTGTTATACGATCGCTCTTTGTCTGAATTGTAATTGGTTTGAATTTGAACTTGATTGAATAAAAAAAATATCTAACCAATGGGAAGCACTGGATATTAGAGTTACAAATCTAAATTTGAAATAACTAGAATTTTATCCTTCATGGAAAAAAACGTTATGCGTTATATGGTGTGCGTCACTTTTAAAAATGTTGTTTTCTAAAAAAACCAGTTTTCATAGGAGATGGAAAAAGAAGTGCAATATAATTCCATAAATTTTGAAAAAAACATATTTTTAGAATCTACAAAACAAATGTGACGAGACTCTAGTTTGCATCATCTTCAAATTCCTCACGGTTTAGCCACTATAGGTGCCCGAATGTGAATATTTAGTTTAAAATAATAATTTCAGTGTCCAGTTTGGGAAAAAAATATAAACCACTATTGTGGGATCCCCTGTGTAATTTTTACCAAGGGCTTAAACTCCTTAAATCGAACGAAGACTTCAGATTTACTTCTAAGAAAGTAAACAAATATCCTTCTACTATAATCATCTATGAAATAAAAAATATATATAGATTTTATAACAAAGGAACATTTACATGACCAAAAACATCACAATCCTTATAGTCGAAAACCCCAAAAGATTTGTGAGAACTATGATAAAAACATTCATGATTTTTCTTTCCATACACACAATGTTAGCAAATCTAACTCAAGATTACAATCATCAAGACCCTGAAAAAGGCAGTTATTTCTTCAAGGTTCTCAAACCCTTTTCACCAATGTGACCAAGTCTTTGGTGCCAAAACATTGTCTTCTCAGTAGCTAGCTTCATCTCCAAAACATGAGCACCTTTAGGTACCTAGAAAGAATGACCATCAAAAGTGGAAGAAAATTTATGCTTTTGTTGGTTCCAATGCTTAGGATAGTGACTTAGAAGTCCTTTTTTTCTTTTCCATAGAATAAATATTACACTAAACTATGCATGTGCCCAACTGAAGTAGAGTTCCTATTCAAACACCCTTAGCAAGCACCTATAGCTCCTCCTGACATCTTGCATCCTCCATTCACGATGATAACCTACACACCAACATCATTCAAATTACTTACAAAAATAATATTTCGTGCTAAACTAGAGATATGCAAGACATCAGCAATCCACTTCATGCTACCATCTAGGAATCTTATCTTGACTCTTTTATGACCAACAATATTTAGGTTAGAATCATCACCTAGGTACACCTTTCAACCATCATAACTTTCATAATTAAAAAAAACCTTTATGAAAAGTCATGTGGAAAGAAGTACCAGAGTCTATCAACCACACATATTGCAATGTATGTGCTGCCAAGGAAACAACAAAAGCATCTGCATCATATTGAGAGGATTTATCAAATTCAAAGTCAGAGAAAGGATTCTTTTTCTTATTTTTCTCCTCACAATCTTTGTGGAAATGACAAGATTTTCCACGATTCCCAAAAATTTCCTTGGTCTTACAAGGAGAATTAGATCTCCCAAAGGATTTTGATTCTGAATTTTCTTGATTCATGTTCTTCCTTTTTCCTTTTTCTTTCATTCTTCCTTGAGTTGTGAGAGACTCCTTATCCATTTTAGAATATTTTCTCTGTATCTCTTTAGATAAAAATAATGCCACCACTTCATCCATCTTAAAGGTGGTCATTTCACTTCCAATGGCCATGATAAGGTGGTTCCATGAATCCAATAGCGAACAAAACAAAGTCATTCAACGATCCTCCTCCTCCATTTTCACACCAATAGAGTTCAACAAGGCAACTAGAATTTTGAATGCATTTAGGTGATCTGTAATAGATCATCCTTCCTCCATCCTCAAATAATACATCTTATTTCTCATGAATAAATTCTCTACCAAGGATTTAGCTTGATAAATCTGGGCAAGTTTCTTCCAAATAGGTGCAACCATATTCTTTTCATGAATGCTTAGGAGTACTAAATTAGCTAAACATATTCTTATCAGACCCTTAGCCTTTTGATCCATCAAATCGTGATCTTCTTGTTCCATGCTCATTAGCATAGTTCCATAAATAGTTGTACACAATACATGGTCTACAAGCATGTCTTCCATCTTGAGATTACATAGAGCAAAGTTGCCTCCATTAAACTTTTGTATCTTAAATCTACCAGATGTGCTTGCCATCTCCTTCTTTCAATGAGTTCAACTAAAAGTTTTTGCAACATGCTCCCACTCAAAATAATATTAGTACAAAAAACCCTCTAACCCACAATAGGAAAGATAGGTGATAAGGCTCTGATACCAATTGAAAGGAAGCCAGGTACATGGAAAAGCTTCCAACACCAATCTATCAAAGGAGAGAATGTGTAATGTTTTTATAGTTTCAAACTATTATTCAATTACAACAAGAAAGATACACATAAAAGGTAACACAAATAGCATCAGAGATACAACAAAAAAACATAACACAAAATATACGTGGGAAAAACCCTTTTGGGAGAAAAAACCAACACTCCAAAAGCTTGAATAATGTATTATCTATTAAAAAACAGTTACAATACACTTGCAATTCAAGCCTTTTCTAGGAGATTGATTGTGTTAGAATTCTAGAGTCAATCAAGAAATATAATGGTATCTCAACAACAACGTCATGCCACAACAAAATACAAGTGCTTAATATATAGAAGCTTACAATGCATAACTTAGACATTTATAAATTGATTGCCAAAGGCTAAAGATGCAACATGGAAAGAACCAAAACCACTAAACATGCATAATGGTAAGTTTCCAATTGTCACCACATGCGAAAATTACAACTACCCATTGTCACAAAACCTGCACATGCAAAACCTACACCTACCAAATAATAATTGAAGATCGAAAAATTGCATTCCATGAAAACTTAACATGGCAATAGAAGATTCCTTCATGCACAACTCCACCCATAAATACAACTTTCCAACTTGACTCCTCAGAAATAGAAACTACAAGTTACAACTCATAAGCCAACATGGGAAGTTTATCATCATTAAATATTTAAATAATCAATGCTATTAAAAACAAGGTTGAGATGCCTTCATTGTCCTAACAAAAATCTTCCCTCATATCTAAACTAAGTTGTTGGCACAAAGTCAGGTATAAACATATTTTTTGGTAGGAAGTACAAATGGTTCTAATATTTTAATTGCTCATCGATGGAGGTGGATATTTGGAGATAGGGTAAGAACCATAAAATGTAATTATTCTGATTGTCTAGTAATAGTTTAAATTTGATTTAAATTTGATTTTGGATAATATCGTATATTGGCTATCTATCAACATTATCACTTCCTTCTAGAATTCACTATGTTCTTTAAATAAATATAACGAGTAAGTGTATGCTTGTTAGAGGGAATTTGGTTTTTCAATTTGGAATTGAAATTATTGTTTTGTCAAGAAAACACAGTAGTTTAAAATGTATGTCTTAAAACATTTATTTTTCAAAAATAAATAGATTCTTTAGATTTTATTTATGTTTTTAATTTGGAATATAAAATTACTTTTCATTTATTAATAGATTTTTGTTTTATTTATAAAGTTATCAATTTTTTTATTTATGTTTTTAATTAGTAAGATGTTTGTTTTATTTATAAAGTTATCAACTTTTTTATTTTTGGTAATATTATAAATTATTTTTTTTAATTTTGATTTAATAATATTAATTAATGAAGAAAAGATCTTTCAAAATGGTATTATGCTATATTATATTGTAGTCATAAGGTTAAGTATTTTTTGAAAAAAATAATGATGTATTGTAGTTTGTCTCTTAATTTTATTTTTTTATATATCATGATATTTTTATAATGTAATTAAAGGTACTTGGAGTTAATTTTATAAATTTAATTTATTTTTATAAGGAATAGAAATTATTGTGAAAAAAATAAATGTGCTCTAAAATTATAGCAAGTGATATATTATGATAAACATGTGGAAAAGAAAGTAGAGTTCTTCTAAGTTAACTTGATATAATATATCTACATGCATGATTTTTTGTACTACAAGAAATGTGAAAGACAAGGATACTTTTTATATCTTTAAATCTTAATGTAGTATCTTTTAAGGATATGCATTTTCTTTTAGAGTCATGCAATTTATCTAAATACTTGCATGCAAAGAATAAGTTAGGGAAAAAATAAACATGCAGTATGAAAATATAAATTATGTATGAAAAATATTTTGATGGATAGAAAAACATGCAAGCATAGAAAAAAAATCATACATGAAAACAAATAATGCATGCATAAAATAGTTATGCATTCATGAAGAAAAAATTAACACATGTGTGAAAATGTAATGCTTGTTAAAAAAAATTGATGCATGTACATAGAAAATATTTATGTATGAGAAAGCAATGCATGTGATGTAGAGCATCACTCTCATTTTCAATTTTGTTTTTATTTCTTTCCTTCAATTTTGTAAATTTAGTTTTGTCTTAGTGTAATTTGCTTCTTAATGTGTCGTTAAGTTTCTTGGTCAAATCTTCTTGGGAAATAGACAATTTGAAAATTTGGCTCATGGTTCGGTAGTCTGAAGATCAACAAGTATTTGTAGAGGAATGGACACTAAAAGAGGGGTTCAATGCTAAAGGAGAAAAGGGATTCAGTATATTGAGAGGCAACCGATGGTGGAAGGAAGGAGCCATTGAAAATTCGGTGACATCGATTGACTGGAAGAAGAGACGAAGTCATCTAAATGTCGATGATATTGTATGTAATCATGTTGATCATTGAGGATAAATATGTTGTGCTTTGTATTGCCCCTATAATTTGAATGGAACACAACAATCTTGTTCTTCTTGTCATTGTTTGTGAAAGGTTCTAGTCTGTTGTTTCATGTTAAATCTTGAACCTCCTACAAATTTGTAATGGTTTTCTTGGGTATGAGTTCTCTCTGAGTTTGATTTATTTTGTGATCAGAAAGGAATGCCCTCAAGTGGTATTAGAGCCTAAAATTGATTGGTCATTGGTGAGTAATAACATTCCTCCAAGGAGAATGGGCAGAGAAGGATCCTGAGGAATAGGCATAAGGGAATAACATGGTGAATAATTGTTGCAGCACTTGATAGAAAGAATGGATGCCTTGGAAATGGAATAGAGAAGAGGGACCCTTGATGAAGTTGCCAGTGATGATGAGGAGGAGGAAGAACAACCACAAGATGACAATGAGGGAGGACAAGGAGACAAGGAAGGTTTTGAGGAAAGATTGTTGAGGACTGTCATGAATGTGGGTTCCAAACCCAAAATAGAAGTTCCTACCTATTCAGGAGGTCTCAATGGCGAAGATCTAATTGATTGGATTAATTATTTAGACAAGTAATTTGAATATGAGGGTGTAGAAGAAGAAAGGAGAGTGAAATTGTGTTGCACCAAATTGAAGGGCCACACTACTATGTGGTGGGACTTTGTCCAAATTGAGAGGAGAAGAAAGAATAAGGAAAAGATTAAATCTTGGGATTAGATGGTGGAAAATTTGAAGGCTAAGTTCCTTCTAGGATATTATCAAACTAGTCTCTTCAAAATATTGCAGAATTTGAAACAAAAAGAAATGTCTATGAAAGATTATACGAAATTCTATAAGTTGGTGATTAGATTAGGGCATAGTGGGGAAGATGTGGAGAAAATTAAGAGATATATGACTGGTATAAAGTATAGTCTACAATATGAATTAAGCCTTGTGTCCCCTAGAATCTTGGAGGAGGCTTATCAACTTTCCTTAAAGGTAGAGGAAAATTTGCAAAGGAAACAAAGTTCACAAGAGAAGAAGAGAGGAAGAGGTTTTAGAGGAAGGTGGCAACAAACTGGTAGAGGGCAACAACATCATCAAGGAGAAGAGGTTGAAATTTCTAGTGGACTATCCAACAATGATATAGGAGGCTTTCAAAGCAAAGGGGCCAAATCCTATGGAAGATGTGGTTCTTAAGGTAGAGGTAAAGGGTTCATTGGAAAATGCTTTAAGTGCAACAAATATGGACACAAGAGTTGGGAATGCTTTGAATCCTCTTAAGGGGGACATTCCAAGTTTGAAATAAGTAATTGAATTGTTCATGCTAACAAAGAAAGTGTGGGGTCTCTTGTTCACCACAAAGAGGAACCAAAATCTAGTAAATCATTATTCCTAAAGAGGGTATTGTCGAAGCCTCAAAAGGAAAGCTATGAATCAGTTCAAAGGAGAGACTTATTCGAGGCCAAGTGTAAGTCCAAAGGAAAATGTTGCAAACTAATCATTGATAGTGGTAGTATAGATAATATTGTTGCAACAGAGATGGTAGAAAACTTAGATATTAAAATAATTAAGCATCCATCTCCTGATAAGGTATCCTGGTTGTAAAAAGGACATCAATTATTAGTAAATGAGTAGGCCCATGTTGACTTTAAGATTGGTAGATATAAAGATATTTTTCTTTGTGATATGATTCCTATGGATCTGTGCCATGTATTGCTTCGTAGAACATGGAAATTTGATAGGAAATAAGTGCATAATGGAAGGGAGAACACATATATTATTGAGAAAGATGGAGTGAAACATACCTTGATGCCTATGAATGCCTATGAAGGAGCTTGAAAAAGACAATAGTAGTAGTAGCATCATAAGGTAATGTTGGTCAGTGGTAAGGAGTTTCTACATGACTTGAAGAATGAAGAAATAGGATATGCTTTGGTTCTTAAACCTAGGAGTGTATTTAATACTAAAAAATTTGATGATTTGCCTCTTGAAGTGCAAGATATTTTGAAGCAACATTTGGATATTTTTGCATCTGATTTTCCAAGTGGATTACCTCTTATGAGGAGCATCAACCACTAGAATGATTTGATTCTGGGGGCTAGCCTTCTTAACAAGGTTGCTTACAGGTTGAAACCTATGGAAAATGAGGAAATAACGAAGCAAGTGGAGGACCTTTTGAAGAATGGTTTGATAAGGGAAAGCATAAGTCCTTGTACTATTCTCATAGTACCAATGCCAAAGAAATGAGGGGAATGACATATGTTTACCAATTCAAGGGATATTAACAAAATTACCATAAGATATAGGTTTCCCATTCCTAGAATTGAAGATTTAATGGCTTTTTTAAGTGGCTTAGTGTATTTTTCTAAAATAGACTTGAAGATTGGCTACCACCAAATAGGAATCAGACTAGGAGATAAATTGAAGATAGCCTTTAAGGCTAGTAATGGTTTGTATGAATGGCTTGTTATGCCTTTTGGATTGTCTAATGCACCTAGCACTTTTATGCGACTCATGAATGAGGTTTTGAAACCATTCCTTGGTGAATTTGTGATTGTATACTTGGATGAAATTTTGGTGTTTAGTAGATCTAAGGAGGATCATCTTGAGCATTTGAGGCGGGTATTGAAGAGGCTGCATGAAGAGAAGTTGTAGATAAATTTGAAAAAGTGTGTATGTATGCATACCGAACTGGTTTATTTGGTCTTTTTGGTGTCAAATAAGGTATTAAAGAGGGAAAAAGAGAATTTACAAGCCATCCTTGATTGGCCAACACCTAAAAATTTAATGGAGGTAAGGAGATTTCATGGGCTCGCAAGTTTTTATAGAAAAATTATTATAAGTTTCAGTTATGTGGTACCACCTATTCTTGAAACTATAAAGGGGAATAAGAGGCTATTTGTATGGACTAGGAAGGCTGAAGAGAGTTTTAAATTTCTAAAGAAAAAGGTGAGTGAGAAACCCATTCTTGCTTTGCTTGGTTTTGAAAAGGTGTTTCAAGTAGAGTGTGATGCTAGTGGGTTGGCTATTGGGGCTATCCTAAGTCAAGAAGGTAAACCAGTAGTATACTTTAGTGAGATACTAAATGATACAAAAAGGAAGTATTAAGCTTATTATTTGGAATTCTATGCTTTGGTTCAATCTTTAAAGAAACAGAGACATTATTTTCTTCCTAATGAGTTCATTGTATACATGGATAATCATGCTTTGTAGTTTATCAACAACCAACATAAATTGGATCAAAGACATGCCAAGTGGGTTGAGTATCTCCAAAGTTTTAATTTTGTTTTGAAGCATAAAATTTGAAAAATAAATAAAGTTGATGACACTTTGAGTAGAAATAATTTTTTGTTATGTGAAATACAAACTAACAGTGTGAGCTTTGAAATTTTGAAAGAGTTGTACACAAAGGGTGCAAATTTTAAGAAAGCATTTGCAACTTGTAGTGATCTTATTTACAAGAATAGAAAGTCATGGGTGGATTATATGATTCAAGAAGGTTTTTTTCTCAAAGGGAATAAATTATGCATTCCTAAAGGATCCACATGATACTATTTGTTGAAGGAAAATCATTGTAATAGTCTTGTTGGTCACTTTGGATAGGATAAGACTTTTTTGTAGTTGAGCACTCATTAGTTTTGGCCAAAAATGCAAGTGGATGTGAGGATATATGTTGAAAGGTGCAAAATTTGTCAACATGCTAAAGGGAGAAGCTAGAATGTTGGATTATATCAGCCACTTCCAATTCTAGCTAGGCCTTGGGATTCTGTGAGTATGGACTTTATGTTGGGTTTCCCTCATACACAAAGGGGAAATGTTTCAATATTTTTTGTGGTAGATAGGTTTTCTAAAATGGTGGATTTTATACCTTGTAAGAAAACTATTGATGCCACTAACATTGCAAATTTTTTCTTCAAAGAAGTAGTGAGATTGCATAAAATTCCTAAAACTACCATCTCTGATAGGGATACTAAGTTTGTGGGTCATTTTTGGAGGACCCTATGGTAGAAATTGGGCACTAGTATGAATTTTAGTTCTGCTTACCATCCCCAAATGGATGGAAAGACAAAAGTTGTTCACCGAAGTCTGAGAAACATGTTGAGGTGTATTGCTAGGAAAACACCAAGAAATTGGGATCTAGCTTTGGCTCAAGCTGAGTTTGCATTTAATGATTCTCCTAATTGAAGTACTAGATTTAATCCATTTTATGTAGTGTATGGTATGCATCCAATGGGGGTTTATGAGATGAGAGACCTCGGTAATATGGAAAGGCGAAGTGTAGTAGGTGAATATTTTACTAAACTCATTGATTATCTCCATGAAGAGGTCAAAAAAATAGAAAAGGAAATAATCAGAAATATAAACAATGCGCTGATAAAAATTGGAGGGAGATACATTTCTAGATTGGAGACCTTGTATTGGCTAACCTTCAAAAGGAAAGATATCCTAGAGGAGAGTACAAAAAGATCAAAATGAAAAATATTGGACCCTGCAAAGTTCTCTGAAGATTTCTTAGATAATGCTTATGAAAAATCTCTTGCTTCAGACCTTAGAATTTCACCTATTTTTAATGTAGAAAACTTGTATCCTTATAAGGGAAATTTTGAGGATGATGCAGTAGAGGTAGAGTCTTCAAACACTTAGAAATATTAAGGAACTTTATCTTCACCACAAGACATCTAATGCATTCTAGATACATAGCTGTCGAAGAAACCCCTTAGGCATGAATACTTCAGATATCTGGTGAAGTGCAGCGATCATCCAGTGGAGGATGCTTCTTGTCTTATCGAATTTGAACTCTCTTAGTTGGGTTATTTGTAGACCTCATGACCAGGAGCTCATGAAATTTTTCAGCTTGGGGAGTCTAAGGCAGAGCATTGCTCTCATTTTCAATTTTGGTTTTATTTATTTCCTTCAATTTGGTAGATTCAGTTTTTTCTTAGTGTAATCTGCTTCTTAATGTGTTGTTAAGTTTCTTGGTCGAATCTTCTTGGTAAATTGACAGTTAGCAAATTTGGTTGATGGTTTGGTACTTGGAAGGTTGACATGTATTTGTAGAGGAATGGACACTGAAGGAGGGTTTCAATGCTAAAGGAGAATAGGGGTTCGGGATATTGAGAGGCAACCGACGATGGAAGGAAGGAGTCATTCAAAAGTTGGTGACATTGATCAACTGGAAGAAAAGTTGAAGTCATCTAAATTTTGGTGATATTGTATGTAATCGGGCTGATCATTGAGGCCAAATATGTTATGCTTTGTATCACCCCTATAATTTGAATGGAACACAACAATCTTGTTCTTCTTGTCATTGTTTGTGACAATTTCTAGTCTGTTGTTTCATGTTAAATCCTGAACTTCCTACAAATTTGTAATGATTTGCTTGGGTATTAGGTCTCTGTGAGTTTGATTTTTCTTTGACCAACAAGTTTTCCATCAACTTGCATCCAAAAAAAATCATGTGTAAGAAATGAATGGATGTATGTAAAGAGAATGTATGATTGATAAAGGATCTTTATCACATCGATATAGTCAACCTTAGTTTACTATACAAATATGTTGAGGTTATATTTCCATAGAATTCATCAAAGTAAAGTAAACAATGCTTCAAAGAGAGTCAGATCCTCCTATATTCCAGGAAATTAGATTGATTAATCAACATTGCATTTCATTTTTCTCACCATGACATCTTTAAGTTGGGATTGGTACCTAAATACTACATCAACCAAAGCTACATTTTTAGGGTTCCATTCTTACTAGTTTGTCTCACATTAGTACTCAATATGAATCAACTTTACATTTTGTTTTATGCACCAAGACATGGTTAATTGAGATTGGTCTCCAACTACTACATCAACTACTATTGCATTTTGTAGAGCTACATATGTTCTATTTGATCCCACCTCATTTCTCCAAAAAATATATTCTCACTCCTTATGATATGGTGAATGCATGATGCTAATTTCCTCTTAATATAATTAAAAAATATTTAGGAATTCTTATATGCATTTCTCTTACCCTACTTTATTTACTTAGTTAAATACAAAACCAAGGAAATCCTTCCCCCTTATAAATTTTTCTATGGCTTTGAACTATAGGAGTGTCATGATCATGAAAATGATTTCCCAAATAACCTTTAAAATATATAGTTGTTCTTGAGAAAGTTGTGAGCACAAGAAACCATAGATGAAACTCCTATATTCAAAGGTAGGTTTTTTTCTTAAATTCCTTCACAACTAGAGATTATTAAATAGAGAATTATCAAGGCTTAGCATGAAAGAAAGTGTTTTATTGCACTCTAGAACCATCACTTTATTTTCATACACTATTATCACAACATGAATTTCCTTCTCTAAGATCAAGGATCTAAATATAGCTATTGCATCTTTAAATCAATGAAAGGGGTAGTAGCTTCCCCCTTTCCTTGGTTCCATTTCAGGTTAAATCAAAGATAAAAAAATAAGAAAATAAGGAAATTCATGAAAGGAAACTCAAATAGAAATAAAAATCACTAAATTTCTTCTTAGCCTTAAATTTATTTTGAATTTGTGTTAAAATTTAAATTATATTTTTTCCATAAATTTGATGTTAATAGTTTATAATTGAAAGGGAATATGACCTCCTTAAATAATTAAACTACCTTATTTAAGCAACCTTTTACCACAACTAAAAAATTAACCCTAGATTACAAAGTTCAAACTAATAATACACTAAAATAATATTTCATGATTTAAATTAATAAAATATTATGTGATAGATAGATGCCTCACTATTAGTAAGTCTTATGTCTAAATCTCTAGCACACTTCTATGCAAGTGATCTTTATACATGTAGTTATGGATATTAGATTTATGTATTGATAACCTCTTTTATTAAATTGAATGGTGTTCGGAATTATTGTTAGGGTTTTACTCTAGTTATTGCTTGCAACATGCATCTAAAGAGGAGGTATCAATAGATATTGTTGGGAAGTTTCATAGACTAGGTTTTTTTGTTGTTGTTAAACTCTTATTATCATGCCAATGGTATGAGACAATTATCAAAGACATTAAAGAGATAATTAATGAATAGTAAGACATTGACATAAATTTATCATACAATGTTACTTATTTATAAGATATAAATGTATCTTGAACACTTATAGATGTATTACATGATGACAAGAAAAAAATTGAAGTTTACCATTAACTACAACACCATAACAACATGTGCCAATAGATTATAAAATCAAATAATCTTATAAGAGTTAGTTGGAGGAATTCATCCAACAACTAAATTTAAATTAAATTTGTGATTGAAGAATTATTTATGAATCTATAAAATTTGAATCAATTCTTCACTATCATATTTGAATACTTAAGCTATGAATAAAAAATAATTAAATAAATATATAAATAAATATTGATGGATGCGATGAAATGAAACTTAAAATTATTTACGGATTATAATGTTTAAGCAATATATATATATAATGTTATATAGGTTGTAATTGAAATGAAAAATGTAAGATTTGAAAACTTCCACAGTTATACTTGTGAAGTTGGAAGGAGAAATCTTTCCTCCCAATTTATTTTATGGTTTAGAATATCGATTTTGTTTCTCTCGCAATTAGCTATTTCAACCATAACATGGCTTTAATATAATTTTCTTATGACAATAGAAATCTGATTTCAATATTGTTTTGGGGAGAGATTGGTGATTTTTCATGCTATCACTCGCTTCTTGAATTTATTAAACATTCCATTACCTTGGATTTATTATTCTATGGTCATTGTATACTTATTTCAAATAGTATTTTAGGTCTTTTCTTTTTTGCACACATAATATGTACAAATATGATTTGTGAGGCTAGTAATTTTCTTTTGGTTGGGCATTTTCTCAGTTAATTGGGGATTTCAAATATTATCTTTGTTTAAAACAAAATCATAAATTTCAAATATATACTTTACAAAAAAATTTAAATTTATTTTTCAATTAAAATTTAAACTTATTTTATTTATACATATAAAATAGTGAGATTTTTGTTTTCTATGTAAAATATTAAAATAATAATATGCAAAGGTGTTAGTATAATAGTATGAACAAACAAAAAAATATTTAATGGTAATATTTACTTAAAAATTAGTTAGGAGTGGACTCATGCTATTTTCTCTACAAATGTTTGGGGTAATTTAGATGATAAAGATCATGATCCATTTGATTTTATTTTAACTAGTGAAACTTTGTTGAGCTTAACCCTTTTAATTTTCTTTGGTCATAATTTTTACCATGGTTCAATTAGACTTTGTGGATATGGCTCTCTACGACCATTCCTTTTCTAATGAATATTTTACCATCCTTTAATCAATAAAGTTAAATAGAAAATATTCTTAAAAAAAACATAATTATTTCATTTGTTTAAGATTTATTTTATTATAAAATATTTTTTTTACTTAATTTTTATTTTATATTATATAAAATAATTTTAAAGTAAAAAAATATTTTTTAAATAAATAAAATTTAATTAAAATTAAAAAGAATCTAGCCATTCACTTTCACTTCTTATATTGCTCAATATTACTATTGGTGAATAGTGGATAACATTAATGTTATAATATTACTATAATGATTTAACCATGTAGTTGTTTGAGTCAAACTCATTGACCCATGTTTCATGACTAGTGGTTCACAAGAACCCATTTCTCATGATAATGAATGGTCCACTTATCACTCATTGCTAAGTAAATTGGGATAGATGACCTCCTACAAAGGCCCAATGCTTCACTCAAGTGTGTTGGAGTTGTAGTAATACTGGGATGGGTGACCTCTCGAGAAGGCTCAATGTTTCACCTCTATGAGCATCACATAGATGAAATGAGTTCTAAGTGGACCATTCATTATAATGAGAGATGAGTTTGTGTGAACCACTACTAATGAAATATGAGTCAATGAGTTCGAACTGAAAAACTACACAGTTGAATCCTGATAGAAATATCATAATTTGACATGCTGTGGAAAATAACTCCTACTTATAACATCATTGTTATAATTGTTACAAGATTGTTTGTTATTAAATTAAAAACAATAATTTTTTGATCCGATGATTTTAGTGATGAATGATATGGCTTGTGATCTTTTTATTGTCTCTTCTTGTGAAAGATTTTATGAAAGTTGTATAGAGATTTCTATTGATTTGTTCTTTTATTTTAAATTGCTTCCTCTAGTTGGGTAGAATTTCTATTATGATGGATGCGACTCTCTAAATTTGTTCAGGATCCATTTGAGGCAATCTATTCAAAGAGGGTTTGGATTAGTAATTTTTTATTATTATTATAGTGGGGATAAATTTTCTATTTTATATAGCTTAAATTTGCATATCTATTGTCATAGCATTGGTTCCTTCATTTCTTTTTTGATCTGATTTTTCAGAACAAATTTTAAAGTGTTTTTTTTAAACACAAATAACATTATTATGTTAGTATTTATGAATTTGTAGTAATAGTTGAGCATTACGTATATGCTTATTATAAACAAAATCCTTCATTGAATTTTAAACATTAATGAAAAGTAAACAAAATCTTTCTAGAAACTATTCTTAGACCAAGCCTAAAACTAGGTTTTCACCTACAAATTTAACACAGATTAGTGGCCCAATAGGTTATAGAGATTTGAGGTTCTGAGAAATGGAGAGGAAAATAATGGAGTTTCAATAATTCAAAATAAAACTCCAATAAATAAAAAAGATATTCTTTTGAATGATATAATTTCCCTTTCTTCATTAGTATCATCTAGGATTGAATGCTTGACACCCAAATAAGTAAAACCATTATCTTTATTGTTAAAGCTTCCTTAAAAGGAAGAAAGAGGACATAATTATTTTACATAAATAATATTATTATTATTTAATATTAATGTTAATTTCATGGATCAATGATTATCAAATTTAAAATAAAAGGTAAAAGTTTTTGTAACATTCTTGTTGTCATTGTAGGACACTTCTTAACATAAAAACTATTATAAAAAGAAAAAATGAATATAATTTTTATTATAAACTATAATGAATATTTATTTATATTTAAATAAGGTTACATAGATAAATTATAGTGATACATTTTTTAATTTTTTTATATATATTCAAAAATTAAAACTTAAATTACTTTCAAATAAAATTTATAATATAAAGAGTTTGTTTAAAAATTAAAAATAATTTAAACGTAAAAACAAAAAAATATTTGAAAGTTTATACATTTGAGCATAAATCAAAAGATTTTTTTGGATGGAGTTTAGATTTGCGAGGGTTTTTGTAGCTAGGTAGGCTTGCATGGCACACTTTTGAATGTGTTTCCTCATTTTTAGTCATTGTAGCATGTTGATATTGGTGGATTTTCCATGGGATCATATTGGTGTCTTTTTGCTACAAGTTTTTGCTATTTGGAGTGTGTTGGGCATAACGAGTAGAGAGAAAAACTACCTTCCTACATGCTCTTGAATTTTGAAATCATATTTCTAGTTTATTTTATGATATTTTTCTTCTTATTATAGTGATCTTGATGGCATCAAGTGGGGGTTTCGGAGGACAACCTCTCCTTCAAATTGATTATGAATTATGAGGAAACTTCTTTTGCTCAATATGAAAAAACATTCCACTTTCTATTGTGTGTTGCAATCAATGCTAGATATGAGCATTGAATTTCTAATTGTTCAAATCCTAATGGGTCTTTGGACAAAATCAATGATCATTTGGTCCTAGTTATCATCCTAGAGTCTATTGTGGATGATGTCCTCTACATGTTTAAGGATGCATTAATCTATAAGTTTATGAGTCTTCATATATCTCTTCAATTTTTGGAGACTTGGATTCATAGAAACTAGAACCCAAAGGGAGATATGAAAATTATCCATACTATGAATGGGTATTTTATGGTGGTGTTTACTAGAATGGTAGATTCAAACTTGACATTTGAAGGAAGACCATATTTTTAAAATCAAGTGCGTTTTTTAATCAAACAATGACATGTAGGGTTTGACTTAATGGAGGATCCACCAAATAAGATTCCTATTCAGATCCATCTCCCGAAGCTCCCAATGGAACTTTGGAGATAAAACATCCTTTAGTTGATCATTTCAGTCATTGGAAAAACCTTGGGAACATTTCTTCAAACTTTGGATACAAAGATAGCCACTTTTTCTTGTAGTTTTGTTGAGATTAATTATGAAATAGATTAATAGTATCTTTACATGGAGTAATAGAAGGTGTGGGACTAAATCTATTTTTCAAAGACTGGATAGGTGAACCTTATGTCATACTTTTGGATAGGTAATAACTAGAGTTATCAATCTAAAATTTTGGGGTCGAAAAGCTCAAGCCATTACTCCATCAAATTAACCTTTTTTTAAGCCAAGAGTGCCACTTTTAAGTTTTAACCTATGTGGATTTCAAATGCCAACCTAGTCTTGTTGAAAGATGGTGGTTAGAAGGCAAACTAACTTTTAGTTCATCTATGTACATTCCTTCTATAAGAGGGCTCAAATTTTTGAATTAAATCTAAAAATATGGAAAATATTTTCCTTTGGAAATATTATTAAGATCAAAAATTAATTTCAAGCCAAGTTGGATAGGGTTACCTCTCTTATCATGGATCAAGGCATGGAAAAGGAGTTGTTTGAGTGGGATTTTCGATAGGAGATTTTTTGGAAAAAATAAAATGAAATCAACTGGCTCCACAAAGGGGATAGTATAATGTCATTTTTCCATACTTGTGTCAAAAAGCACAAGATGGGAAATTTTCTCACTTCTCTTCTTGCAATACAAGGATATCAAATATACTATTTCTAAGACATTTATATGGAAGTTTTTCAACACTTTTCCTCTTTGTTCAATGAGAAAGGATTCCAAAACCTAAAAGAGGAGAGCCAAGTGCTTGATTGCATTCCCTCAATGTATAAATATATTAATAGGCCTCTCCTAGAACCCATTTATATTGAATAGCTAAAGGTAGTGATATTTTAGATGAAAAAGGGTAAATCTCTTGGACTTGATTGTTTTCCCATTGAATTATTTTAGGGATTTTGTGAAATTCTAAAATTTTATCTATTGGAAGTGGTTAAAGAGTCATAGGATAACAAATAGATTCTTAAATCTATCATTTCAATATTTCTAGATCTTATTCTAAAAAAGGAAGGGTTTGTTTATTTAGATATTTTCTATCCCATTTTCCTCTATAATGCGACTTTTAAGATAATCACTAACCTTATTGATGATCATTTTAAAAAGAATCTAGCTCCCTTAATCTCTATTGAACAAGGGGGTTCATTAAAGGATATCAAATATTTGATGGGATAGTTGTGACTTCATAAATGATCCATTCCATGGCTACATATAAAGTTAGATCTATGTTCATCAAGCTTGATATGTCTAAATCCTATGATAAAGTTATATGGTCTTTCATTTAGAACATCTTATTGGCCTTTTAGTTTTACTTTAAGTAGGTAGAGCCAGTTATGAGATATGTAATCTCAACTTATTTTTGGCATGACTTACATAGTACACGTTAATCATTGACCACTTAGATGGCTTATGTGGGCCTAGCAATAACTCATACCACTTACTCTTCACCATTAAGGAAGACCATTTGGTAAAAAAAAAAAAAATAACTATATTTATTTCCCATCGATGTCTTCTCAAATTTCTTGTGCTACAAATTTCCTTGTTCAAAATCATCATAAATGAAAGGTAGATTGAATGCGAGTAGTTCAAAAATAGCCTGAAATATTGTTAATGCTCATGTTGATTTTCTCAATTACAATTTTTTTGAAGGTGTTGGGTACTTGTGTGGCATTTCCCAACCAAATAATACTCCCATTATTGTTTCCTTCTAATGTATGAGAGTTAAATTGATTCAAATTTACCCTCACAATTAATTATTTCTTCACACTCACCCAATACAAATAACACCAAAAATCAAAAGTTTTATCTTTATAACTTTGCATAGCTAGGTTGCAATTTGCAACCAGAAAACTCCTTCATTCAACAAACTTAAAATGCAATAAGAAATTAAATTCAACCACAAGGTTTGTGGGCTGCTACATGTCCTTTTAGATGCATACAAAAATAAGAAATAAAAATGGATTTATCTTCACCAAAATCCAAGGTTGTAATACAACCACACACTTAAATACAACCTCAAAGGTTTGTGGGCTATTACATGCCCTTAGAAATGTATTCAAATCAGAAATGAACATAAAAATATTTCCTCAGCAATCAAAGGTTGGCTCTCAACCTTCACACCTGCAAACAACACAAACTCCAACAATGCAACTTCACACATCAATCTCAGCAACTCTGAAAGATATCAAATCAACTGCATTTCAAATCTACCATCAACATCAACAGCCACTCTCTGGAGAAATGCTATGCCTGGTCTCTCCTATTTCCCTTCTCTAGATACACTAACTCCAAAATAAAATGAATTTTGATTTTATCTTCTTATGCTTTCCTGTAATGACATTTCCAGTGCATTTCATTTGCATTTTTGTTTGCATTCAAAAACCCCCCAAGAAAAATCAATGCCCACCTCTAGGAAGGGAAAATAAAATATAATTTAATATTGAATCTTGAATAAAAGAGGCATTTTAATCTTCCAAACTTAGGCCAAATACAATATGGCTTGAAAATGACTTTAATGCTTTTACAAATAAAGCAAAAAAAATAGGTTCCTCAACCTAGGCACCCACCTCCTGGGTTCCTATTTTTTAGGAGCTGTGGAAATTTAAAATATGAGTTACAAATGGATTTAATGGCTCCAATAAACCCACACCATAAACTTATTTTTCTACTTTTTCAGTTTTAAAGCATATTCTCCATAATTTCTCTTCACCAATTTGATCCAATTTGAAATCATGTCCAAATTCAAATTTTCCCACATCACAAAACATTTAATTTCACACCAAAATATGAATTTCAATAAAAATAATGAAATCCAACACACCAAAATTCAAAAATTCAAAAATAAAACCTTCATGTTGACATAGGATTGCACTGAGCCATGGATGCTCTTGCATCACCTTCCTTGTAGTTTGAAGCTCCCTAGAATCTTTTGTTCAAAACCCAACTATTTTGTAAATATTTTCCAACCACGTTAATGATTTCATGCTAATATATTTTTAAGTAAATGTAATTGGTAGGTGTAAAAATAGACTCCTTAACCTTTCACAGAATCTCCCTTACCTATTCCAAAATCATAGCTTTGTAATAGGCTATGTACATCCATTATCGGATAAAAGATAAAGTATTCTTTTCATTTTTTGAAGATGCAACTGCCTTGATAGACATGTATGCAAAATGTGAAAGCATAGATAAGGCACATGAATTATTTTATAAAATTCTATAGAGAAATGTATTCTCATGGAATGCCCTAATTGTGGGATATTCACAAAATGGATTTTTTGAAAAGGATGTAGTAAATTTCAAGAAAATATAATTGACATGTGTAAAAAATTACTCTATAAAATTTTCCAACATCCTCACAACCAATGCCAAATGGGAGCTTTGGAATTAAGGTACGATAATATATTGATAGGGTAGGGGGGTGAATCAATATATTCTAATTTTAACTTGATAAAATATTAATTACCATTAATAACTTCTCCAAACATGAATCAAAAAACATCAAATCAATAATCATTGATTTCCTTAACAATGAAGAAATAACACAAATGTACACATCCACACAAAGAACACTAGATTTACATGGAAACCTGGAATGGGAAAAACTACGGCAAGAAAGGCTCCTTGGAGTCACTTTCCAACTCTAGCCATACAAAATAATATAAAAATTACAGAGATTTTGTGGGAACCAACCCACTTCAATTATGATTTGAAAGCACCAACCTATAAGAGATACCAATACCCTAAGAGCTCACATTATAGAAAGAAATATAGATCTTCTTTCACTCAATTTTCTCTGCATCAACATGTGAATACATTCTCTAATCATATCTCAATTTCATTCAACATCATTGAATTCTATTTTATGATTTTCACATAATTTTATATTTACATTTTTCTCATAGACACACATCACACATTTTATTTTTAAGTCTCACAATTTTCATAAAATATAAATTCAAAATGATATGAAACATGTAGTTAGATCAATCCTATCACATGTGTTACTATCAATGTAATATAATATTATGCACTACATTCTATGGACTTTAATTGGTCCTATTTTACCTTCAAACACATCCTCCATTTGGTGCATGCTTCCCTTCTGGCACAAACACCAAGACATATGTAGTCAGCCATCAAACACAATCTTTATTCTATCACTTCTAACTTGCAATTCTATAACTCAAAACTATTCAAGTTGTGAAGTATGATACTTCATGAGGAACCATACTTTAGTTCTGAACTACAAGCCATAATACTTAACAAAGATAGAATGTGGTACCAAAAATAATGATAGTTTAATGTAGAGCATATTTTTCTGCTGAGCAACCAAACTTAGAACACTACCACAAATACTTCCAAAACACCTCCGAGAACTAGAATAGATAAAAGATGATATTACAATCATAGTAAACTAATATCACAACTTGTCACTTTACTTCCAGAACTCAAATTCTTAGACAAGTCATTTCAAAAGAAATTATATGTAATTCTCATTGATCTATTGACCCTTTAGACATCATATCACTCTCACACCTTTAACACGCCTTTGATATCAATGAAAGCATATGTTCAACATGGAATAGGAATGTACATCCATCAAATCTGATGAAGAGAGAAAAAGTAAAACATCCAATTCCATAGACCCAAATTACAAAAACACTCCATGTCAAATTAACACCAAAATTGACAATAACCTGTGTCAATTTTCAATAAATTTGCAATTGCAAACTCAGATTTGAAAACATAGCAATTAACTTTATTATTCAAAATTCATATATATTACTTTTTCTCAAGAAACATTTGTGCCTCTCTCCTTTGTCTAACATTTCATCTTCCTCTACTCACCCACACAACTCGTCCACTAGTCTACCCCACACTTTCAATGCACAACCTAGTCATTCTACCTTTGTTGGCCTCCTTTTAGCAAACTCGATTCCATTCAGTATGCAGGCTCCCTTGTTCCAATTTTTTTCTCCAATAACCAGCTCAAATCCTACATTCTCCTTCTTCTATTTGGTGGTATCTATTGTCCTCTTATTCCATTCATCATTGACAAGTCAGTTTCCAAGTTTCCTCATTCATTTACTAGCTTCATTCAACCTTCCTATCTACTCTTTCATTTGTTTCCCTATCTACACCTGTAGCTACACAACCTCTCTCCTTCAATGGATAGCATTATTTTATGTTTGCTACAGGTCTCTCTCCATTTGTCCCACCCTCTGCACTTCCATCTACAACTTTAATCGAGGCTTTTCCTTACTCTAAAGGCATAACTTTCTCTTATTTCTATTGTGTAAGATTTATTAAAACTTCTTCTAATGTTGGGCCCCCCTTTCACTTGATATTCTATCACTATTATCTGCAATTTAAAATGCATCTAAACTAGGCACAATTTCTCCATCACCCTCTCCATTCTCTCATGCCAACTCTTGAATTTTCTATGCAGCTCCAATTTCTTTATTAATTTTCCTTAATAAATGACAATCTCTCATTTAGGATTTGTGTTGTTCTTCTCTATAGGCTCTACCCTTCTTTATTGCTTACTGCATATACATTCACTATTTAGATGGCGCCACCCTCATCTTTTCCTCATTTATGTTGCATTAAGACTCCTCCTTCCACTGTTATCTCCTATGTTGCCTCCACAAGAACATATGCCACATATTTTCCTCCTTAATATTGTGTGCCTTTTACCATTTACAATTTTTCTTTTAATATTTTTCTTTCTTGTGAATGATGTCCCTTCATATTTGTAACTGCTTCAAGTCCCTTTGGTTTTCATCTTCCACTCCCTTATAAGATTTGAACATTAATTTGTATAATTTATACATTTCAATTTGTCTTTTAATCACACAAAGAAACGAATGCATAAGAAGAATGTAAAAAATGGAGTTGCATTTAATGAGCATTTTGATGTATGACATTTTTCAATCAATGAAAAACTTTCATTCATCTCTTCCCAAATTACCACCAAAACCAAATGGAATTTCCCACAAAGAAAAGAAAAACAAAAACAAAACAACAAAACCAAACATTTTTTTTCTTTTGGAAATGTTTGGCGATGTCAATCGCATGTGGACGTAGATGCTCCTACATCAAAAGCATAAAATGATAGAGGATTTTTCTCATATATTATAGTTACAACTACTCTAGTAGAAATGTATACAAAATGAGGAAGCATACATAAGGCAACCAAACTTCTTGACAATATGCCTGAAAGAAATTTGGTCTCATTGAAATCCATGATTCCAAGATATGAATAAAATGGATTTTTCCAAAAGATTTAGAAACTTTTAAGAAAATTAAATTGGCTATGGTTAATCCAACATTCTCTCTTCTTGTTCAAAAATGGGAGCTTAGGAACAAGGTATGGACATACATCAAAGCATAATAGAAGGAGGATTTTGTCAAATATTATAGTTGGAAATTATTTGTTAAAAAATGTCTAAAATAAATGTGCTCTCATTCCAAAAGGGGTTTTGTAAGGATCATCTAAAAAATCTCAAATCAATTAAGCACTTTGGAATAGTCCATAACATTATAATCTTTTCTTTTGTTCCATGTACATTCAACCATTCAAGTTTAGTGGTTGAGGGTTGCACATAATTCAATAAAATGAGTAATTCTTATTGCATTACACCTACAATTGATTAGTGTGTGTACAGTTGAGCTTCTTTTCTATACTAAGTATCTTGGGAACACCCTAAAATTTATCATTAAGATGTCAATTAAAGTTGCATGACAGTTGTGTGGATGTGTTTTCTTTTTTTCTAAAAAAAACATACATATATAGCTTTAGTAGTGTTTATAGTGACACTCCTTTTTTATTTTTGAAAGGAAGAAAATGGTTGTTGGCTATGGTTTAGGATGTAGAAAAACAATCTTCTACACTTCTCATGTAAGGAAACCCTAGAGATTTCAATCTAGGGATGAAGTAGGGGAAATAGATCTCATAATAGGGTGTCCAAGGGTATGATTACAGACTAAAAGAGGGTTCACCACGAAGATAATACTTGGAAAGAAAATAAATGAATGCAACATGAAAAGTATTATGTAAAACCTAATTAAATGACCTAGGAAATGAAACTGAAATATAGAATAACAAACTAAGAATGAAGAACGGTGCACCTGGAAGAAGGATGAGGTAAAAAAAAGCTCTAAAACCCTAAAAACTTGATGTTTAATGCCCACTGGGACCAATACACTAGTTTGGGTGATTTAGTCCCAGACTGTGGTTTCTAGGTGAAGACGAGAATCTGACAGTGGTGAGTCTAAATCTCTTGAAATTTGGAAAAATCCCTATATGGGTACTCATATGCCACAAGTGGTGTATCAGTCCCACTCTGCTTTTTGGGAGGGTTAAGGCCTGAATCTGCACTCCTATCTCTTCTCTTCCTTCCACACTTTTTTTTGGGATCCTAAACCTTGATTTGTAACCTACTGGTGACTTTTCGTGAAGATGAAAACCTTCTAACAACTTGATGAATTTCTTCAACCTTGCAAATTTGTCTTCAAAGGATCTTCAAGCTCCAAGACACCTAGATCTGCAATCACACATGTAGAGAGAGAGAGAAATTTGTTAATTGTTAGAGAATAGGGGTTTTCCTTTGTCAAACCCCATTTAGGTAATTAAACCTTATGATGAAACAATGAAACATGAAAAATTACTCCTTGAATGTTGCCTTGATATGTGAATCAAAAACCTAACATGAAGTGGCCATGTAGAATGTAGATCTATATATTGAACTTTGATGTGAAACCATGCTTGTAAATGAATCTTCAATGCTACATCACAACACTAGCTCAACAACATGCTTGATGTTTGATGACCTTGACATGATAATGGATCTTGAATTTTTACAAAAAATGATGAAGAATTATACCATTGAATGCCTTAGAAATTCTCTTATAAACTCTCTTAACACTCTTGTGATGTCTTGGAATGCTTAACTCTTGATAGCTTATGTTGATATCTTGAATACTTAGTGAAATAATGATTTAAGACCTTGTTTATATATGAAATCCATCCAATTTACCATATATTAGATCCCATAGGCCAACATTCATGACATTTGAATTTAAAACCTTGATTTTCATTTCAAAACCCTGAAAAGGGGCCAAACAAGACTCATACATCACTTGTGGCATATAGTTCCCATTTGGATGGGACTCATACGCCCAAGGTGGTGTATAGGTCCCACCAAGCCTTTTCAAGTGGAGAAAATTTTGGGGAGTTGAGAAATTAAATATATTTGTTGATCTTATCGAGATTTCAGTTGAAATATGCCTAAGGGTGCATAATATAGGGTCTTAGGGGCCTATTCATGATGATATCAATGTCATAAATGCAAGAGGGCCTAAAACTCAATGTGATGGTGTAAATAAATACACTTTACAAAAATTAAATTAAGGAAAAATTAGGTCTATCTAGCTTAAAAAGGCCCTAAATCAAATGTGAATGTGGAAAAAACATTACCAAACTAGGTCAAGGTGACATTAGGTCCATCTTAATGTTAATCATTCCCAAATTAAATATTATAATGTAAACGATGACATTTTTCTAGACTACATTTAGCCCCCACTTTAGTGAGAGGATGAACTTGCTTCAAACTCACTAAAGTAGACATTCAAGAGGGGTCCAGGCATACCAATGCGGGTGAAAAAGGATGAAAAAGATAAAAGGAGGTGGCCAAGACCCTAGGATCTAAGATCTTGCATCAAACCATCATAAGCATGAAAGGACATGCATACGGTATACATTATGTAGCATCACGATACACAAACATACAATGTCAATAACTAAAAGAAAAAAAAGAAAAACAAGAGAAGATAAAAAGAGGTGGATGAAGCCTCGATCATTTATCCAACATCATGTGGATCAGATCTAAGTTGTTTGTCTAAAAATGCATGCTCGCCCTGAGGCAATGAAACTTCAAGTTGTTGTTGAAAATGAAGGTAAATTTGTAGCTTAAAACTTGTAAAACTATGTGACTATAGGTCTAATTGTATACTTTGTCACAATTATTTGTGCATGATTAATTTGTTTAGATCAATTTTACCAATTGTAGAAAGAGATAGAATATTTTAGAAGAATAAGACAAGATAGAAGTGACATAACATATACGTGAGAAACCCTTTCGAGAAAAAACTCCAGCAAAATCAATAGTGCTTGTATTATTTAACCTTAGAATAGGATTACAATAATAGTATATCAATCCTTGATTGATATGCTTCCTTGCCTTCAACAATTCTTATTCACAACCTACAATAAACTCACTTGAAAATCTTATGCACTTGCTGTAATATATAGACAATAATGAACATTGTAAAATCCTAAGAGTTGACAATTACAACATAATAGAGGTCCTCTCGAAAACCTATGCCTAAATTGTGCAAGTAGAGTTCCACACTGTAACATGAAGTCAAAACCAAAGTCTCCTCAATTTAGGCACCCCAAACTGAACACTTAACTAAACTCTGGTCTTGAAGACATCTTGTAAACTCCTCCTCAAAGTTGGCGCCCAAGAATGGGTCGCACTTTACTGGGCCTTGTAAATATCTTTTAATGTAAAACGTGTTAACTGAAAGATGCCAACTTGGGCACCCAAGGTGGGTCCAAATCAATCTTGGTTAACTGAAACATATCTCTCCATCAATTCATGCAAACAACATGCATGATTGATCATCACCACTTAACTAAAAGTATCCACCTGTTATCTATCACGCAACTGAAGCCATTAACATGCAACTCAAGTCAACTAACTTGCAACTCAAGTCAACTAGCATTCAATTCAAAATAACTACATGTAATTGAAGATAACTGAACTGAACAAAACTAAACTAAACTAAACTAAACTGATATAGAATTCATACTGAATTGATAGTGCCACTCCACTCTTGTAAATATCAATCCTTATTTTATAGGAATGCAGACATGTATTACTGAAGTGTTATCAAAACTCCAAACAGTTAACTGAAACAAGGTGGGTTCCATCCAGGTCTAGAATTTGAAAGCCACCCATGCCTGTCATATGAAAATTTTGTGACAGTTTGTTCATTTAAATCCCTGTCATTTTACATTTTATGAAAAAATTTAACTATCAAAATAATATTTAATTATATATATATATATATATATATATATATATATATATATATATATATATATATATATATATATATATATATATACTCTTTCATATTAAAACATTATTAATCATACATATTAAATATGATTTTTTTTATAAATTTCTATTTTTGATGTAACACAAGTAATTTGGTTGTTTTTTAAAATATATTATTATGTATCATATAAATTAATTAAGTGTTTTTTATAGGAATCAAAATTCTTAAAAATACCAATAAACATTAAAAAATATAATAATTTGACATAAACCTTCATTATATAATTTGCATATATTTAAACACAAAAAACAACTTTCCAAAGAAAGGAACTATTTTATTTTATTATTTTTAAATTGAGATGCAAAAATTAATGATGCATTACATAGAAAATAAACAAAAATAAATGTTATCAAAGGTCAAGAACTCTTCTTGACTTTTTATTCTTCCATATTTGATATACTTTATTCCAATTTACATCATTTTCTTGAGGTCCATTTAAAGACACTCTCATTAATGCATCCAATAGAAAACACAGTTTGCCAATATTTTGTGTTACCAAAGACACTCCTTGCATCTTTCATCTTGAAACCCTCACAACTCAAATGCAATGAATCAAAGCTCACAAACACTTGTAAAAAAAAATGCTATAAAATAAATACTCTTTTAAATTTTTTTAAAGTTGCAAATCACTATAAAATAAATGTTGTTAAAAAAATAGTGAAAATTTGTATTATGTTATTATTCATATGGATATCCTATATATATTAAAAAAAAATGTAAAATTAGAAAATATTGATAATTAGAAATAAATGTAAAAATCTTAAATTTAATAAGAAATTTTGAAATTCATATAGAAAATAAATCTTGTGAAAATATTCAAAAAGTTAAAAAAAAATATATTCTAGTTTGAAAAGATTTTTCATTAATACATATATTTATAATAAATATTATAAATCATATATATTAATATAAAACAATGATAACTATTATAAAAATGTCAAAATCTTAAATTTACCCTTACAATTAACAAGAAGTTTTTAAATTTATTCAAAATGTTAAAAAACAATTATATTCTATTTTGAAAAGATTTTGAATTAATATATATTTATAAATCATATATATTAATATAAAGCAATGATAATTATTAGTAAAAATATCAAAATCTTAAATTTATTCTTACAATTAACATGAAGCTTCTAAATTCATATAGAAAATAAATCTTGTTAAAATATTCAAAATGTTAAAAAACAATTATATTCTATTTTGAAAATATTTTGAATTAATATATATTTATATAATAAATATTATAAATCATATATATTAATATAAAGCAATGATAACTATTAGTAAAAATGTCAAAATCTTTAATTTATTTTTAAAAATTTAGAAAGAACTATATTTAATCTTGAAAAGATTCTATTTTGAACAGATTTTGAATCAATAAATATATAAAATGAAATTAGAAAGAATTATTCCAATTCTAAACTAATTTATATTTTTACCATAAAGATATATATGTATATATATACCTAGAATAAATTTTTATGGTTTAATAATAATTTTAAGTGTCATATTTACGGTTATATAAAAATATAGCAAGTCAAATAATATGGTCTAATAAATTTTTAGGTTGTAATATACGATCCAAAATGCAAAAAACGGTCAAATAGACCATCAAATTCTAGGCCTGGTTCCATCTTCCATGTGGGCTCCCCATGTGGTCCTATTATTTAGGAACTCAAAATGGATGCCCCACATGTTCCTATTATTTAGGAATAATCACAAATTTCAATTTACATGTTGATTTCATTCGAATTTCATATCTTTCTAATCCTGGTGTTGGGGAATACTTTCCAACCTAACTTATGAGATACGTGAAATATGTTTAGGATTGTAATTAAATGGCATCCTATTCCCAAAATTCTCCCACTTGATATTATCAATTGCAATTATTCTAAACAATGAATCTTTATTATAAATCAAGTACATGAATCAAGGAAAATGGCCTTCCTACACCAAGAGACAAGAGTAACCATCTCAAAACATGTCTCTAACCATAAGAGAACTCAAGCCTCACCTGTGTCTCCAAGTATCCATGAGTACCTATAACCAACCAATCCATGCCAAACACCAAATGCAACATAGCACCATCATAAAGTAATCAAGCAAATGATCAATTTACCCAATACAAAGAGAACTACTATGATCAATGTCAAAGCTCCAATCTTAAATCGGGAACACAAATATGGCATCGATGATCTAATCAATATGAATATAACCATCTTATCAAAAAACAAAGCATGACACCTCAACCATAGACTAAAGAAGTCTTGCATGGCAACCAAAGATGTTAACATATCCAAACCACATGAATATAACGATCCTCTTTCAATGAAAACAAAAATGCCAATGAACCCTCACTACATAGAAGTAGAAACCAAGAGTTCATCCATGACACGACCAATCACTGTAGAAGATCATTCACAATCAAATGGTGAATCCACATCACTGCCAACAAATCCCACTGAACTATGATACAGAGTCACACATGACATCATGACTACCATCCTCACCATGAAGATCATGTAGGTCTACACACAACTGCAATGTCAATAACATAACAAGTAGAACCAAAATCTCCATGCTAAGAAGATACCTACAACCGCCAAACCATCATAAACAACAATGGATCCACATCATTTCCAAATGCTCCCACTGAACTATGATACAGAGCAATCCCATGGCATCATGATGCACACAACCAACACCACATCATTGTCATAAGCTCACAAAAAACTTGTGAATCCAAGTTCTCAATGACAACATGATAACACAATAACACAATAGTAAAAGCTCCCACTATAGCCAAAAACCTTGAAAATTTTAAGAGAAAGGCATCCCAAACCCTAACCAACCATTAGCTCTAATATTGAATGTTGAAAATAAAGGTAAGTTTGTAGCTTAAAAATTGTAAAACTATGTGACTAAAGATCTAATTAACTATTCTTTGTCACAATTATTTGTGCATGATTAATCTATTTAGATCAATTTTACCAATTGTAGAAAGAGACAAAAGATTGTAGAAGAATAAGATAGAAGATAGAAGCAACACAACATATATGTGGAGAAACCCTTTCGAGAAAAAACTCCACCAAAATCAATAGTGCTTGTATTATTTAATCTTAGAACATCATTACAATAATACTATATCAATCCTTGATTGATATGCTTCCTTGTCTTCAACAATTCTTCTTCAAAACCTACAATAAACTCACTTGAAACTCTCATGCACTTGTTGCAATATATAGACAATAATGAACATTGTAAACTCCTAAGAGTTGAAAATTGCAAGAGAATAAAGCTCCTCTCAAAAACCTATGCCTAAATTGTGCAAGTAGAGTTCCACACTGTAACATGAATTCAAAACCAAAGTCTCCTCAATTTAGGCACACCAAAATGAACACTTAACTGAACTCTGGTCTCGAAAATATCTTATAAACTCCTCCTCAAAGTTTGCACACAAGAATGGGCCCCACTTGACTGATCCTTGTAAATATCTTTTCTTGCAAAAGGCGTTAACTAAAAGATGCCAACTTGGATGGCCAAGGTGGGTCCAAATCAATCTTCGTTAACTAAAATGTATCTCTCCATCAATTCACACAAACAACATGCATAATTGATTATCCCCACTTAACTGAAAGTATCCACCTATTATCTGTCATGCAACTAAAGTCATTAGCATGCAACTCAAGTCAACTAGCATGCAACTCAAAATAACTACATGCAACTAAAGATAATTGAACCATAATTGAACTGAAATGAACTGAACTAAACTAAACTAAACTGATAGTACCACTCCACTCTTGTAAATATCAATCCCTATTTTTTAGGAATTTAGACATTCATTACTGAAGTGTTATCAATCCTCCAAATAGTTAACTGAAACAAGGTAAGTTCCACCTTCCATGTGGGTGGCCCATGTGCTCCTATTATTTAGGAACTCAAAATGGATGCCCCCACATGTTCCTATTATTCAGGAATAATCACAAATGTCAATTTACATGTTCATTTCATTCAAATTGAATATCTTTCTAATCCTTGTGTTGGGGAACACTTTCCAAGGACTTAGGAGATACATGAAATATGTTTAGAATTGTAATTAAATGGCATCATATTCCTAACATTCTCCCACTTGACATTATACATTGCAATTATTCTAAATAAGGAATCATTATTATAAATCAAGTACATGAATCAAGGAAAATGGCCTTCCTACATGAAGAGACAAGAGTAACCATCTCAAAACATGTCTCTAACCATAAGAGAACTCAAGCCTCACCTATGTCTCCAACTATCCATGAGTACCTATAACCAACCAATCCATGCCAAACACCAAATGCAACATAGCACCATCATGAAGTAATCAAGCAAATGATCAATGTACCCAATACAAAAAGAAGTACTATGATCAATGTTGAAGCTCTAATCATAAATCAAGAACATAAATATGACATCCATGATCTAATCAATATGAATATAACCATCATATAAAAAACAAAGCATGACACCTCAACCATAGAATAAAGAAGTCTTGCATGGAAACCAAAGATGTCAACATATCCAAACCACATGAATATAACCATCCTCTTTCAATGGAAACGAAAAATGCCAATGAACCGTCACTGCATAGAAGTAGAAACCAAGAGTTCATCCATGACACGACCAATCACTGTAGAAGATCATTCACAATCAAATGGTGAATCCACATCACTGCCAACAAATCCCACTGAACTGTGATACTGAGTCACACATGACATCGTGACTACCATCCTCTCCATGAAGATCATCTAGGTCTACACACAAACTGCAATGTCAATAACATAACAAGTAGAACCAAAATATCCAAGATAAGAAGATACCTACAACTGCCAAACCATCATAAAAAACAATTTATCCACATGATTTCCAAATGCTCCCATTGAAGTGTGATATTGAGCAATCCCATGGCAACATGATGCACACAACCAACACCACATCACTATCATAAGCTCACATAGAACCTGTGAATCCAGGCTCTCAATGAAAACATGATAACACAATAACACAATAATAAAAGCTTGCACTATAGCAAAAAACCTTCCAACTTTTAAGAGAAAGGCATCCAAAACCCTAACCAACCATTAGCTCTTAAACCAAATATTGAAAATGAAGGTAAATTTGTAGCTTAAACTTTGTAAAACTATGTGATTGTAGATCTAATTAAGTATTCTTTGTCACAACAATTTGTGCATGATTAATTTGTTTTACCAATTGTAGAAAGAGACAAAATATTGTAGAAGAATAAGATAAAAGATAGAAGTGACACATCATATACATGGACAAATCCTTTCAGGGAAAAACTCCATCAGAAACAATAGTGCTTGTATTATTTAACCTTAGAACAAGATTACAATAATACTATATCAATCCTTGAATGATATGCTTCCTTGCCTTCAAAAATTCTTCTTCACAACCTATTGTTGTGCACTTTTTGCACACACCCCCCACCAGAGGCAAGGAGCCTCTTTTTCTATCTACATCCTAACATCGTGGCTTTGTCAATTTTTAGTTTTTCTCATCTTGGGAGGTTATTTTGGGATTAAGTCCAGATTTGATTTGATAAGGGCGATATTTTGAAGCATCTTGGGGGTCTGAGAGAGTTCCACATACCTTGGATTTTGGAAATAGGGATTTTTGAGGTGAATTTTCAATGTTATGTGTAAATATTTTTGCACCAATCAATAGAGGATGAAAAATTACACCAAGTTTCTTTTTGAACTTTTAAAAAATTTCTTCTAGAGAAAACTTTATGGGGTTTCGAAGATTTTGACTAGGTAAGGAATTCAAGATTTTCCATTCCTGGCAGAAATTCCTGAACTCCTATCAATTTTGAGATTTTCCCTTCCTAGCAGAAATTCCTGACCTCCTGTCAATTTCGATATTTTCCTTTCCTGGCGGATTTTCCTAACCTCCTATCAATTTCAGGATTTTCCCTTCCTAGAGGATTTCCCCGACCTCCTGTCAATTTCGGGATTTTCCCTTCCTAGCAGATTTTCTCGACCTCTTGTCAATTTTAGGATTTTCCCTTCCTAGCGGATTTCCGAGACCTTTTGTCAATTTCGAGATTTTCCCTTCTTGGTGGATATTCCCAACCTCCTATCAATTTCAGGATTTTCCCTTCTTGTCAAAACTTCCTGAACTTCCTGTCACGATTTTCTCAAACTCCGAAATTTGTTAATAGAGTTAAAATTCTAAAATTCTATGAGGGAGATTAATTTTCCAAGGGTTTATTTATGCTTAAATTTAATATTTTATGGATTGGATTTTCATGTGAGCTACTAATGATTATATCTATTTTTCAAGATTAAATAAATCAAAAGGGGGGACTTGCATATGGATTTGTGCCAAGAGGAGAATCTGGAAAATATTTTAATGCTTATTTAGATGTGAATCAATGCCCAATTGTTCAAATGAAACTAGTTGCATATGGATATGTGCCCAAATTGTGCTACCAGGAAGATTTCCAGCTATTCTTTTACTTGCAAATCAAATATTTAAAATACACCTACATAAGATCTGTGCCCAAACTATCTACAACTGGAAGGAATTTTTTGAGGACATGTGAAGTTGATTTCATCATTCAATCAAAATTATCATTAATGTCAGGCTGGCTGAATATTATTTTCTCATTGCTCAAGGATGTAATTGCTTTTATGTAAATGGATGATGATGTATCTAGATACCAAAACCCTAATGTAATTGATGGATGCTTCTAGATGAGAAATATGTGCCATTGGATTGATTTAATTTTCGCCATTGAATCGAAATTGTAAAATCTATAAAAAGCTAGTGCCTTCTCACTTGTAAAGGCCTAGAGAATAGCTCATTAGAGGTTGCAAATCCAGAATTAACTAAGTTAGTAGTTGTAGGAAAGGAGAGAGACTGAAAATTGTTATCTAATACTAGAGAAGATAATGCAAATGGGTTGTTGATTTGGCAAACATTGTGTTATGTTTCAAAAAATTTGTGGTTTCTTGTTCTTGATTCTTAGTGTTAGATGTTAGTTTTCAGTTCTTTCATGATAATGGTGAAATGTTAATGATGTTGATCGATCTCCGGTCCATACTTTTAGCAATTTTATGATTCTAGATTGTTGTGTAAAGTTAGTTTGGGCCTCATATTGTGCTTAGTTCAACTATGAATGCTTGTTTGAATTGCACCATTTACTAGATATGTGGATGAATGTTTAGTCTGAAAATATTCAGTTTCCTTAGAAGATTGCACACATTTCTGTGTAGTTGCAGGCTTGTCCTTGATCAAGTAGAGCTTGGTTTTGTTGGAGATTTGTCTATTTGCAGCATTCATCATTGTTGTGATTTATTTTAGGAGTAATTTTAATCTTAGGATCTCTCTTAAACCCTTATATTTTGTTATTTCTTTGAACTTTCGTTAGAACTAGAAATTCGAGTATCATTATATTGTGAAATCTGATAAGTTTGAAATTTCCAGTATTCGTGTTGTAAGGTCTCCTTGTGATTACCAGCATTTTCACATTTATCACTGAGTTGTTTTGTTGCATTTTCAAGACCTGAAATTAGAGACCTTGGGGTTATCTCTTTGTTTGTAGAGATTTACCTTTCAAGAGAGATAGGATATCACATTCTGTCTGAGTTTTTGTTGTGCAGAAAACAACATCAATAGATTGGTGCTAGAAGGAGGGCCTGAATAAGCAAGTTGGATTGATTTATGTCTTCCATTTCTCCTAAGATATTTAGAAGAAGAACCAGATCTACACTAGTAGAAGAAGAGTTTCAAGAATTACAAGCTCCTACCAAGTGAAGAAGGACTAGAAGAAAGGGAGAATCATCATCTACCCAGCCACTTCCATCATCTTCTCCTTCCTTGGCTTCATCAAGTCCATGTTCATTTGATTATGAATCCATCCCCATTCAACAACCCCCACCAATAATCCATCAGCCCTTACCACCCCCACCTCGACCAATGAATTTCTTGGTGAATAACCCATCTCCATTATCCTTCAACAATTACAATGTTATGCCAAAGAATCCTGAGCTTTTCTGCTCTAAGTTTCACATTAATGATCCCAAAAGGACAGTTGAAGAGCACACTAGGATTTTTAAAACTACCCTCAAGGATAGGGGAATCAATCATGAGGATTTTGCATGCAAAATTTTACCATATTTCATTGGGGATGAGGCTTTTTATTGGTATAACCATCTTCCTGTTAGGTCTATCACTACTTGGCTTCAATTAGAGATTGCATTTTTATAGAGATTTGAGATCTCAATCAATGCCAATGAGTTACTTCTATAGTTTACTAGAGTCAAGAGGCAGGCAAATGAACCAATAGGGGCTTTCAATAATAGATTTCATAGGGCTTATGCTAGCCTGCAATCCCCTTAGGTTGTAGATGATGCCTCTACCAAGGAGGTTTATTATGAGGCTTTGGATAGTTTAACATCTACCTTTGTGAAATGGATAAAAAATCCTCTTGTCAGCCTACTTGAAGCTTATGATGTGGCTATTAAGGTAAGTACATATTTGAGGCAACACTTGTCTGGACCCTTGCCATTAGCTAATCGAACAATTATGTTGAGTTCGGCCCCTCAATTACCTTTGTTTTCATACCTGAGTCATCCCTTGAATCAAGCCCCACCCATGTCAAATTACCATCCAAATATGAATCAGCTCGCATTCTCTCATTAGCAAGCTAATATATCCAGTTACTTACAGAGCTTTGAGATATTTTCTAATGACCCAGTTCTACGTAAAAAAATAAAATCTTAATCTACAACATAGATAACATGCATATAACAAAGTACTGAAACATTTCTTTCATTTTCATTGAGAATAAATAAGATACATGTTAACTAACAATTTTCCTTTCAAATGAACACGACAACATATTTCAAATAACGAAACTTTTCATTTCAAATGAACATCAGTGAAAATATACATACGTGCACATACATAGCTCGATTGATCTTTTGAACTAATAGTGGTAAGAAGGTCCAAGAATCCTCCTTTCAAATCTCAGTGCCTCAGTAGCCTAGTAAGGAGGAGAAACATCACTCCAGCGCTTTTCCGCCAACCACGGACTTATAATGCGGTCTCCCGCACATCTATCATTCGATAGATGGCCCTCCCTTCAACAAAGAGATTGGTAGGGTAACTGATACTATTTACCGACTGAGCATAGTGGTGTGTCCTACAAAACTAGAACTTGCTATTTCACAATCCCGAACTAGCTTGCTTTAAGGATCACAATGAACTGATAGTGTAGTCTCAACTATCTCACATCTAAGTGGATGTCGTACATTTCACTACTTTGGCCAAAGTGTTCTCATTCAGTACTTCGAATGAAGGTCATCTATCATATACACTACTCAGGGCTGATTTGACTTAGGGCTATCTTACACTACGCATAGGTCTTTGTCCTTCACTAGGTAATCCGTACCCCAAATATCCTACATCAAACTAAACTACTAGAAATGAAACAACATAACAAGTAATCATAAATTCCCATCCTTTACTGGAAATATTCATCCTAGGAGTACCCCAAGTTGTCTAAGTTAACCTATTAACTTAAGTTGTGGTTCGTTACTTGACTTAATGCCTTCATTTCCATCCTAGTATTTAGTAACTAATACAATCATATTCTCCATATATAGAGATCATACAAATAAACAATAATACTAAATCCATTGTCTACCTTTCAAGATAGATAAATGTTCTTTTAAACAATCATGCATCACCTATGACTTATTTACTTAATGCAACTTTTGGAAATTCTAATGCAAGCACCATACAACAGTATCATAATTTGTTTGCCTAACATATCTTCACAAGTTTGAAGTTATAAAGAGAAGAATAATACTTCCTTGATTTAGCATGAATTCATAAAAATCTAAGATGAAAAGAGAATAAAGTATGCATGCCTAGAATAATTTTTCCACAAGTGATGATGGACTCTTCTTGTAGGAATCCAGAATACAAAGCTTCTATGTTCTTTCACACAGAAAAATACTCTTCCCAGAATTGGCTCTCACATAGTAAAATGATGATTCTTCTAAGAATATGGCTACTCACAGCTATGATGATTCTTCTCATAATAATGGTTTCTACAGCAATGATGATTTTTCTTAGAATAATGGTTTCTACAACAATGATGATTTTTCTCACAATAATGCTTTCTAGAACAATGAATAAGTGTGAATTGGTAATGAACTAGTAAATATTCACAGCAATTTGAAAGCCTTTATATATACTTTGAAATGCAATGGATCTCCTTATGGGAATGCATGTAAACTGACAACACACTCAGTCATACTTTTTCAAAGGCACTTGGCAAGTTTCCAAGCCCTCACTCAACAATTTTGATAATGATTTGACTTGCATTATTGATAGCAAAACCATAATTTTTCAAGTGTTCAACAAAAATTGCCACTTATAGGTAATTCCTACAACATGGCGCCAACAACAAGGTGATTCACCTTGCTAGAAAAAGTCTTGGTTTATTTAGCAATAGCAATAACCTCTTGGCTGCATCACCCTTGTTGATTCGTTCTCCCTGGTGAAGCCCTCTTACATAGTCACGTGGTTCAACTTCTTTTGCCATTTTCATTTCATGGGAAAACTCTCAAATATTTTCAAACTGGCTTTATTAAGTCCATAGTTATGCATCGAATATTTCCTTTTATACATTAGAGAAACCTTTACTTATCTTCTAATTTATTCCATGATGAAAATGGATAAAGTCGATTTCCATTATACTTGGCAAACATTCGATTTCCAAATATGTGATGAGAAATGAATAAACAATGATTTCCTTTTATATAAAATAATATATATAAATTAATTTATTAATATCATATACATATAATATTAAAGTTATAATAATTTATATAAATATATATATATGTTATTACATTAAGTAATATATATATTTATGTTAATTATTTTTAACTTTAATATTTATAAATTTATTATATAATATTAATATGCATATATATTAACAGGCATTAATAATATAATTTTATTAATATCCTTCACGCAACAGGTGGTGTATATACATATGCATACATATACATATGTCCATATATATTTCGATATACACGAATGCGTATATTTACCATGTCAATGCAATTGTGTGGGCATATCCGTTTGCTAGTGACACACTTGTATCAATATGTATATACATATGGATGCGTGTATATAATATATATGTATATATATACCCAGCCTAATTACTTGCATTCAAATACAATCTGTTGTAATGAACTAAATACAATGAGACAGTTAATAGATAAACATCACCTACAAAAAGGTATAGAAGAAGACACGACTCCTAATGCCAGTCTATGACTATGGATGACTTATCTAACTCAACTAATTCAGTTACTCACTCTAAGGTGAAGTGTGTGTATGCTAAGTTAGTACACATTACCGGTTAACCGACCAAGCCCCTCTCCCAAGTGATATTTCCCCTCCGCTTGGAGGAATGGTACCTATACCTGCATCCACTCACATGCGTCCATGGAAGTCAAATTCTCACAACATAACAATATAGATACAACATTTCACAAGTTATAATATTAACAATTCTATAAATTAATATGGATAATTACACGAAAAATGACATCAATTGAAATACATTAAAATGAGACAATCATTAAATGTAACAACACTCATATTGACAACATGGTACACATTTTATTCAAGCATTCAGTTTACATTAGAATCTTTTGGCCCTATGTAACACTATTACGTAGTAGCTTAGAATTCGAGGTGTAACATATTTAACCAATCCTTGAACCATGGGTTCCATTCTGTTTATATGCAGTATTCAGATGGTGTTGTTCCTCCATCAAACAATGCAGACAAGGAGAGCCTGGATGAAATCAAAGAGCTAGTAAAGAAGTTGGCCACTAAAGTCACCTACCTAAGGAACCAAAACAATCAACCTCAAGTCGTCCAAAGGGGAAATCAGTCCAATTATGATCAAGATCAGGGGTAGATTCTCGATAGGGGACAATATTTTAAAGATCAACACTCAGGGCCGATATTTGTTAGAAGGAAACTACCATGTCAAAATAGGACTTGGGGTATAAGGCCTGACATTGAAGGAGTCCTAACATCTTTGGAGAAGCCAAACAATCAAGAAAAGCCCCTAGCTGGTGTATATCTAGCAGAAGCAGCACTATCCGGATGGTGTAGGCTTCATAACACCAATCAACACTCTGAATTGGATTGTCAAGAATTTCAGACTACTGCATCTATTTTCCATCAAAAGTTTCAACATACCAACAAAAATTTGTGTGGACAAGAGATAGTATCATCTAATCCTTATGACATATCAGTCTTGGTAGTGGATCATGCCCCATTTCGAAGGAGCGAAGATAATGGACCAGAAGAAGGACAAGACAAAAGTGTTGAAACAAAGTATGCATACAAAAAAGAATCTATAGTTCAATATTTTGAAAGTGACAAGGAGAATGGCAATGGTCCACTAGATGAGGAAGAGTTTATGATTGAGGAGGTTCAAGCTTTCCATCATCTGCCTACTCATTATTTTGCAAATGGGGAACAATCTAATGCTGATAAAGGAAGAATCACTATAAACAACAAGAATAAATTTGTGTATAGCTCTAAGGACAACTGTTTTGCCATGACCAGAGAGAAAATAGGAGAGTATGTGGTGTAAGTATTCAAGAAAGTCAAAGGATTGGATGTTGATGAAATCCTTATGTTACATGATATGCCTAAGAAACCTACTCATAAATCCGGTAGTGTTGAAGCATCAGTAGAGTCAGCAGAAGAGGTGGAAGAGAAAGTATCGTTGTCAGATCATACAAAGGATGCGAATCAAACTATGAAGAATGAGTCTCCAATAGAATAATTTCAACAAGGTACCGATGAATGCCTAGTAGGAGAGTCAACTAGACAAGTCATTGGATTGAATTAGCTCTTGAATGTGCTTGAATCTTATATTTTACACGCATCTTAAGAATCTTGAGGTTGTTGTAGGATCTTTGTGAGGTCTAGTTAAGTGAAAAATCTTATATTTCAAATTCAGTGCCATTGTGATTCTCAGCCCTGAGTGTGAGCTTCATTGCTTACAGGTTGAAATGAAGAAGCAAAAAGAAATATCAAGAAGAAAAGAAAGAAAAGAAAAGAAAATATCGAATATCAAAAGAATGTGAGTTCAAATTTTTAGGGGAATCCAAATATATCTATCGAGGCTATAGACGCCTGGCTGGCAGTAGAGCTATGTTCGGGAGAATCACAGTGATAACCTCGTCAGGGCTATGAATGCCTAACTTGCAACAGGTCTCTATCCAGGTTGCTTTTGAAGCTAGAATATTTATGTAGATTAACATGACTGAACTTGTTTTCTTGTAGTAGCTTAAGGAGGGAGATTTATACACTTGCACACACTCAGATTTTTAGCAGAGGAAGGGCTAGCTTGTTCATTGATTTTGAAACTTTAGTTTATTGGATGACTTGATGAGAGGATCAAAACTAGAGATTTTGGGTTCTTGATTTTAGTTTCTCATCAAAATTCTCTAGAGCATTTTCCAAACAGTAGTTACCATTTATTGTGCACTTTTTGCACACTCACCCCACTGGAGGCAGGGACCCTCTTTTTCTTCTACATCTCTACATTGTGGCTTTGTCAATTTTCAATTTTTCTCATCTTGGGAGGTTCTTTTGGTATTTTGAAGCATCTTGGGGGTCTGGGAGAGTTCCACCTACCTTGTATTTTGGAAATGGGGATTTTTGAGGTGAATTTTCAATTTTATGTGTAAATATTTTTTTGTACCAATGGATAGAGGACAAAAAATTAGGCCAAGTTTCTTTTTGAACTTTTCAAAAATTCCTTCCACAGAAAAAGTTATGGGGTTTCAAAGATTTCGACCAGGTAAGGAATTCAGGATTTTCCATTGCTCGTGGAAATTCCTGACCTCTTATAAATTTTGGGATTTTCCCTTCTTGGCGGAAATTCCTGACCTCCTATCAATTTTGAGATTTTCCCTTCCAGACAGATTTTCCCGACCTCCTGTCAATTTCTAGATTTTCCCTTCCTGGCGGATTTTCCCGACCTCCTGTCAATTTTGGGATATTCCCTTCCTGGTGGATTTCCCGACCTCCTGTCTATTTCGAGATTTTCCCTTCCTGATGGATTTTCTCAACCTCCTATCAATTTCAGGATTTTCCCTTCCTAGCGGATTTTCCTGACCTCCTGTCAATTTCAGGATTTTCCCTTCCTAGCAGATTTTCCCAACCTCCTGTTAATTTCAGGATTTTCCCTTCCTGGCGGAAATTCCAGAACTTCCTGTCGCAATTTTCCTGAACTCTGAAATTTCTTAATAGAGTTAAAATTTTGAAATTTTATGACGAAAATGAATTTTCCAAGGGTTTATTTATGCTTAATTTTAATATTTTATGGATTGGATTTTCATGTGAGCTACTAATGATTATATCTGTTTTTCAGGATTAAATAAATCAAAAGGGGGGACTTGCATATGGATTTGTGCCAAGAGGGGAATCTGGAAAATATTTTACTACTGATTTACATATGAATCAGTGCCCAGCTATTCAAATGAATCTAGTTGCATATGGATGTGTGCCCAGATTGTGCTACTACGAAGATTTCCAGCTATGCTTTTACATGCAAATCAAATATTTCAAATACACCTACATAAGAATCTATGCCCAAACTATCTACAACTGGAAGGAATTTCTAGAGGATCTGTGAAGCTGATTTTATCATCCAATTATAATTCTCATTAATGTGAGACTGGCAGAATATTATTTTCTCATTTCTCAAGGATGTGACTACTTTTATGCAATTGGATGATGATGTATCTAGATACCAAAACCCTAATGTAACTGATGGATGTTTCTAGATGAGCAATCTGTGCCATTGGATTGATTTAATCTTGGCTATTGAATCTGAATTGTAAAATCTATAAAAGGCCAGTGCCTTCTCACTTGTACAAGGTTAGAGAATAGCTGATTAGAGGCCGCAAAGCTAGAATTGGCTAAGTTAAAACTTAGAAGTTATATTAGATTGCAAGTTAGTAGCTGTAGGAGAGGAGAGAGACTAGAAATTTTTATGGAATGCAAATGAGTAGCTGTAGGAGAAGAGAGAGACTGGAGAAGATAATGCAAATGATTTGTTGATTTGGAAAACATTGTGTTATTTTTAAAAAGTTTTGTGATTTCTTGTTCTTGATTCTCAGTGTTAGATGTTAGTTTTCAGTTCTTTCATCATAATGGTGAAATATTAATGATGTTGATCAATCTCCGGTCCATAATTTTAGCAATTTTTTGATTGTAGATTGTTTTGTAAAGTTAGTCTGGCCCTCATATTGTGCTAAGTTCAACCATGAATGCTTGTTTGCATTGTGTCATTTACTAGGTATGTGGATGAATGTTCACAGTCTGAAAATCTTCAGTTTCCTTAGAAGATTGCATAGATTTTTGTGTAGTTGTAGACTTGTCCTTGATCAAGCAGAGTTTGGTTTTGTTGGAGATTTGTCTTTTTTCAACATTCATCATTGTTATGATTGATTTTAGGAGTAATTTTAATCTTAGGATATCTTTTAAACCCTTATCTTTTGTTATTTCTTTGAACTTTGGTTAGAACTAGGAATTCGAGTATCATTATATTGTGAAATCTGATAAGTTTGAAATTTCCAATATTTGATTTGTAAGGTCCCCTTGTGATTAGAATCATTTTCACATTTACCACTGAGTTTTTTTGTTGCATTGTCAAGACCTGACATTAGAGACCTTGGGGTTATATCTTTTCTGATAGAGATTTAATTTTCTAGAGAGATAGGATATCATATTCTGTCTGAGTTGTTGCTATGTAGAAAATGCCATCAACACCTATTATAAACTCACTTGAAACTCTTATGCACTTTCTGCAATATATAAATAATAATGAACATTGTAAACTCTTAAGAGTTGAAAATTACAAGAGAATAAAGATCCTCTCAAAAACCTACGCCTAAATTATGGAATTAGAGTTCCACACTGTAACATGAGGTCAAAACCAAAGTCTCCTCAATTTAGGCACCCCAAACTGAACACTTAATTGAACTCTAGTCTCAAAGATATCTTGTAAACTCCTCCTCAAAGTGTGCACCCAAGAATGGGTCCTACTTGATTGAGCCATGTAAATATCTTTTCATGCAAAAGGTGTTAACTGAAGATGCCAACTTGGGCACCCAAGGTGGGTCCAAGTCAATCTTGGTTAACTAAAATATATCTCTTACTCAAGTCATGTAAACAACATGCATGATTGATCATCACCACTTAATTGAAAGTATGCATCTGTTATCTGTAATGCAACTCAATTCAAGTAACATGCAACTCAAGTTAACTAGCATGTAACTCAAAATAACTACATGCAATTGAAGATAATTGAACCATAACTAAACTGAACTAAACTATCAACTAGCATGCAACTCAAAATAACTACATGCAACTAAAGATAACTCAACCATAACTAAAGTGAAGTGAACTAAACTAATATAGAACTAATACTGAACCAATAATGCCACTCCACTCTTGTAAATATCAAGCCCTATTTTGTAGGAACCTAGACATGCATTACTGAAGTGTTATCAACCCTCCAAACAGTTAACTGAAACAAGGTGGGTTCCACCTTCCATGTGGGCACCCCATGTGCTCCTATTATTTAGGAACTCAAAATGGATGCCACCACATGTTCCTATTATTTAGGAATAATCACAAATGTAAATTTACATGTTGATTTCATTCGAATTTAATCTCTTTCCAATCCTAGTGTTGGGGAACACCTTCCAAGGACTTAGGAGATACATGAAATATGTTTAGGATTGCAATTAAATGGCATCCTATTCCCAATAGTTGTCTATTGGGTGAGTATCCGAAGGGTTTCCTAGTGAGAATTCCATGCCTTTGTATCATCTTCTCATCATATAATGAAAAATTCATGCCCATGTTTAGACTTCTCATCATATTGAAAGGTGGAGAAATTGTGGGATTTTTTAGGGTTTAGGACCTAGAATGACAATCTTAACTAACTTTCACTCAAGAAAAAACCCTTGAGATCTCAATGCAAAAGAGAAAGAGATCTTGCAAGAGGGCTATTCTAGGGACTGAATATGATCTAATAGGGGGTTCCCCACCAAGTTTAGACTTGGAAAATATAATGAAATGCAAGATGCAATACAATACCCTTATTCAATGCAAAGTAACACTAAATGACCTAGAAATATGAATGAAGCAACACATAAAACTACAAAACATAATGTGTGTACTTGGAAATTTGGATATAGTTGGATGGAGATATGGAACAAAATATGTCACCAAGCTGGGCATATCAATCCAAATTCTAGAAAATTGTTTGAGAACAAGAATCTGCCAAATGGGTATTCAAATCTCCAAAAACCGAAAAATTGATTGGAACTAGGACTCATTCAACAAAAGTAGTGTATCCATCCAGTTGGGCTTTTATGAAGTTTCAAAGTTTGAATGTACTCTTCTTGGTCTGCAAAATCTTCCTCTATAAGTTTCTGGATTCGAATCTCTGATTTGTAATATGTAGGTCTTCTCCAAGGTTCTCCAAGGCTTGTTAACAACTTTGACAGCTTTGAGCTCTTGACAACTTTTCTCCAATCTTTCTCCTTAGGAAATATAACACCTAGATCTACAAATCACACACAAAGGAGAGAGAAAAATTTTGCTTGGTTAGTGGATAGGGGTTTTACTTGGTCAAACCCCTTGTTGGTAACTAAAACTTGAAATGAAATCAAATATGAATGGATAATGATGAATGAATAAATGGCAATGTTGAAACTTGCCAAACTCTAGCAATAAAGTGCTACAAATATGATTGAAATTCCTGCAATGGATGTAGATCTTGACTCTTGCTTAAAGCAGATAGATCTTGAATTAAACACTTACTTGAATCATGAAATCCTACATCACAATTGTTAGCTCAAAACCAAACATGATGTATAAAATCTTTGACATGTTGATTGATGCTTGAAGAATGCTCTAAAATGCTTGATAATCTACCCCTGAATGCTCTTGAATTCTCTTGTGAACTCAATTTTCTATTAGGAATTCTCTCACAAAATTCTTAGGTGAGAATGATTGAGAGGACCTTGTATTTATACTCAATTATGTAAGAAATCCTGAAATTATAACACTACAAGCTGACATTAGATCTACGAGAATAAAAGATCCCGCTAAGAATTTGAATTAAATTTGAATTTGGGCCACACGGGACTCATTCACCCAAGGTGGTGAATGAGTTCCACCAGGCTTAATTTTTGGGACCAATTTTTTAAAGGATTAGAAATGCATGGGTCATTCAAGCCTGAAACACATGAATTGTGATTGGATGATGATTGGTGTCAAGATTATCCTTGAATAGATGTAATAAATGAGTCTTGTGGATGCAAAATAGGGCCAATTAAAGCATAAAGAAGCCCAATTATTAATGACAAGCCTAAAAAAGTGTGAAAGTGTGTTGTAACACTTTACAACACTCTAAATAAGGCAATATTGAGATTAATTTTGATTAAAGAGAGGTTTATTAGGTTTAATTAATTAATAAAACCTTAGAAAAGTGTGAAAATGTGTTACAACACTTGAAAACACTTTAGAAAGGTACCATTTAAATCCATTGGTTCACAAGGGCCCAAGACCTAATGTGAATGTTTCAACCAAATTACAATAGTAAATCAAGGCAACCTTAAGCCTAATTCAGCAAGGAGGGCCCAAAAAAGTGTGAAAATTTCTCGACGACATTTTTTTACACTACATTTTTCCCCCACTTTAGTGAGAGGATGAACCTACTTAAAACTCATGGTAAAGTAGATAAACACACACATCAAGAGGGGTTCAAATGTACCAATCCAAATAAGATGAGACAACAATAATCAAGAGAGGTGAATCAAGCCCCGAGGATCAAGATCCCAAGACAAATGAACATCGGCACAAAACAACACACATGAGAATGATATAAGAGGAACAAAAAAGCACAAGCATACACTGTCAAAGACAAAAAAAGAGAAAAGGTAAAAGATATAAGAGAGTCAGATCAATCTTCAACCATTTTTACATCATTATGTGGATCAAATCTTAGCTATTTTTCCAAAAATGCATACTCACTCTAAGGCAAAATAACTCTTGGTTATCCATTGGGTGAGAAGTTCTAAAAGGTGAGAAACATACACTCCCAGATTCTATGTACTCACACACACACACAAGTGGCTATGGGTAAAGTCATTCCTTGATCGGGCTTCCCTCTCAAACCATACCAAAGTTATACTTCCTGATAACTTTAATAAGGTGGCACACAAAAGAAATGATTTTCAAGCTTCATGAGACAAGGAAAACTTTGTATGCTTGGAGATCATGAACAAAAAAGATGGATCTACATGCATGCAAGTTTTGTCATGCAAGGTTTCCATATAACTACAAATGCAAAATAAGGAATTTTCAAAGGAGTCTTTTTTAGTTCATGCAAGTTCTTTAACTTAGGGAACATTGTGCCTAATGTCTCCAAGAGAGGACCAATCAAAGAATAGAAAATTCACAACTTACGGGATGCAGTATGTTGCATCAAGACACTAAGAGGAATGTAATATGCTAAGAGAGATCACGCTCCTAAAGGACATGTCACACCCAATGTCATCCAAAAATCGAAAAACACATCGTATAAAATAAGAAAACTGCACCATGAGCCATGAAAAAGGAAAATGCAAAAGAATAATGCCAATGTATGCCCCCAGTTTAAAGGAAATGCTAAACACCATACTGTGAGAAATTACTTTAAAGTAGAAAATGATAAATGCATAAAAGAAGGACATGAGAGCTAACTTGGAAAGCCCTATGCCAAGTCATATGTTTCCAAATAATGCTACGTCACGAAAAAGAAAAAGAGAGGGGTTGCCCCAAAATGGAAACACCAAACACATAAGGGATCTATGGATTTGGGTTTAGTATTTTCTTGAGACAATTTTTTTTAGAGAGTTCGAAATTATCATCATTGCCGAAATACACATAGAACTTGGAAAAATCACACAAAGAGAGAAAAAACAAAGAAAATCCTTTCGATTCAGCATGGAAGAGACATAAATGTCTCAATGCCTTTCGTCATCCCCAAAAGGAAAACACAATACAAATGAAAAAAAAGAGATAAAGAAAACTTTTGGGTCAACATCGAAGAGACATGAATGTATCGATGCCTTGCATTATCCCCAAAATAAAAATACAAGACAAATGAAAAAATGACAAAAGGCGAAAAATAAAAGGTTTATGACATAGAGAAGAATTACGGTACAAATAGAGGAATATCACAAAGAGAGAGATATACATCAAACAAAATGTCATGGGGGATTGCATCACACACTTGCAATCACAAAAAAGGAAAAATAAATAATGAAAAAGACTAGTAAGGCACACACGATTCAACCTATGAGTAGGTCATCTACATCCCAATCATGTTCATAGTATACCGAGGGTGGAAAACTAGCCAAAGGGACAATAGAAAGTGTCGAACTAGGGCCAACACCAGGTTCAACACTCTCTGTAGGAGATTTTTTATCTAAGCTCATGGAAGAGGAAATTAATGTATTCAATTCATTATGCACCTCTTCGTCAATTTTAGAAAACTCATCATCATCATCCAAATTGATCATAATAGGAGGTCAAATGATAATTTTCAAAGACGGCTTCAACTCTTGTTGTGGTTGTTGTATTGGATTGTTTTATTTTGGTGAAGGGGGAGGCTGGTCATGCATTGCTTTAGTCAAGTTTGGATTTTGATTTTCTTTGTTTAATTCTTCATGTAACTTGTGAGAAAGGGCACGACATCTACACCTATGCTCTCTAGCACCTTTGTTTCTTTTAGTTTTGTTTTCAAGATGCATTTGTGTAGGAGCGAGTTGATCAACAATAGGTTTCTTTTATTCCCTAAGGGGAGGAGCGAAAGGAACCATGAGAGGTTGTTCAGTCACTTTCTCTTTGACTTTGTAAACCTATTTTATTCTACAAGGGGTGATAGGGTTGTTTTCATTGTCTCTTGGTCACTTGTAGGAGGTAGGTGAAGGTTCGATCTTAGGTTGGTCTTGGTGGCTTGGAATTTATTTAGGCTCAATCATGGTTTCATCAAGGATGGTAGGCTCAGTGGTAGGTGGAGACATGTTTCAGAGGGATAATTCTACTATTTTCTTTCCCTTGAAATTTTGATAGGACAAGAAAAATGAGACTTCTCTCAATTTTATAGGTTCCATAGGCTTGGGCCAAAAGGAATCTAAGGACAAGTTTCCTTTGGTTGACAAAGGGTTAAGGCCACTATGATAGATGGTGAATATTTAATTGTCAAAGAGAAAATTTAATCATTTATGTACAACCGAAGGGATAAATTTCATGGAGCGAAGCCATGCGTAGCCTAGCTTCAAGCGAAATTGGTTTGAGTGGGAGATGATGGAGAATGAAGTATCTAATTTTTTTGGTCCTATTTGTAAAGGAAGAGTGATTGATCCCATTATGGGGGAAGAAAAACCTTTATGGGTCTTTATAGAGATCATGCAAAAGTAGGGATTCCTTGGTGATCACATTCACTCCACAAGCGGGATATATTAGTATCCTATTAGTGGGCTTGTCATAGATACTGTCAGCAATGTAAAGAGGACCATCTGGTGCATGTTTAAGTATATCCTTAGAGGACAAAGCAATGTCAAGAGGATTTTTAGTTCGGCCCCTATGAGGAATGATGTCTATCACTCCTACCATTTCATCCATAGGGTCATTATCGATAGCACTATGTTGAATAGAATCATTGTTATCATCATCCATATAATATTCATTACATAATTCTTTGTAGTTTCATAGGCTTTGACAAATGAAATGTTATGTTTTGGCATGGGGTTGGTAAAAATTTCCAAATTTTGGTTAGGAGGGGCAACAGACTTATTTATTTGATCACTAACACCTCCAACGGAGAGATGACCAGAATCAATGAGGTCTTACACAAGATGTTTAAGATGCTTATGATGTTTTGTGTCATGTCCATTTTGTCGGTGATAGTGGCAATAAGCATTTGATCTAAATATTGGGGGTAGAGGCTTATTAGGTTCGAGTGTTTTGATGGGAGGCAAGGTAATTATTTGTTGCTCTAAAAGTTGGGACATTATGTTATGAAGGGTAATGGGGAAGGGGGTAAATTGTCTTTTTGGGTCCCCATAGTTAACGGATATCGTGGCTTTAACAACAACTACTTGGTTATTGAAATTTTGAGTTGTTTGCTGAGTGGGATTAAATTGAAGGAACCCTTTTTTTTCTAAAAGGTTGGGAATTATTTTGGTTTGCAGGCTTGGATTTCTCAAATCGCCTAGAAGTGGACTTTGTATCTCAACTACTAACCAAATTTTGATAATCACGGATGGTAGTACACAAGTGCATGAAGGATGGGAATTTCATCATGGTGAGCTTATCTTTAATCTTTCTTTGCAAATTTTCTTTGAACATATATTGAAGGTGAGGGTCATGGACATTGACATCAATTTTGGAATAAAGTGATTAGTAGTGTGAGATAAATTCAGTTCCCTTTTCTTCTTCCTTTTGCTTACATCTCATCAAATCAGGCAAGGTCATCTTAGGAGTCATATGCACTTGGAAATGGTTTACAAATGCATCAAAAATTTCATTGAATGAACTAATTGAGTTGTTCAGTAAAGATTAGAACCATTCCAAGGAAGTATCTTTCAACAACCTAGGAAATCTCTTACCCAAGATTTTATCATCAAGGACAAAGTCAGTACATTTATAATGTGGTATAGGCATTAAAATGGTTAGAAGGATCTCTTTTCCCTCTATATTTCTCAAATATAGGTACCTCTACACTTTGTGGCATCATTGTTCAAAATATTTCCAAGGACAATGGGCTTATTTTGACATAATATGTAGGTGGGCCATTTTGATTTTGGTTTATAGTACAAACTTTCTTTTGAAGGGATGAAACGGTTTCAAAAAGTTGGTTTATGAGAGGTTCATTACATGTGCTATGATATGGAAGTGAAAATGGTGAAGGAGTGAATGTGTTTGAAGGACAAGGGAATGGAATGCTTATAGGTGGTAAGGTGGTGGGAGATATGATGTGTGATTCCAAATAGGAACTAGGGATGCTACCAGGAATACCCAAGGAAGCAATCACATTACTATTTTGTTGCATTGTTGTTGTGACTTGAGGGTTACTTTAGGTAGGTATTGAGGCAATTGTTATGGAAAGAGGGATTTGAGTTCCTCCTTGGCTTGTGACATTTCTTGTAGGTAAAGGACAACTAGTGATTGAGGGGAGCTATTTTCCAAAGATTTGAACTATGTTTTTCACAAGGTCAAGCCCATCTTCACTTTCAAGCATGTAGTGAATGTTATCTATAGTACGTATGGTAGTATGTGAAATTTTGTGATTTTGCACTCGATGTTGTAATTTTGATAGGTCCTCATGAATTTGAATTATGTTTTCTTTCAGGATACTATCATTCCATGTTTCAACTTGCATACTACTTTAAGGCAAAGAGTTCTTAAAGGTTTTTTCCATACCTAGTGTACTAGTGTTAATACTATGAGTGAAAGAGCTAGACAACCCAATATCCACAATGATTTTTCTATCGTGGGATGACATGAGTCTCAAAATTTGTCTCACTATATTATTATCAATAGGACACCAAATAATCATACAAGGCCTACTAAATGTAAGGTGAATACAAATGTAATGCAAGCTAAGAATAATGAAATGCTTATAATAGAAATTCTGGAAATTAAAAAATAAATGCAATAACAACAAACAAAAACTCAGAATGTGAACTTTGAATGCCAAAAAATGAAATGTGGAATATGCAAAGGGAATAATTCACCCAAGATGGCAAATGAATCCCAGGGAGGATTTGGTTTAAGTTTTTCAAAAAAAGTTAATTGAATTTTATGCTTTGTATGTTTTATGATCTATATCTGAGATGAAAATGCAGATTTTGAATGAAATTAAATGAAAAAATTCAAGCTATATTAGCTTTCACTAATTCAAAATTTAAAACCCTAATGCAATGTTAATGAAAGCTATATATAGGATGATAATACACTCCAAATTAGAATTATGATGTTCTAAATGTAGGTTCACCAAAATGAAAGGTGGAAAATAGTTGGCTTTTCTAGGGTTTAAGACCTAGAATGAAAATCTTCACTAACTTTCACTCAAGAACAAACCCTTGAGATCTTAATGCAAGAGATAAAGAGATCTTGCAAGAGGGTTGTTCTAGGGGCTGAATATGATCTAATAAGGGGTTCACCACCAAGTTTAGACTTGGGAAAGATAATGAAATGAAAGATGTAATACAAAACCCTAATTCAATGCAACGTAACACTAAATGACCTACAAAAATGAATGAAGCAACACAAAAAACTACAAAACATAGTGTGTGCACCTAGAAATCTGGAGATGGTTGGATGGAGATTTGGAACACTAAAAAATCCAACTTCAAGGCTGACTAGGACTCATTTTCTAAGATAGGCGAATTAGTCTAGATTTTGGAAAAATGTGTGAGAAAAAGAATCTTCCAAATGGGTATTTGAATCTACAAAAACCAAAAAAATGACTTGAACTGGGACTCATTCACTAGAAGTGGCGAATCAATCTAGTTGGGATTTTCTGAAGTTTCAGAGTCTGAATCTGATCTTCTTTATCTATACAATCTAGCTTTGTAAGTTTCTAGATCTAAATCTCTGATTTGTAATCTGTAGGTCTTCTCCAAGGTTCTCCAAGGCTTGTTGACAACTTTGAAAACTTTGAGCTCTTGTCAACTTTTCTCCAATATTTCTCCTTGGGAAATCTACAATGTAGACCTACAAATCACACATAAAGGAGAATGGTAGGGGTTTTCCTTGGTCAAACCCCTTTTTGATAATTAAACCTTGAATTGAAATCAAATATGAATGGATAATGATGTATGAATAAATGACAATGTTGCAACTCACCAAACTCTAGCAATAAAGTGTTGCAAATATGCTTGAAATGGATACAATGGATGTAGATCTTGAATTGAAGACTTCCTTGAATCATACAATCCTACATCGCAATTGTTATCTCAAAACCAAACATGATGCATAAAATCTTTGACATGATGATTAATGCTTGAAGAATTCTCTAAAATTCTTGATAATCTGCCCTTGAATTCTCTTGAATTCTCTTGTGAATTCTTGAATTCTCTTGTGAACTCAATTTTCTATTAGGAACACTCTCACAAAATTCTTAGGTGAAAATGGGTGAAAGAAGCCTGTATTTATAGTCAAATATGCAAGAATTCTTGAAATCACAACACGACAAGCTGACATTAGATCTAGTAGAATAAATCCCCACCAAGAATTTGAATTAATTTTGAATTTGGACCACATGGGACTCATTTTCCCAAGGTGGTGAATGAGTCCCACTAGGCTTAATTTTTGGGACCAATTTTAAAAATGTTCAGAAATGTGTGAAACCATCTTCAGGGCCAAAAGATCCATGTGGGACTCATTCACCCAAGCCCTGATCACTAAACGTGGGCAATTCAAACTTGAAACACCTGAATTATGATTGGGTTATTATTGGTGTCACGATTATCCTAAAAAAGATACAATAAATGAGGCTTGTTGATGGATAGTAAGGCCAATTAAAGCATAAAGAAGCCAAATTATTAATGAAAATCCTAGAGAAGTGTTAAAGTGTGTTGCAAAACTTTACAATGCTCTAAATAAGGCAATATTAAGATTATTTTTGACTAAAAAGAGGTTTATTAGGTTCAGCTAATTAATAAAGCCTTAGAAAAGTGTGAAAATGTGTTACAACACTTAGCAACACTTTAGAAAGGTACCATTTAAATCCATTAGTTCACAAGGGATGAAGACCTAATGTTAATCTTTTAACCACATTACAACACTAAATCAAGGAAACATTAAGCCTAATTTAACAAGGAGTGCCCAAACAAGTGTGAAAATGTCCCGATGACATTTTTTGGCACTACACATATGTCAACCATACCAAAGCTATATGTCCTGACACTACAAGGTGCCACATTAAAAAGAAATTCTAGCTTCATAAGGAAATAAAAGCTTGGTATGCTCGAAACTCATGAACACACAAGATGGCTCCACAAGAAAGCAAAGTGTATTATGCAAGGTGGTCACATAACAATGGTTATAAATGAAAAATAGTGTAAGGAAAATTCAAATGGATTTTTATTAGTTTTTGTAAGGTGTCTTCTTGGGAAACATTGTGGCTAATGTCTCCAAGAGAGGAAAAGTCAAATAAATATCACACTCTCAAAAGAAATCAAACCCAATGACACCCCCAAGAAAAGGATGCATCACAAGAAGAAAGAAAATCACACATTGAAACATGAGTGTTAGTGTATGCCCTCACTTTAAAGCGGTTGCTAACACCATTGTTGTGAGAAATTGATTTAAAGTAGAAGAAGACATGAGAGGTTATTCGGAAAGCCCTATGCCAATTCATATGTTCTTGAATGAAACTGCATCATGATTAAGTATGTCACAAGCGAGCCAACTCAAGGCATGTCATCTACATACCAATCTTGCTACTTTATTTACATGGAAGTCGGTCAACTAGCCAAAAGATACAATGACAAGTGACATACGAGGAAAAGGCTACTTAACCCCTTGCCCCCACTTAGTGCAAAACAAGGATGAGTCGGGATGATTCATGAGAAACATGCTAGAGTGAAAATTAGTATTAATTAGTAGAATAAGGTGCCTCAACATAGGAAAGGGCACCACAATCCTTAAGATGTTAGATTTTATTACTCAAACCTTTACATTTGTTAGTAGAATGACCATGAACTCTTGTAGTAGAAGTTATTTCATGTTCTTGGAGGGAGGGATATCAAAAATTCTTGGAGGAGTCTCGACAAGATAATCTATTGATCAATAGTAGAAGATGGGCATGTGCAAGATCAAAGGGGTCCAAAAAGTGGCAATGAGGAAAAAAATGTGTTTTTAACTTGCCAAAATCGTGAAACAAAAATGTTTACTTGTTGTATGGGTTGGGTGCAATGTCCATTTCGGTTTTTTAATACCAAATCAAAATGAATATTGTTTTTTTTTTCCAAATATAATATCCTTTTGGAAAGCGGGAACCCATTTTTTTGAAAAATAAAATAGATATCCGTTTTGAAGACCTAAAAACCCCTCTTTAGTAAAATGGGCATAACTTTTGTGTTTCTTATCAAATTTTGACTTTTTATAGGCGTTGGAAAGGTGATTGAGAGCTCTATGCAATGGAATAGGTGGTGTTTCTATATTGTACACAAAAAAAATATTTATAATCATTTTAAATCCATATTTTATTTTTGAAACATCAAATGCTCACTACTTTCACATGCAAAGTATTTTTTTCATTATTTTTTTGTAACACTCATCTCAAAATAATTGAAACATTAGAAAAAGTAAGTAATAATGAAATATTTATATTTTTTGTAGCAAGGAAATGAACAAATCTTCATAAATCATCATATCTCTTTGTCCCTTTCTCTACCTCTCTATATATCACTATGTCTCCCCTTAAGCTCTAGACCTATCCCTCCCTCTCTTCTCTCTTTGTCCCTCTTTATACCTATCTTTCTCACTCTCTCTCCTTGAGCTCTAGACCAATATCTCTCTCTCTCTCTTAGGTCCCTCCCACTCCCTATCCCTCTCCCTCTCTCCCTCTCCATCTCCATCTCACTCTCCATCTCCCCTCTCCCTCTCTATCTCTCCCTTTTAAATCTCACTTACTCTTAATTATCCCTCCCTCTTAGGTCTCTCTCTCAAGTCTCTCCCACTCCCTCTCTCTCAATGTCTCACTCACACTCACACTCTCTCCCTCTCAGGTCTTTCTCTCCCACTCTCTCTCCCTCTCTCCCTCCCTCTCTCCCTCTCCATCCCTCTATCTCCCTCTCAAGTATCTCTCTCTCCCTCTATCTCTCTCTCCCTCCCTCCCTCCCTCTCTCCCTCTCCATCCCTCTATCTCCCTCTCAAGTATCTCTCTCTCTCCCTCTCTCCCTCTCAAGTATCTCTCTCTCCCTATCTCCCTCTCTGCATCTCCCTCTTAGGTCTCTCTCTCTCCCTATCTCTCTCACTCACTATCTCCCTCTTAGGTCTCTCTCTCTAGTCCATACCACTCCCTCCCTATCTCCCTCTCTGCATCTCCCTCTTAGGTCTCTCTCTCTCCATATCTCTCTCACTCACCATCTCCCTCTTAGGTCTCTCTCTCTAGTCCATACCACTCCCTCTCCATCTCCCTCTCCCTCTCCATCTCCATCTCTACCTATCTCTCCACCCCTCCAAATTCTCTCTCCCTCTTAAGTCTCTCCCTCTCTCTCTCTCTCTATGGTCTCTCTCTCCCACTCAATTCCCCCTGCCTCTCTCTCTCTCTCTCACTCTCCTTCTCCATCTCTTTCTCACTATTTATCTCCCTCTCTCCCTATCTCTCTCCCATTCCCTTTGAGGTCTATCTCCTTCTAAACTCTCTCTCTCTCTATTAGGTCTCTTCAATCCCTCTCTCCCTCTTAGGTCTCTCTCCATATATATATATCTCCATCTCCCTTTTAGGTCTCTCTCTCTCAATCTCTCTCCCTCTCTCCTTCCCTTTCTCCATCTCAAGTCACTCTCCCTCTCTCTCCCCATATCAAGTTACTTCTGAGGGAGAGAGAGATGGAGGGAGGGAGGGAGAGAGACTTGATAGGGAGAGAGGGAGGGAGGGAGAGAGGGGAGAGAGGGGATAGAGAAGTGGGGAGAGGGAGAGTTAACTAGTTAGGGTGGGAAGAAGACACCTGAGAGAGAGTTATATATAGGGTGGGAAGGAGACACCTGAGAGAGAGACCTAAGAGGGAGGTGGAAAGTGAGTTAGAGAGAGAGAGAGGAAGAGGGAGAGGGAGAGGGAGAGGGAGAGGGAGAGAGAGGAGAGGGAGTGGGAGGGATGAGAGAGAGAGGGGGGAGAGGGAGAGAGAGACGGATGGGGGATATGGAGAGTGTGAGTATGAGTAAGAGAGAGAGACATGAGAGAAGAGAGAGAGGGAGTGGGAGATGCCTAAGAGAGAGAAAGAGAAAGAGAGAGAGAGAGAGGGATGGGAGAGACCTGAGAGAGAGACCTAAGAGGGAGAGAGGGATTTAGAGAGACCAAAGAGAGAGAGAGAGAGCTAGAGAGACTTGAGAGGGGGAGAGACTTAAAAAGGAAGGGAAAAGAAAGAGGGAGAGAGGGAGGGAGATGGAAAGTGATAGGGAGATGGAGAGAGAGAGATAGAGGGAGGGAGAGAGAGACTTGAGAGGGAGAGAGGGAGGGAGAGGGAGAGAGAGATAGAGAGAGACAGGGAGAGAGGGAATGAGAAATGGAGAGAGAGACCTGAGAGGGAGATGAAGAGAGAGAGAGAGAGAGAGAGAGAGAGAGAGAGAGAGAGAGAGAGAGAGAGAGAGAGAGAGAGAGAGAGAGAGAGAGAGAGAGAGAATTGAGAGAGAGAGAGAGTGGGAGAGAGAGAGACATAAGAGGGAGATGGAGATTTTTAGTATGAGTAAGAGAGAGAGAAAGAGAGAGGGAGTGGGAGAGAGAGAGTGAGTGGGAGAGACCTAAGAGAGAGACCTAATAGGGAGAGAGGGAGTGGGAGAGATGTAAGACAGAGAGTTTTAGGATGGAAAGAAACTTTAAAGGGAGGGGGAGACAAAGAGAGGGAGAGAGGGAGGGAGAGAGAGATAGAGATAAAGACACTTGAGAGGGAGAGAGGGGGTGAGAGAGGGACAAAGAGAGAGATCTAGTTGTGGTGGGAAGGATAAAACTGAGAGATAGAGAGGGAGTTGGATACAAAGACTTAAGAGAGAGAGAGTAGGAGGGAGTGGGAGAGAGAGATACAGAGAGGGAGAGAGACTTGAGAGGGAGAGAGGGAGATAAAAAGACTTGAGAGTGTGAGTGTGAGAGAGAGAGAGGAGAGAGAGTGGGAGAGACTTGAGAGAGAGATACCTAAGAGGGAGTTGGAAAGACCTAAGAGAGAGATAGAGACGTAAAAGAGAGGGAGAGAGAGAGAGGTAGAGAGGGATATGGAGAGGTAGAGAGAGAGGGAGAGGGAGTGGGAGGTACCTAAGAGAGAAATATATATATAGAGAGAGAGAGATGAAGAGAGACAGTGAGAGAGAGACATGAGATAAGGGAGAGAGGGAGTGGGAGAGACCAAAGAGAGAGAGAGACTTGAGAGGGAGAGAGAGAAATAGAGGGAGGGAGGGAGAGGGAGAGGGACTTGAGAGTGAGAGATGGAGGGAGATAGGAGAGAGAGTGGGAGAGAGAGAGAGATACCTAAGAGGGAGAGAGGGAGAGAGGGAGATGGAGAGGAAAACAAAGGGAGAGGGAGTGGTAGGGACTTGAGAGAGAGAGAGACCGAAGATGGAGATGGAGAGTGAGAGAGTGAGAGTGAGAGACTTGAGAGGGAGAGAGGGAGATAAAGAGACTTTAGAGTGTGAGTGTCTGTGAGAGAGAGAGTGGGAGAGACATGAGAGAGATATACTTGAGAGGGAGTAGGAGAGACCTAAGAGAGAGATAGAAAATTCAAAGCGAGGGAGATAGAGGGAGAGAGGGATTGGAGAGGGAGAGGGATAGCGAGAGGGAGTGGGAGGGACCTAAGAGTGAGAGAGGGAGTGGGAGAGAGAGAGAGAGAGAGTGAATGAGAGAGGGAGAGAGAGAGAGAGATATAGTGTGTGTGTGAGAGAGAGACTTGAGAGAGAGAGGGACTTGAGAGGGAGATGGAGAGAGTGAGTAACAGAGATAGAGTGAGAGAAATACATGAGAGAAGAGAGAGGGAGTGGGAGAGACCTAGAAGAAAGAAAGAGAGAGAGGGAGAGAGAGAGGGAGAGAGAGAGAAGGGAGTGGGAGAGACTTGAGAGAGAGAGAGAGAGAGAGAGAGAGAGAAGAGAGGGAGAGAGAGAGAGAGAAATACTTGAGAGGGAGAGGGACTTGAGAGGGAGGGAGAGAGGAGAGAGAGTGGGAGAGAGAGATGGAGTGTGTGTGAGAGAGAGATACCTAAGAGGGAGAGAGACTTTAGAGGGATGGAGAGAGAGAGGGAGAGAGATAGAGGGAGGGAGGGATAGAGACTTGAGAGGGAAATATGTATATAGAGGGAGGGAGAGAGAGAGAGTTGAGATGGATATGGAGTGTGTGTGTGTGTGTGTGTGTTTGAGAGAGAGAGATACCTAAGAGGGAGAGAGAGTTCAGAGGGATGGAGAGAGAGAGATGGAGAGAGGAGGATGAAGAGTTATAGGGAGATGGAGAGTGAGGGAGAGGGAGAGGGAGTGGTAGGGACCTGAGAGAGAGAGACCTCAGAGGGAGATGGAGAGTGAGAGAGAGAGACCTGAGATGGAAATGGAGAGTGAGAGAGAGAGGGAGGGAGAGAGGGAGAGAGATAGAGGGATGGAGAGAGATAAACTTGAGAGGGAGAGGGAGAGACACTTGAGAGAGGGAGAGAGTGTGAGTGTGAGTGAGAGATTGAGAGATAGAGGGAGTGGGAGAGACCTAAGAGAGAGAGAAATAAGAGGGAGAGAGGGAGTAAGAGAGATTTGAGAGAGAGACTTAAGATGGAGAGAGACTTAAGCAGAAGAGAGACTTCAAAGGGAGGGAGACAGAGAGAGAGAGGGAGAGGGGAGATCGAGACTGAGAGGAAGATGGAGAGAGAGAGAGAGGTCTAGAGCTCAAGGAGAGAAAGAGAGAAAGATATGTAGAAAGAGGTACAAAGACAGAAGAAATGAGGGAGGGATAGGTCCAGAGCTTAAGGAGAGACAGTGATATATAGAGAGGTAGAGAAAGGGATAGAGAGATATGATGATTTATGAATATTTTTCATCTCTATACTACAAAAAATATAAATATTTTATTATTCATTACCTTTTTTAAGTTTCAATTATTTTGAGATGAGTGTTACAAAAAAATCATGAAAAGGAGACTTTACATGTGAAAGTAGTGATCAGTTGATGTTTCACAAATGAAATATGAAGTTCAAATAATTATAATTTTTTTTTGTGTAAAATATAGAAACACCACCTAGTCCATTGCATAGATATCTCTCTCACCTTTCCAATGCCTTTAAAAATTCAAAATTTTGATAAGAAACACAAAAGTTATGCCCATTTTACTAAAGAGGGTTTTTAGGTCTGCAAAACGGATATCCGTTTTGTTTTTCAAAAAAATGGTTTCCATCTCTCCAAAATGAATATCTATTTTCAAAAACAAAATGGATATCTATTTTTTCTGAAAAAAAATTCAGCCTTGGGATTTACCTCGGGACGCCTTGGTTTTTGGCTTGGGATTTCCTAGCCTCGAAAATCAACCCGAAAAATATGTTTTTAAATTTTTCTTAGTTTTCTGAAGTTCACCCTTGTGGCTGACGACTTTTTTTAAATCCAAATTTCATCAAACGAAAAGGGTTCATAGAAAAAATTGTCATCTTTCCACCAATATAAGTTTTTCCTTATTTTAAATTTAATAAATTATTATTATTGATTTTTTACCTACATTACATCGAATGTCCTGATCGATAGGTTGGCTGAAAAACTTGTATAACTTTCAAACTACTTAACATATTTTTAACCTACAAGATGCCGCACATTCTATGCTTCACATACTATAGGATAAAAAGAAATGAATTTCATAAATTTTTGACCAAGTTATGGTGGTCAGACATAGATGTTTTAAGACACAAATGTTTTAATAATTCTGAAAAGTTCTAATAAAAAAATCATAACTAATTATTTACATGGAAAAAAAGTACCAAAAAAAATCTAGCACATCTGGGCATGTGTCCTCTACTTATATTGAAATATTTAGAAAAAATTATTTTTTTTTCTTGTACTTAGGGTGGTCATGCATACACCTACTTCTTATCTTTTTCTTGAAAATTTAGTACCACTGCATTGAAATTTCAAATTTTCTCAAAACAAATTTACATTTTTCCAAAAAAGGACTAGTACCCTAGAAACTACATTCAATTTTCTACAACTTTTGTTCTTACATATTTTTAAAAATATGTTAATAACCGATTCAAATTTTTATCTCAAGTTTCCTAACACTGATTTTCGGAATTTTCATCGCCACTTAGACACTTAGTTTGGATCCCTATGATCCTGCACATACCCATATGTTCCTTTATTTTGTGATAAAGATATCTCTTGCTTAGTATAATTTTCCATACTTACACAAGACTCTTCAGATTGTAAGATTTTATAATATCCTTTATGAGAGGGTTTAATATCTATCAAATTCGTATCATAAGTGTTTTGCATGATGACATTAACATTAATCAAGGATTTCATTGTTTCTTTCATTTCTTTCAAAGGATAATAATCAATATCACTAGTTTATATCAATTCAGGATGCACCAATGTTAAATTTGGCTTAGAAGAATCTTTTTTAAGAGTGTTGATATTGAGTGAAGGCTTGTTTGTTTCTTTTGAAGGATAATAACCAAGACTGGTAGACTTTTCTTGCACATTAGGCTCTATAGGGACACAATTACCTTATTCTCTAGCACCACATCCTTTCCCACTATATCCTAGTTTTTTCATAAGTTCATAACATTTTCCACAAATATTTTTCATCTCTTTTGGATTCAATGGTTGTTGATAGTCAATTTTGTCAAAATTTGTTGTGTAATTTGCTTCTTCTTGGAAAGTGTTGAGGTGGATGCTTTCGAAGGGTCTTCCAAATTTTGTAATGACATTACCACTTTTTCTTTTCCCTTGTCAAACTCTTTGTTTATGATCTTGTACATTCTCCCATTAATGTTAGTGTGAGATCTAAGGAACCCCAATCATTTTCCAATAGCTTCGTGACTTCCTCAATATGTTTTTATTTATCTTTTTGTTGTGCAAATTCCACTTGTGTAGTTGGTTTCAATGTTTTCAAAGGATTTTCCTTATTTTTCTCAATGTTTAAACAATTTTTTAGTTCAGGGTCAGCTTTGAGTATGTACACTTTGTTGTTGTAAGCATATTTCATGATATGATGAAGAGTAGAAGGTGCCCCATTCATTGCATGAATCCATGGTCTGCCTAAAATAAGGTTGTATGAAAGATCGTGAGGCATAACATTGATCAGTGTTTGTAATGTGGCCTTTCCAACTATAATAGGCAAAGTGATCACACCAAGCGGTTCTTTTCCTACATTGTCAAATCCCTTAATAGATAAATAGTCAGGTTTATTTTTTATTTATTCATGCCAAGTCTATCTCAAAGGGTCACACTACACACACTAAGGGTGGAGCCATTGTCAATGAGGGTTAGTTTTATTCCCAACCTATTATAGATAGCTATTATCATTAAAGCATCATTTTTTTTTTGCATTTCCAAAGGAGGGAGCTCACTCTGGTGGAAAATACTATCAAATTTCATTTCTTGAAACATGGTTGCTATGTCATTTGGTTGCACATTAGAAAGGATAGGAACTTGTTGTAAATCACTCTGAATCATGTTGTGATAATGAGGGGATGCTTGAATAAGGTCCCATAATGATATTTTAGCAGGAGTGTTCTTAAGTTGTTCAATAAGATTATACTCCTTTCCAATTTTTGAAGGAAAATGAGGATGACCAAGAAAGATAGGGTTAGGAAATGGGAGGGATTTTGAAGGTGTTTTTCTTGGTTGTAGATTGTTTCTAGCATTATATCCATGAGAAATGACATTATAACTTGATTGTTGTGAAACATTTTTCTTAGGTGGGTAAAGGATAAGTTTAGGTTTTTTTTTAGTTTGTGGTCATTGTGAGGGTGGGTAAAGAATTAGAGGATCTTAGGATATCCCATATGGTATGTAGGAGTTCCATTAATCAAATGGGATCTAATGGACACTTGTGAATTCATAACCTCAATGTTCTTGGTTTGATGTATTTCTAATAAAGGGTAATCTAGTGTTATCTTTTCACCATCGTCTAATGAAGTTGAAATGTTGTCATTTTATTACACCATGATATCTTCCCTACTAGGATAGCTTTTAGGAGAACTACAAAATATATGTTCATGAAATTCAAAGTTTTTTTTTTTCTAAATTGACTTCATCTCAAGTGCAGTTTCAAAAAATATCATCGAGACATTTTCACACTTGTTTGGGACCTCCTTACTGAATTAGGCTTAATGTTTCCTTGATTTAGTGTTGTAATGTGGTTGAAAAATTCACATTAGGTCTTGGGCCCTTGTGAACTAATGGATTTAAATGCTACCTTTCTAAAGTGTCGTCAAGTGTTGTAACATATTTTCACACTTTTCTAAGGTTTTATTAATTAACTAAAACTAATAAACCTCTTTTTAATCAAAAATAATATTAATCTTGCCTTATTTGGAGCATTGTAAAGTGTTGCAATACACTTTCATACTTCTTTAGGCTTTCCATTAATAATAGGGCTTCTTTATGCTTTAATTGGCCCTATTTTGCATCCACAAGCCTCATTTATCGCATCTTTTCGAGGATAATCCTGACACCAATCATCATCCAATCATAATTTAGGTGTTTCAGGTTTGAATGGCCTAGATTTCACGATCTCAGACTCATTCACCACCTTGGGCGAATGAGTCCCACCTGGATCTTTTGGCCCCGAACTTGGTTTCACAACTTTCTAAGCATTTTTATAATTGGTCCCAAAAATTAAGCCTGGTGTGACTCATTCGCCACCCTGGGCGAATAAATCTCGTGTGGCCCAAATTCAAAATTAGTTCAAATTTTTGGTGGGATTTTATTCTCCTAGATTTGATGTTGATTTCTAGTGTTGCATTTTTTGGAATTCTTGCATAATGGAGTATAAATACAATGTTCTTTCACTCATTTTCACCTAAGAATTTTGTGAGAGCATTCCTAATAGAAAATTAAGTTCACGAGAGAATTCAGGAATTCACAAGATCATTCAAGTGCATTCAAGGGAAGATTATCAAGTATTCTAGAGCATTCTTCAAGCATCAATCATCATGTTTGGTTTTGAGCTAGCAATTGTGATATAGGATTTCATGATTTAAGCATGTGTTTAATTAAAGATCTATCTCCTCCAAGCAAGAGTCAAGATCTACATCGATTGCAACCATTTCAAGAATATTTGCAACACTTTATTTCTAGAGTTTGGTGAGTTGCAACATTTTCATTTGTTCATTCATCATTCTCCATTAATATTTGATTTCATTTCAAGGTTTAATTACCAACAAGGGGTTTGACCAAGGAAAACCCCTATCCACTAATGCAAAAAATCTTTTCCCTGTCCTTTGTGTGTGATTTGTAGGTCTAGGTTGTGGATTTCCTAAGGAGCAAGATTGGAGAAAAAATTTCAACAAGCCTTGGAGAACCTTGGAAAAGACCTATAGATTGCAAATTAGAGATTCAGATCTGAAAACTTATAGAGGTAGATTGTGTAGATCAAGAAGAGTAGATTCAGACTTTGAAACTTTAAAAAATCCCAACTATACTGATTCATCACTTCTAGTGAATGATTCCTAGTTCCAATCAATTTTTAGGTTTTTACAGATTCAAATACCCATTTGGTAGATTCTTGTACTCACACAGTTTTCCAAAATCTGGATTGTTTCACCCAACTTGGCAAATGAGTCCTAGTTAGCCTTGAAGTCATATTTTTTAGTGTTCTAGATCTCCATCCAAGCATGTCAAAATTTCCAGGTGCACATTATTTTTTTTGTAGTTTTATGTGTTGCTTCATTAATTTTTCTAGGTCATTTAGTGTTACTTTGCATTGAATTAGAGTTTTGTATTGCATCTTACATTTCATTATCTTTTCCAAGTGTAAACTTGGTGGTGAACCCCTCATTAGATCATATTCAACCCCTAGAGCAACCCTCTTGCAAGATCTCTTTCTCTTTTGCATTGATATCTCTAGGATTTTTTCTTGAGTGAAAGTTAGTGAAGATTGTCATTCTAGATTCCAAACCCTACAAAAGAATATAATTTTCGAACTTTCATTTTGGTGAACCTACATTTAGAACATCATAATTTTGATTTGGAGTGCATTATCATCCTAGACCTAGATTACATTAACATTCCATTAGGGTTTGCATTAGTTAAATTGCATTCTAGGGTTTCAAAGTTTTCATTAGTGAAATCTCATATAACTTGCATTTTTGCATCCAATTTCATTGAAAATCATTCAAAATTTGTATTTGCATCTCAAATACAGATCATAAAACATAAAAAGCATAAAGTTTAATTGAAAATTTATGAATTTTTAAAAATAATCCTCCCTTGGACTCATTCGCTACCTTGGGAAAATCACTCCCTCTACATAATTTGCATTGAATTTTATAGAATTCAAAGTTCAAATTCTGAGTTTCTATTTGTTGTTATTTCATTTCTATTTTAATTTCTAGAATTTCTAGTATAAGCATTTCGTTATTCTTAGCTTGCATTGGATTTTCATTCACCTTACATTTAGTAGCCCTTGTATGAGTATTTGGTGTCCTATTTCTAATACTATATTGAAATGAAGTTTGAGAATCATTTCATCCCGCAATAGCACAATTGTTGTGGATCTTGGGTTGTCTAGCTCTTTCACTACTAGTATTGACACTATTACACTAGATATGGACAACACCTTTAACAATTCTTTTCCTTCAAGTAGTATGCAAGTTGAAACAAGGGATGATAGTTTCCCAAAAGAAAACATAATTCAAATTCATGAGGACCTAGCAAACATACAACATCAAGTGCAAAATGACAACATTTCACATACTTCCATAGCTACTATAGATAACATTCACCACATGCTTGAAAGTAAATATGGGCTTGACCTTGTGAAAAAAATAGTTCAAATCTTTGTAAAACACCTCCCCTCATTCACTAGTTGTCCTTTACCTACAAGCAATGTCACAAGCCAAGGAGGAACTCAAATTCCCCCTCCCACAATAATTGCCTCAATACCTACATATACCAACCCTCAAGTCACAACAACAATACAACAAACTAGTAATGTGATTCCTTCCTTGGGTATTCCCGCTAGCATCCCTAGTTCCTATGTGACATCACACATCATATCTCCCACCACCCAACCAACTATAAACATTCCATTCACTTGTCCTTCAAACACATTCACTCCTTCACCACTTTCACTTCCATCTCATAGCACAAATAATGACCCTCTCATAAACCAACTTTTCCAAACCATTACATCCCTTCAAAATAAAGTTTCCACTATAAACCAAAATCAAAATGGCCCACAAAAGCATCCCATTTTCAAAATTTGATTAGTAGTCGAGATACAAAGTCCACTTCTAGCCGATTTGAGAAATTCGAGCCCGCAAATAAAAACTATTCCCAAACTTTTAGAAAACAAAATAAAGGGTTCTTTCAATTTAGTCTCCCTCAACAATCAACTCAAAATTTCAATAACCAAGTAGTTGTTGTTAAAGCCATGATATCTTTTAGCTATGGGGACCTGAAAAGGAAATTCACCCCTTACCCAATACCTTCATAACACAATGTCCCAACTTTTATAACAACAAATTATTACCTTCCCTCCTGTCAAAACACTCAATCCTAATAAGCCTTTACCCCCAAGCTTTAGGTCAAATGCTTATTTCCACTATCACTGATAAAATGGACATGACATGGAACATTGTAAGTGTCTTAAACATCCTATGCAAGAGCATTGATTCCAATCGTCTCTCCATTGGAGATGCTAGTGATCAAAGAAATAAGTTTGTTGCCCCTGCTAACCAAAATTTGCTAATTTTCACCAACCCCATGCCAAAACATATCATTTCATTTGTCAAAGCTAGTGAAACTACATAGAATAATATGATTAATGTTTATATGGATGATGATAACAATGGTTCTATTTAACATAATGCTATTGATAATGATCCTATGGATGAAATGGTAGGAGTGATAGACATCATTCCTCATACGGGCCAAACTAAAAATCCTCTTGACATTGCTTTCTCCTCTAAGGATATACTTAAACATGCACCAAATGGTCCTCTTTACATAGTCGGCCATATCTATGACAAGCCAACTAATGGTATACTAATAGATCCCTCTTGTGGAGATAATGTGAGCACCAAGGAATTCCTACTTTTGCATGAGCTCTATCAAGACATATATGATAAACCGAAAGCATGGATGAAGACCCATAATGGTTTTTCCTACCCTACGATGGGATCGATCACACTTCACTTACAAATAGGACCAAAAAAATTAGATACTTCATTCTCCATCATCCTACAATTGGACCAATTTCATGTGAAGCTAGGCTACCCATGGCTTCACTCCATAAAATGTTTCCCTTTGGTTGTGCATAAATACTTAAAGTTTCTCTTTGATAATGAAATATTCACCATCCATCATGGTAGCTTTAACCCTTTTTCCTCTAAAGGAAACTTTTCTTTACATTCCTTTTGGCCCGAGCCTATGGAACCTATAAAACCAAGAGAAGACTTATTTTTCTTGTCCTATCAAAATTTCAAGGAAAAAAAATAGCAAAATTATCCCTTTGAAACATGTCTCCACTTACCACTAAGCCTACCATCCTTGATGAAACCATGATTGAGCCTAAATAAATTCTAAGCCACCAAGACCAACCTAAGACCAAACCTTCACCTACCACCTACAAATGACCAAGAGACAATGAGAACAACCATGCCATACCTCCTAGAATAAAATAGGTCTACAAAGTCAAAGAGAAAGAGGCTTAACAACCTCTTGTGGTTCCTTCTTCTCACCCCCTTACGTAAGAAAAGAAACATATGGTTGATCAACCCACTCCTACACAAATGCAACTAAAATAAATATAGGTGCTAGAGAGCGTAGGTTTAGACGTCATGCCCTTGCTAATAGGTTACATGAAGAATTAAATAAAGAAGATTGAAATCCAAACTGAACTAAATAAATGCATGACCAACCTCCCCTTTCACTAAAACAAAACAATCCAATAAAACAACCACAACAAGATTTGAGTCCTTCTTTGGAAATTATTAGTAGACCTCCTCTTATGATCAATATGGATGATCATGATGAGGTTGCTAAAATTGAAGAAGAGGTGCACAATGAATTGAATACGGGTATGTGAAGGATCATCATGGAAAAAATAGGCCCTTAACTGGCGATGAAAATTCAGAAAATCAGAGTTAGGCAACTTGATGTAAAAAATTGAACAAGTTATCTATATTATCTCAAAAATATATAATAATAGAATCTATAGAAAATTGAATTTAGTTTCTAAACTACTAGGTTTATTTTTAAAGAAAAAACTCTATTCAGTGAAAATTTGAAATTTCAATGCAGTAGTACTTAAATTTCGGGGAAAAAATAAGAAGTAGTTATCTGTCTGACCACCTTAACCACAATAAAATGATAATATTTTTTATAAGATTTTAGATATAAGTAGAGGACTCATGTCGCAATGTGATGCATATTTTTTTGTAATTTTTTTCTAGGTAAATAATTAATTATGATTTTTTTATTACAACTTCTAAAAAATATAAAAACTCATATGTCTGACCACCTTGAGTTGGTCGAAACTTCATGAAATTCATTTTTTTTTTTTAATCCTATAGTATGTGAAGCATAGAATGTGATGCATGTTTTAGATTCAAAAACTGTGATACCGTTTGAAAACTATAGATGTTTTTCAATCAACCTATCAATCAGAACTTTAGTCATAATTCAAATATAAAATGAATAATAATTATTTATTAAACTGAAAATAAAGCATAATTTATAATGGTGGAAATCTGAGAATCTCCTTTAAAAACCCTTTACATTTCATCAATTTTGGGTAAAAAAAAATTTTCAGCCACATGGGCCATCATATCACTTACATATCGCCATTTTTTGGCCGATCACGATCCTACACATACCCATACATTATTTTCCTTTTCCATGAGCTTAGATGACAAATCTCCTACAAAGAGTGTTGTACCCGGTGCTAGCCCTAGTTTGGCACTTTCTATTGTCATTTTGGCTTGTTGTCTACCCTCGGTATACAATGAACATGATTGGGATGTAGATGCTTGCTCATAGGTTGACACACATGTTCCTTACTACTTTTTTGCATTATTTATTTTTCCTTTTGTGTGATTGCATGTGCATGATGTGATCCCCTATGACGTTTTGTTTGATGTATCTCTCTCTCTTTGTGATATTCCTATATTTTTACCTCCATTCTTCTCTATGTCACATACTTTTCATTATTCACCTTTTATCATTTTTTTCATTTGTCTTATGTTTCCTTTTTGGGAAGATGCAATGCATCAAGACATTCATGTCTCTTCCATGTTGACCCAAAAAATTTCTTTCTCTTTTTTTCATTTGTCTTGTGTTTTCCTTTTGGGGATGATGCAAGTCGTCGAAGCATTCATGTCTCTTCCATGTTGCCCTGAAAGGAATTTATTTGTTTTCACTCTCTATGTATCATTCTTCCAAGTTCTATGTGTATTTGGGGAATGATGATAGTTCCAAGCTCTCTATAAAAAATTATGGCAAGAATATAGTGACCCCAAATCCATAGATCCCTTATCTTTTTGGTGTTTTCATTTGGGTGCAATCCATTTCTTTTTATTTTTCATGATGTAGCATTACTTGGAAACATATTACTTGGCATAGGGATTTCCAAGTTAGCTCTCATGTCATTGCATTTATCATTTTCTACTTTAAAGTAATTTCTCATAGTATGGTGTTTATCAATTCCTTTAAAGTGGGGGCATACATTGGCATTATCCTTTTTCATGGTTCATGGTGTAGTTTTCTTATTCCATACGATGTGTTTTTCGCTTTATGGATGACGTTGGGTGTGATGTCCTTAAGGATCATGATCTCTCTTAGCATGTTACATTCCTATAGGTGGCTTGATGTGACACACTACATCCCCTAAGTTGCAAATTTTCTATTCATTGATTGGTCATCTCTTGGATACATTAGGCACAATGTTCCCTAAGTTAAAGACCTTGCATGAACTAAGAAAAACTCATTTGAACATTCATTATTTTGCATTTATAGTTATATGTTGACCTTGCATAACACAACTTACATGCCTATAGATCCATCTTGTTTGTTCATGAGCTGCAAGCATACAAATTTTTTCTCATCTCATGAAGCTTGAAAATCATTTCTTTTTTGTGATGCTTTATTAAAGTTATCAGGAGGGATAAATTTGGTATGGTTTGAGTGAGAAGCCTGATGGAGGAATGAATTTCCCCATAGCCACTTGTGTGTGCATGTAAATACATACCAGCTATGAGTGTATGTTTCACACCTTTTAGGATTTCTCACCGAGTGGACAACCACGATTTCTATTGCCTTGGAGTGGGTATGAATTATTTAGACAAATAGCCTAGATCTAATCCACATCACAATGGAAAAATGGTCAAAGCTTGATCTGGCTCTCTTTTATCTTTTATCTTTTCTCTTTTTCATCTTTAGTAGTGTATTATTGTGCTTTATTGTCACTCTTATATCATTCTCATGTGTGTTCTTTTATGCCCATGTTGATTTATCTTGGGATCTTTATCTTGGGGGCTTGATCAACCCTCTTGATTATTTTTGCCTCATCTTATTGGCATTGGTACATTTGAAACCCTCTCGATGTGTCTATTTGTCTACTTTAGTGTGAGTTTGAAGCAAGTTCATCCTCTCACTAAAATGGGGGCTAAATGTAGTGTTGAAAAATTTCGTTGGGACATCTTCACACTTGTTTGGTCCCTCCTTGCTGAATTACACTTAATGTTGCATTGATTTAGTGTTTAATGTGGTTAACACATTCACATTAGGTCTTGGGCGCTTGTGAACTAATAGATTTAAATGGTACCTTTCTAGAGTGTTGTGAAGTGTTGTAACACATTTTCACACTTTCCTAAGGTTTTATTAATTAAATGAACCTAATAAAACTCTTTTTAATCAAAATTAATCTTAATCTTGCCTTATTTAGAGTGTTGTAAAGTGTTTTAACACACTATCACACTTCTCTAGGCTTTTCATTAATAATAGGGCTTCTTTATGCTTTAATTGCCCCTATTTTGCATCCACAAGCCTCATTTATCACATCTTTTCAAGGATAATCCTGACACAAATCGTCATCCAATCATAATTCATGTGTTTCATGTTTGAATGGCCTAGATTTAGTGATCTCAAACTCATTCAGCACCTTGTAAAATGAGTCCCACTTGGATGTTTTAGCCTCGAATCTGGTTTCACACATTTCTGAGTATTTTTAAAATTGGTCCCAAAATTGAAGCCTAGTGGGACTCATTCAACACCTTGGGTGAGTGAGTCCCGTGCGGCCCAAAATAAAAAATAATTGAAATTTCTGGCGGGATTTTATTCTCCTAGATCTAATGTCATCTTGTAGTGTTGCAACTTTATTAATTCTTGCATAATTGAGCATAAATACAAGGTTCTTTCACTTATTTTCACCTAAGAATTTTGTGAGAGCATTCTTAATAGAAAATTGAGTTCACAAGAGCATTCAAGTGTTCACAAGAGCATTCAAGCATTCACAAGAGAATTCAAGTGCATTGAAGGGTAGATTGATACTAGGAGAAGAATAAATGTGATTGTCATGATTATTCATAATTTTATTCCTTTGTCTCATAATTTCATCCAAAATAGGATAAGTAGGGGAGGAAAGATATAGAGGGTTGTAATATATCTTAAAGGTTTTTTATCTAACACCAACATATCCTCATCATTTATAACATTATCACAAAAGGCGAAGATGTTGGGAGATGAATGTAGACTAGTTGAAGTGTTATGTAAGTAGGTTTCAATGGTATCTTGTTGTGTTATGTGATCATAATGATTAAGTATGGTTATTTCCTCTTGTTCAATAATGTTTTTCCTAATAGGAGAGGTAAGGGGAGAGAAACAACTAGGGTTCTCAAAAATATCATCGATTAGTTATTCTAATACCAAAATATCTTCTTCACGAATGTGAGAGATAGTAGGAGAAGAGAAAATGTGATAGTTATGATTACCCAAGGTTGTATTCTCTTTCACTAAACTAACCCCACTCATAGAAGGAATACTAGGAGAGGGATCAATGATGAACAAAAAGAGAGGGGAGAGGACTTCATATTCATATGCATTTAATAAAACTTTCTTACAACACTCAACAAGTTCTAAAAATAGAACATGAAGTATGATAAATATAGATTTTTGCAATGAAAAAATGATGTAATGATTGTCCCACAAATTTTAAATGTAACAATGATAGAGAAAACATGCAAAAGGATAATTCAAATTTTAGATTTCAAACAAGGCAATTTATTGATTGCACTATGCAATAATCTAAAAGTGAAATGTTGTAAATACAAATTTGGAATTAAGAAATGCATGAAATGAACCTAATAAAGCTAGATCTAATAAAATTCAGGTAACATAAACTCAACCAATTAAAACAGATAACTAATGGTAGCAAACAAAAGTGTAGAAACAAGGTTTTCAATGCTATAAAATACAATTTTAGGGTTGATCTGGGACTAATTCGCCTAGAGGGGCATATGAGTACTAGTCAGGGTATTTCAGGGGTTTAAATGTTGAAAAATAAACAACCAAAAAATCCCATAAAGTAGAAAAAAACAACCTATACTGGGACTAAATCACGCAGAGGGGCGTATGAGTCCTCGATTAGGGTTTTTGTACCATTTTCAACAAATTCTATGTGAATTTTATGCTGTCTGGTTTGGATGATGTCTAAACTAAGTATAAATGTAGATTTTAGGTGAAATTCAATGATGCAAGAAGAAAAAATGCAACCTATATTCACTTTCACTAATGCAAGATTTAGAAACCCTAGATGAAAAATTAACTAATGCAACACCTAGTGCAAAGTTAATGCTAGCTAGATATAGGACTATGATGCACTCCAAATCAGAAATAGGTATTCTAAATGTAGGTTCACCAAAATGAAAGGAAGAAAATGTTATGAGGTATAAATAACCTCATGAAAATATAATCCAAATACCCTTCCTTATTTCTTACAATCACTTTTACCTTGCCAATTGTTTATCTTTAGGATTAATAATTGCTTATTTTTTGTTAAAAAATTTATAACCTTTATTTCCTTAAATCGATTGAAATAGGATGACCAATGTTAACATAATGGTATAGTTTTTAGTTTTATACAATTCATTATGCATGACTGAGTGGACTTAAAGAAAAAAATAAATAGTTGAAGATAAAGCTCTAGAAGTCTAGGCGCAGGAATTTCAGGAGTGCATAGTGGCACAAATCTTTTAAATGCTTTATGTTCAAAAACTTTATGGCTCACTCCGAGCCTTTAATGTGTTTATGTTATGAACCTTGGCTCATTAGTTATTTGAATTTTGTTAGAAGACTTTTTCAATGGTGATCTTTCACCACCTGAAATATAGGATTTTGTTATAAAGTTTTATATATATGTGTAACCACCAGAAAGAATGCATACTAGATATCGTTATGCTATCATAATGTAATTTTGAACTATGTCTATGTGTTACACTTTCTTTTGATATGAATAAAATAAGCTTTTCCAGTCTTATTCTGAGTTACTATTTAAATGTGCAATGGAACTATCTTGGATGGGTTAATTTTTAAGAATGCAAAAGTTCATGTGATCTGAGTTAAAGCGTAGAAATACTTGAGAGCTAGCCACTCAAGGGGAATTTTGTAGGATAGATAAGTATCTTTTTTTTCAATTCTTTTATTTCTATTATGTATGTGACAAATGTGAATGAATGTGATCTGTATGTGTCGATCTCTATTAATTTATTCTTGTAGGTTTTAGTTTGGGTTTATAATCTTTAGTTTTATTTATCTAAAATTGTGGAGCTCCCACTCTAGTTATCAGTTGTAGGTTGTTAAGTTTGTTTTATGTTAATAGTTAGATGTTAGTTAAGAGCTATTGTCATTTAAAATCTATAGTTTCATTGCAAGTATTTCTTCTAGGTAATTTATATGCTTTCTAGTTGAATCATTCCATTCTTTCTAGTTTAATTGCCTTTTACTTCAAGTTTTGTTTATAACTATTCTAGACATTTAGAAAATCTAAGAGAGTTAGTTAGGATGTTTCCTATTGTATACAACCTCCAAACATTACCCAGTTGATATATTTGATGCATTTTCAGCTAAAGCTATAGGACCTAATGATAGTCAGTCACTTTGGCATCGTTATTGCGGATAATATTCATTTTCTAGTGTTAGTAGGAGATTGCTTGAATACCTCTTTTAGGAGAAAAATAGATAGTTTCCAGGCTTCTTTTTTTGCATGGTCAGGAAACGAAGCCTGCATGAAAGATTCATACCAAACTTCCCCCACAAGACATTCCAACAACAAGCAAGGAGTAAGAAGTCTTCGCTAAAGAACTTTTTGAAGAATTGATCAAACATGATCAACTTGAGATCTCCCCGTATACCCCAAAAACTCACCCATTAGAATTTTTTTTTGAGGAGGAACACATTCCTTTCAATCTTATGGGTGACCATAGAAATGTCGCTAACCCGACAGGGGAAGCGCGTACATTTACTTATCCTATCACTATCGATGCAGATGATGATACACCTATGAAAAACATTTCACCAACCTTCTTGCTAACCTTCAGAGGTTTATCTTCTAAAGAGCCTAACCAGTTTCTATTTGAGTTTAAAGTTTTGTGTTAGACATATGACTACAAGAATGATAACCAAAAATTCAAAATTTTTCCTTCCACCTTGAAGGATGTTGCAATGTGTTGGTTCATGGGATTAGCTTTAGGGTCTATTTCCTCTTGGGATGATATGGATTCTACCTTTCTAGATAAATACCAGAGTTACTATAGAGTCAGCGATAGGAAAGAAGAGTTGTTCAAACTAAGGAAAAATGAAGATGAAAGCCTAGAAGTTTACCTGGATAGGTTCATCTTCTTATCTAAATGATGTGGTAGAGAAGCCATAAGTCTAGAGATTTTGAAGACCATATTTCTCAAAGGACTTGATGAAGATGCTAGGAGAAGCCTAGATTTAATGGAAAAGGAGATGTGTCTCAACTTGGAATTGAAGATATCACTAAGCTATGCATAAATTTATCTCATACTCGAGGAGGTATTTGTAAAACTACACTTTTAAAAGGTTCTAATGAGATAGGAAAATTGTGTGAGGACATAGAAAATCTTAAAATTGACATTCTCATTCAACTAAACACCACACTCGATGGAATACAGGCTAAAACACATAACCCTACAACCTTATCCATCTATTGTCCTAGGTGTTGAAACAAACATCTCTTAAGAGAATTCCCATTGGACAAAATAATGTCTTCCAAGTTTGTGAGAAGATTCATGCCGCTGATAAATGTGAGATCTTAAATGCAATCAATAATTCCAAGAAATGGACATCTCAAGTTGAGGAAGAGGTCAACTTTGTAAACCACGACCTGGAGGTAATTTCTCTTATGGTCAAAATTCAAATCACTTATGGTGACCTCTAAACAATTGGAATAACAATCAATGGGAAACACCTTGGCCTCAAGCACTCTCTAACTAGGGAGATTACCCTTGGGGACAAACTGAATAGGAAAATCAGTCTTGGGGAAACCCTCATTGGCAGAATCAGACTCAATAACAGTGGTATCCTCCTCAAAATCCTATGCCTCAGTGGAATCAATCTCAAAATTAGTTTTACACTAGGCCTAGAAGGATGCCTAATACATAGTAAAATCTTTTACCAACTCCTCAGAACCCTCAAAATAGTGAGTAGGTCAACCAACCACAACTTCCAACACAATTTATTCCTAATCTAAAGAATAATCATCAAAAAACACTAGTTTATTCCACAGAACAAGACAACATGATTAGATTTAATGTTATCCATTATGGAAACCTATAGTTAAGGTCAAGACAAAAAGTCAAGTAGTTTACCCTAGTTGGGATCCGGGATGAGCGCATTAAAGAATCTCTTGAGATAGTTGGGTATGTGCAGTATCATGATGGGCCAAAAAGTGGCGATATGTAAGTGATATGATGGCCCATGTGGCTGATGAATTTTTTTCACCCAAACTTGATGAAATGAAAAGGGTTTTTAAAAGAGATTCTCAAATTTCCACCAATATAAATTATACTTTACTTTTAATTTAATCAATAATTATTATTCATTTTTTATTTGAATTATGACTAAAGTCATGATTGATAGGTTGATTGAAAAACATTTATATCTTTCAAACGGTATCACATATATTGAATCTGAAACATGCATCACATTCTATGCTTCACATACTATAGGATTAAAAAAAAGTGAATTTCTTTAAGTTTTGACCAAGTTAAGGTGATCAGACATACGATTTTTTTATATTTTTTAAAAGTTGTAATAAAAAAATCATAATTAATTATTTACTTGGAAACAAATTACAAAAAAATATGCATCACATCGAACCATGAGCCCTCTAATTATATCTAAAATCTTATGAAAACATATTATCATTTTATTGTGGTTAGGGTGGTCAGACAGACACCTACTTCTTATTTTTTCCCTAAAATTTAAGTACTACTACATTGAAATTTCAAATTTTCACCAAATAATTTTTTTCTAAAATAAACCTAGTAGTTTAGAAACTAAATTCAATTTGCTATAGATTATATTCTTACATATTTTTGAAATAATATAGATAACTTATTCAAATTTTTACGTCAAGTTTCCTAACTCTGATTTTTTGAATTATCATCGTGACTTAAGGGCCTGTTTTTTCCATGATGATCCTTCACATACCTAGTTAAGACATCTTCCACACCTTCAGAGCCAAACCTAGTGAGTACCCAAGACAAGACCCTTCAACCATCTCTAGCTGAAACTTCTGAGTTACCTCAGGAGGAGGGTGGTTAGACTCCAACTGATCCTTTGAAGGAGTCCACCTTGAAAGAGAAAAATCAAGTTCTTTTTCCTAAGCATACAATCACTTTGAAAAATCCTCTAGAAGTGTCCTTATCCACTGAAACTGTGTTAATACATGAGATTAAACAATTACAAATTGAGGTGCCTTTGTTACAAGAAATCAAAGAGATTCTTGAACTAAACCAATTGATCAAACAATTATGTGTCAAAACACCAAGAAGGAAACCAAAATGGATTAATACCATTCACATAAATGGTTATCTAGCGGAATTTTTGGCTAGAAAAAACACAGCTCCAAAATATGATGACCTAGGTAGTCCACTCATAATAGTGACAATCAATGAGGTAGAAATACCTAACACACTTGTGGAACTAGGAGCAGCCATTAATGTAATGAATGTCAATGTGATGAAGAAGTTGGGACTCATTGATTTACGTCCCACAACTATAGCATTACAAATGGAAAATAAATCCATCGCTATTTCCAAAGGTGTCTTAGAATTTTATTTTTTAAGGTTGATGATTGATAATATCCAATGGATTTCCAAGTAATCTAGTACATCACATCAAAGGATAGTTATCCTACAATTCTAGGGAGGCCATGGCTAGCTACTTGTGAAGAAATGTTTTCCTTAGTCTTTATTTTTATTCTTGCCTTTTATACTTTTTTAGCTTCAGGATGATCCACACTTAAAAGAAAAGGTGGTTCTCAAAGGTGAGTAATGCACCACATGGTGTTTGTAAAATTTTTTTTCATCGACCTCCTTTTGTGAGGAAAGTGATGACATGTGTTAGCTTGGCAAGAATTTTCCCTAAGGTTATCTTCATAACTCTAAAAATCTCTTCCCGCTCGACACGTCATCTCTTCGTTTCGAGAAAGTTGTGCTTTTAAAAAGAAATATTTTTGGAGTTTTTCAAAGCATGTTGGGTTTTCCTTGTTTTCAAGTTGAAAGTTCTGAGTCGGCACCGTCAACTCATGAGATCGGTCAACAAGATTTTGTAAGGCTATTTTCTAAGATCTGAGTGTTTACAAAGGGCAATCTTTATTAAATATCTAAGTGACATAAATGAGGTAGTTGGGAATTAATGAGAAATTATTTTCATGACCTAATAAAAATCTACGATCAGATCATGAGCTATCAGATTCCGACATCTGGCAGTTTTTACTTCTAGGACGTTGGCGGTGATTCTCTCCCTCTTCAGCTATAAATTTGAGATGGAAATAGAAAGAAAGAGTTCCTAAAGTTTCCCCTTTTGGAAAATAAATTCTTTAGTTTTCCTTAATTATAGAATTATTTTCATTAGAAGTTGGAAGAACACTACTTCTCTCTGGAATGTTATATTTTTATTTAACTCAAACTATTATCGGATTGTCATCCAACCTTTGTTTTAAAGTTCATTTTATATTTAAGTATGATTTGTTAGGAATTTCTTTTAAAATTGTGCATGAGACAGGATTTGTCAAGTTCCTTCTTTATATTTTCATTCAGAATAAAACGATGTGTTAAGCTTAATTTGAATAGTTTGATTAATTGATTTTCATGTTGTACACTTATATGATAAAGTAATAGCCTATAGAAACTGGATTATGTCCTTGAACTACTCTAGTTTCTTTGAGGGTTATTGTTTCTTCATGTTATGTTGTATTAAGAGGAAGGGTTTATGGAACTTTTTGAATATTTTTCTGTTAACTTTTGGAACTTTTATGCTTGATCACACCTTAATGAACACTTCTCATGGAGAGATTTGAAATACTACATTGTGCTTGTATTTAGCCTTTTTTGCTCATTCTCATTCCAAAAATGAAGGGTTATGGCACTTTTTGTCTAATATATCATTCATAGAAAAATAATTTGGGTTTTGAAATGTTGTAAAAGTGTTGGTGCATCACCATTTTTCATGTTTTATGTTTACATTTTCTTCTACCCTTTTTCCCAAACTCAGAGAAGAGTTGAATTTATATAAAAATCCTGGAGGTATTCACTGAGGTGCAACTTGGTCCCCCACTCACTAAATTTTCCATAAGGTTGTCGGACCTTTAGTTTTTCGAAAGTCTGATTGGAAGTTCAAAATATTTCTTAAATCAAGGCAAGGAAAGAAGCTAGAAAATTCATTCCTAGAGTCCAAACAAGAGTATCCTCAAGAGGCCATTTCTAGTACTCCTAGTTACCTACTTTGGTACCTACGAAGAGAAGAATTACAGGTTTTGTATCACCTATAAGAAGTAATAGAGTGTGAAGTAAGAACCCATAATCTAGAGCCTTATCTACTCTGCCTCAATGCCAAATTTTCCAAATAAGAATACCAGTATACCCAATGCATAGGAATCTATTATCCATGGCTCACGTACCTACCCCCGCTCTTATAAATTTTGTAACCTAGGATAGTGGTATTCCGCTACAATCACCTACACCCCAGACATGTGGCCTACCATACCTGCTAATGCCCTTAAGGCTATCACAAAATTTTTTGGAGAAGACTTCCAAACCACCTCCTAACACCTCCAAGATATAGCAGAGGTATGTAGAGTGCATAGCATAGTAGAGGAAAATATCACTCTTAGGCTGTTGGTTGCCTCTTTCAAAGGAAAAGCTCAAGATTGGTATCAATCTTTGGCTTTCAATTCTATCCGCTCCTAGGATCAACTCATAGAAAATTTGTTTGAATGCTTCTTAGAAAAGGAAAATTTCTCTTTGTTGCTACATCAACTAATCACTATCAAAAGAGCCACGCAAGAGGTCATAAGCGACTTCAATACAAGGTTTCACAAAACCTGGAAAATAATCCTTGTGACTATCTGACCTCCACATCCAATGGCATTTATTTTCTACCTGAAGGCTTTTAATTAAGACATCACAATCATGATAACCTCTATAGGAGGGGATATCCTACCTGATGCATACGAGTTGGTTGTGCACATGAAGAATAGTTTGATTGATGTTGGAAACCTTCCACCATGACCTTTGATACTCGTATTAGCAAAAATCATTGGCGGTCCTCAGGACGAAGCTACTCCAACCACTTCTGCCACACAAGTGATGACTTCAGCCACATTGCAATCCATGTACATGTATCTGATCATGCAACCAAGCACATTGGGCTTTTCCTCTCTAGCAGCAGACATCAACGATATGAAGAGTCTCATGCGGTATTTTTCTAACAAGTTAATTCTCATCAAGAAGCAACAAGCGGAACCTCCAAAGTAAGCCACTCAGACCTATGAGGGAGGGAGCCCATCCTATTAGCAAAACATGTACCAAGGACCTTCAAGAGGAGGAGGTCAATAAATGACATCCGCAAAACAGATAGTTCTGATCACTATGCCACTACAGACAGTCAAAGACAGCCAGAGTAAAGAGTTAATCCTAGGCTATAATAACTTGGTCAAATATGAGAACGTATGGTGATTCCCATGCAATGATAGTCACATCCCTCAAAATTTACCAAGGGGAAATATGCAAAGTAAGATAGCGGAACAAAGAAGCAAGGGTGCACTCTCAAATCCAAAAGAATGTGAGTCCCCTAAATTGGAAAATGCCTGCTTTAGAGCACAAATGCAAGGGATGTCTTTAGAGAAAGAAATAAATATCACATCAGACTAGATGTGGTATTCACAAATGAAGCTTCGATGACTAGTGCTCCACAAGTCTATTCGAACTACAACACAAGATCCAAAAGAAGGATCATGAGAGAATACATGCAATAGGCTCCAACATGACCTTAGTTATGGCAACCATAGCTACAAGAAAAGCAGGCCCCGTAGGTGACTGGCCAACCTATTCAGTAGCTACAAACTCCACCGTTGCCAACCAAGGAGTTGGATAAGATGCAGAGTCCATTCATGATAGATCAATTTCCTCCGAAGACGAGAGAGATACCACTATTTAAGCCCAAGGTCCAGCCAGTTGGAATGTTCAATTTGGTGGAACAATTGAAGAAGGTCCCTACTAACGTGTCTCTATGGGATTTCATATCCATTCCCAAACAAAATACATTGCTTTAGGAAGCATTAAAGAAGGAGGAACAAGTATCGCAAACATATGTGACTTCACCATGCAATCAAGATAAAGATAAAGACCTGCGTTGGACTCACAAGCTTTGAAACTCACAACTTATGTGAATGACATGGACAATGCAAAAGAGAAAGAGGTAAGCAAGCCAAACCTAATGCCTTTATTTTTTACACTTATTGTGGGAGATAAACTTTTGGATAATAACATGAATTGTAATGCCCTGCCATGAGACCCCAAAGGACAACACATCTATCTAGCAATTATGATCCACTTTTATTTTTTTAAAGTGAATCGACATATAGATCATGCTATCAATAAAATATAATGTAAAATACATGTACATATACACTAACTATGTCCTTAAGGGTATCATGACTGCATTAAGAACATACCAATTATCCAATCTAAACATACATCACAAGAATAAATACAACAAGAGTTCATTTACATCCACTGCATTAAAATAATTACATATGTATATTTCCATAGATACAACACCATATAAGAGCATAAAATGTGAACCAACGAACACATAAACACTTCCCATACATGGGGTACACTATTTCACTATTTACAAGTTTACATCCAACTTCCCTTATAACAACGAGAAGGATACATCAGATACATGATATGATACAACTGAAATGATTACATTACATAACATCAACACAAACTCAAGACTGGAACAAGAATCTAGAATCTTTGCATGTGGTACAACATCCATGCTCATGAACATCAATTGGGAAACCCAATGGAGTGCAAGGCACGTTCCACCTAACCATGTGGAACCCTAAGGTCCACCCCCCATGCTAGGAGATGAAAATAAGGACACACTACACAAGAAGTCAAGCAGACGTAGGTTAACATGACTACAACATACAAGATTAACAAACATAACACAAAGTAACAACCACTTCTAGAGGTACATGAACAAGGGGAAAAATAAACAAGGCATATAAGGTTTCTATAGGGAAGAGTGTCATCACATAGCTTGATATGGGTTACCCAATGCGGATCTTCCTACTTCCGTGACACCCATCCTGGGTTACCTGGGCAACCTCAACCGATCTTCGGCCCCCATTCTTACTCATGCGAGATCAACATACCTTTCAAGAGCACAAGGCAGTTGATCTTGGCATTCTAGGCCTTCTCACTCATCTCAAGCCTAAATGAGCACTTGGGACATGAGTGAGGCATTACCATTATCTTGATTAATGTGAACTACCCAACCCTTAATTCATTTTAGATTATCGTTGATTAAAGAAACTCTCAATGAGTTACCCTAGCACCACTTTGTGCACCGACCCCCATTGAGAGCCACTCCCCCTACTAACAACTAGAAGACCCAAACATATCCAACTAGGTAAAGCCATTTGCACAAAATTATGAATCAAATGCACATACACATAAAGTGAAGCTTGAACCCTCTTGCTCACAAATCACAGCCATAATAACCAATAAACCGTGCAAGGCTAAAACCCTCATTTCCACACTTCAAGTACAAAATCTTTCCACTTTCAAAATGACCAAAAATGTGAAGTCAAAACTCAAGCTATTTTCCCCAAGCCTCTAGAAGATTACCATAACAATTTCACACAGGGACTCCCTCTTAAGACAAAACCCAAAACCACCTTAATCCAGTAATCAAATGCATTATTTAAACAAGCACACAAATAAATAATGCAATCACTCAATAATACCAAAATTCAAACACAAAGTTTAGAACAAATAAATAATAATAAAAAAATCATTTAATCCAACCAAGCAACCATGGAATGGACATTATTCCCACATTACTTAACCACATGGTACAATGACTCCCACATTGAACATTACCCCAATTCCTCCCCATTTCAAAACTCAAAGACATTAACCAAAGCAAGCACACAAATGAACAAGGCAACCAATAATTCAAATAAAAGGAAACAACATATAAAAAGATCATCAATTCATTTATTTACATAAACCCTTCCTTTATCTAAATATAATTAATCAATTTTCCCTATTTGATCTTCCAATTCATTTACCTACTAAATCAATTAACTTACCTAAACATAGATAAATATATTCTATTACAATAACTATGATATATATATATATAACAAGTAGTTTCAATATTATGCTTCAAATTATAAAAAGGTAACATAAGGTTGAAAGCGATCTATTTACATAAACCATTTCACTTTCATGAAATTCAGAGAAAATAGAATAAATAATTATTCAAAGAAATAAAATAGTTATCTAAATTCTAGGCAATATAATTATATGGAACTATTCCTTCTCACTTAGAAATTCTATTAACGAATTGAATAATCATTCTATCTACACTTAAAAAGGAGATTCGCATATTCATAAACCCCCAACTCTTAATGTATTAAACACTAATTCTATTTACTTTATTAAATTTTAGTAATAGAAAACAGTCACAAAATGAAGGTCAAATTAACACTTCCCTCACACCACCTTTTTGGTGATTAGACTATACTTAGACTCTTCTAGCTAAATTACAAATATGTAAATAAACACTCTCTTTCCTTAAACGAAATCGTACCAGCATCAACCATCAAAAGTACTTCATACAGAAAAGAGTCGATAAACAATAGCCACTAGAATAAGTCAAGAACTAATTTGGAGGATAAATGAATAAATGCTCAAGAAGAAATTTACAAGGCAACAAATTCAAATTCTACTCAAAAAGAGTTATGAAAACTCCCCATTTTTAGCTTATGATCTGACGCACAGATGATAAAGAGATGTTTACAACGTGCTCTCAGAAATTAGTAGCACTCAATTTGAACTTCATCTAGAAATTTCGTTGTCATTCAGGATCTCAAAGCAAGAACCAATCAGCAATTAACACATGGTTTCAAAGAGATTACTGCATCCAACTACATATGTTTAACAAAAGCATAAATGTATAGAACAAGTGTAATATGAGAGCTCACTCTTCGAAAAAGGATGCCAATAATGGCTTATGTTTATTTATACCACTAGTCATCATGTTTTCATTTTAGAGTTAAAGAAGGAAAAATAATAGACCAACATGAATTTACAATGTCAAAGGCAAGAAAGTATGGAAAAATAACTTGTGAGATTAGAAATATTATGAAGTAGACACTAAAGCTCTAATATCAGAATACCCACATTGAATATATTATTCTGAAACTAAGCTTCATTGAATGCTTCCATTAGAAAAGACAACATCTACACGGCTCCTAAATCATGAAGTGTATATGCAGTGATCTATTAGGGTATGGTCCCATGGAGGGGGGCTTCCTAAAAAAATTCAGTGGGTGCTGCTTAGATTTTTTAGGAATATTTTAAGGCTAGTGGTCCCATGAATTCAATTTTGCAGTTCGTCTTAAAAGTTTGAGCTCCAAAATTTAAGGGTCGAACTGGAGTATTTTTGATAAAAATTAATAAATAAATAAAAATTCTCTCATTTTTAAATTCTTTTAGGAATTTAAAATTTTAAGTGATAGACAAGTGGCAGAAAAACTTTCTAAAAAATTCCTAAGCTGTAGGGGCAATTTTTAGCCCCACCTCAATTTCACCGCTGAAAGATTCATTTCTAAAAGGTAGGTGCTCCTATTTTTCTCGAAAAGATTCTAATTAATCCCATAGCACAATTTTTTTTTCTTCAGAGGACTGCTTGATCCATGAAAATAGAAGCCCAAGCCCCAACATGGGACCATATAGTTAGCTTAACATATGCTTTGAAACGAAGCATTGTGGGTAGCAACAACTACAGAGAGGATGCGCACAACCAAAAAGAGGAATAAGAACATTCATTATGTAATAAGAATTGGCCGAAGCTTCAATGAAATTCAGACACTTTAGCGTAGGAATGGTAACAAAGAAATAACGATGAGATTTAGGAAGCATGCGAATATGACCGAAAGGGGAATGATTTGGCAGATTTAATGTCAACACATGTTAAGATATGGAGGAGCTTAATTTGAATAGAAGAAATAAATAAATACCTACGCAAGAAGACAAAGGTGAAGAGGCAGATTGATGGAATAGAAGCAGTTAAGCAGTTTGGAAGAGTTGTGGTTTTCTTCTTCTACACCTAGAATTCCAACAGAGAAAACAGTGAGAAGACAGAGGGTTCGCTAAAAGAGTATAAAATTATACCCAATATTGCCAAATATTCTGTCAAATACATATCTTAATTATTCCAATACAGAATTAAAATAGAGGGGAATCATATTCTCAAATAGCATGTCATGTAAGAAAGCATACGTTTTCTACAAACAAGAGAGATGGAATTCGATTACCTTACGGAGAAATAGAACAAAAACACAAAGCAACGCCAATCTAGATCCCAAAGCTTGACAAATTTGGAGATTCGGTGTCGAGATCAAACTTGGGTGATCCCACAACATTGGTTTACAAATTTTAGGCAAATTGGACACTGAACTGATTTTTTAAAACTAAATCTTCACTTTCGAGCTCCTATAACAGTTAAACCGTGAAGAATTTCAAGATGATGCAAACTAGTGATTTGTGAAGTTTTTTCTATAGATTCTAAATATAATTTTTTCAAAAATTTTGGAATCAGATTGCACTTTTTTTTCATCTCCTTCGAAAACTAGTTTTTATCAGTAAACAACATTTTTAAAGAGTGATGTTCACCATATACAGCATAATTTTTTTTGTATGTAGGATAAAATTCTAATTTTTTCGAATTTATATTTTTAACTATGATTTCTAACGAGTTGATTTGGTTTCATAGTGTTTTATTAAATATTTTTTTCTTAATCAAGTTTTGAAGTCAAACCAATTACACTTCAAACATAGGCGGACTATATACAACATAGTTTTTTCTGTATGTATCAAAATTCAATTTATTTTTTTAATAGATCAAGGACATCAAAACCCAACTTGAACATATTTTTCAAAATTTTATTTTGATAATCTACTATTTTTTCACATGTGTAGAACAAAGATCTTGATTTTTAGTGAAAAACCTACATTCACAAAAAATAAAAAATAAATATCATAATCAAATTAAATTTAATTAAAATTATACTTTTTTGGAAGTTTATAATAAGGACTACATACTTACAAAAAAAAAAATTTAAATATATTCATTTGATACCCCAAAAGGTAAATCAAAAGTTGTTTTCTATCAGCATTTTAATAGGTGTAAAGGAGACACCGTTATAGGTATGGTTTAAAACTAGTGGGGTTCTATCCAAGGGGGTTCGGTATATTGTGGTCTAATAAAACCCTCTTCAATTAAATTTTTTTAAATGAAACTTTTCAAGGTTTAAATCATTATATTTTCTAAAAATATGTGATTTCAGCAAAAATCAGGATCTCCCAGAAAGTGTAAACCACTATTGTGGTAGCACCCACCTATTGTAAGAATAAATTCCTCGAAATTCAAAACAATCCCTTCCATCATTTTCCCCAATTCAATATTTTTCTAACAATTCATAAAATGCATTATTCTACAAAAAAATTCTTCAGATAGTTTTTTTTTCCAGAAACTAAAAATCCAAGATAAAAACCCAAAAATCTCCCTTCAAATGATAATAAGGAAAGCTTTTGTTTTTTGAAAACAAAAAGCAAACAAAACACTCATAAAAACATCATGTTTCTAAACAAAATCCCAATCCGAAGCCACACATGTGCTTCGACAAGTCTTTTTCCCAGTTTTTAATTGCTTCTATTTCTTCATCATTTATCTTCATTCGAAATTAATATTAATTTCAATATTTTATTTTCTTTTAATATTTTCTCACTTTTTAATTTATTAATTGAAACTCAAAGTTAACAATAATTATCTTTATATTTAAAAACACTTTACAATTTAACCATTTAATTTAATAATTTAATTATCCAAACACACATATATACCCACTTAATAACATAATTTATTTAATTATATATTTAATTATATATCAGAAAACAACTTTAATAAGCAATTAATTTTAACACTACATATCAGAAAACTCACCCAAACAAACTTAGTCAATCATAAAAAAAGGGCCAAACATGGAGGGGAGCTACATGATTGATTTGAGAGCTAGTACGACGATCATGCCAAAGCAAGTGGATGATGCCCTGAAGCTTAAGTATGAGCCCCTTGAGAGAGGAATCGTGAAATTGGACGGGAAGAAGGTTTCGACCGTCAGTCGCATTAAAGATCTTCCTTTAACCCGCTTCTCATGTCCAAGTCAAATGGTCACACAAGAAATAGTGGTCATAGACATTCCCCCAATTTTATGGACGTGTCTTTCAAGAGATTTCACTACAAAGATTAGTGGATATTTAGCGTTTGATTGGTCCCACCTAATATTAAGGACCAAGCATGGGGCAAAGATGAAGATCTTGTCTAAATTTTTGCATCCAGAACACATAGCAAACAATGCAGTCCTATGCTTTGAAGTAGCATATACCTCCTTCTCAAAAAGGGATGGATATTGTGTAGAGATGTTGGAAGATGAGTAAGACACGAGTGAATAGACTCCCAAAGAAGAGGTTCTCCTCAACCAATTCATCAACTCTGACCCATTTGGAAATTTTCATGCGACTAGACTAGGCACCTACGTGATCTTCAATGATGATCAAGTCTTCCCAAAATTGATACAGGACCAGGAGGAATATGATGATCTAGATGACAACCGCCTATGGACCCTCTATTTGGATGGCACCAAATGCAAATCCAATTCCAGAGCAGGTGTTTGACTAGTGTCCCCAATTAAATCAAAGACCCTCAAGGCCTATCATTTTCAGTTCTCATGCTTGACTAGTGATGTAGAATATGAATCCTTTGTCCATAGTTTTATTCTTGTAGAGTGAATGGGCATAAAGAAAATGCAAGAATTCAGAGATTCAGAGTTGGTTGTGAGCCAGGTCCATGGTCAAGTGGCTAAGAAGAATATAAGAATCAATTCGTATAGAAATAGGATATGGGATTTGATTGAGAGCTTTGAAGCTTTTAATATGCAAGTCATTCCTCGATCTCAAAATAGTGTTTTCGATCGGATTTCTTCAATTGGCTCATAATTTGAACGGTTCTCGATTCAACAACAAAGTGGAATGCAATACAGATCATCGTCTGACCAGCAATTCCTGAAAATAATCAAAACTGTTAGGTGTTTGATGATGATATTTAGATCGCCTCTTTTTTACAAAAATTGGAAGGAGCTTCTAACTATTCACAATCAGGAGCAAAATCTCCTAAAGAGCAAGTTATCTAGTTGAAAGGCAATAAGCTTCCTTGAGGATTAAATTTCCTTGAAAATATTTTTGACTGTGAAGATGCAAGAAACAACAGACAGAGGTTCACTATAGACATGAGAGATTATGAAGAACTTGATGTCGAAAGTGTCATAAAGTTAAAAGTCATAAGGGACGTTCCATAGAAGGATAAAGAAATATCAAATGATCTTTGTTCTAGATACGATAGTGTCATAGCTTGGACCTATGACGATCTTAGAGGGTATGATCTAGGCATAATTCAACATACTATTTTCCTGTCTGAAGGATTAAAGCCCATTTGAAAAAAAAAAGACCAGTCAATCTGAAGGTTGAAGTGTTGATGGCACAAGAGCTCACCAAACTAATTAAATCAAGAATCATATATCCAATTAAGCATTCCACATGTGGGTGTCTAATCTGGCACTGATTCGGAAAAAGAATGGCGATATTAGACTCTGTGTTGATTTTAGATATTTGAATAAAGCATCACTCAAAGACCATTAACCTTTGCCATCAATGGAGTAGATTCTACAAACTGTGGCCGGTTCAAAGATGTTTTTGTTGCTCGACGATTTTTTGGGCTATAACCAAGTATATGTAAAGGAAGGTGACCAACATAAACAAAAATTACCATGAAGTTGGGAACGTTCGCATATGCAAATATGCCCTTCATACTTTCAAATGCTGGTGTGACTTTTCAGCGAGCAATGGATATTGTTTTCAGAGGATTGATCAATCAGATCATTTTAATATATCTAGATGACCTAATAGTCTTTTCAAAGTCAAAGGATGACCATTTTGATTATTTGGAAAAGGTTTTCCAAAATTTTCAACAGTTCGAGATTTCCTTAAATCCAAAAAAATGTGATTTCGGAGTACCCCAAGTTAAGTTACTTGGTTTTGTAGTATCGAAGGATGGAATAGAAATAGACCCCGAAAGGGTGAGATCTATAATGGATTTACCCCTACCATTGAATTAGAAAGGCCTATAATATTTTCTAGGAAAGATCAACTTTGTCAATCGGTTCATTTCAAAATTTGTAGGCATCGCAAGACCTATTACACTGAGCTTCAGAAGAACTTAATGTTCAAATGGACCCCCAGAGGCAAATCAATTTTTCAGCAGATAAGGGTAGCTATCTCTATCGCTTTGGTGTTAGCTAAGCCAGACTTTTCTAAAGATTTTATACTCTATGTATACAGTGACCAACATAGCATAGCTTTCGTACTCACTCAAAAGGATGAGGGGAATAACGAAGAGCATCCTATCACATATCACTCAAGAAATCTTAAGGGGTATGAAAGTAGGTATAATTTTGTTGAAAAGTAGGAATTTTCTATTGTTAAAAGCCTAAAAAAGTTCAAACACTTGGTGTCAGCCAATAGAATCATCATCCTTGTCACACATCCCAATGTATGGGAGTACATCACCAAAGGTGACATAACTAAGAAAAGAGAAAAATGGATCACCAATATCCTAGAGTATGAAGTCGATATTAGACCATTCAAGCTAGTTTGAGGAAGAGGTTTGTGCTAGTATCTCCCTCAAGAATCAAGTTCCATAGTTGAGAAGGAGACCGATTAGGTTTATGCAAACCTGTTCAAGTCCAATGAGTCTTGGGTGACAAATTGAATGTAGTATATGCAAAAGGGGTTGTACTCAACCAACCTTACATCTCAAAAATGGTGATACTACCAACTGTAAGGCACTAGGTATGTATTAATTGAAGGTGTCTTATTTAAAAGGAATTATGATGGTGTCCTACTTCGATGCTTGAATAAGCCATAGGCGGGAAGGGTTCTTAATGAATTCCATTGTAGTCCTATGGGTGGACATTTATCCTCCAAGACTACCACCGTAAAGATAATGCAAGTAGGGTATTATTGGCCCTCCATGTTTTCAAAAGCACACCATTTGGTGCAAAAGTGTACTTAGTGCCAATTTTTTATGGAAAAAGAAAGAATTATGCCTTGCCTTTGAGCCCAATTGTAACTGAGGAACCATTTGCTGAATGGGGTTTGGATTTCATTGGGATGATAAATCCTATTTCTAATGCTAGCCATATGTGGATCCTTACGATGATCGATTAATTCACAAGGTGGATGGAGTCTATTGCCCTAAAAAATGCTATAGAGGGCGAGATCGTCAATTTTCTTGAGGAGTTGGTAACCAGATTTAGTTCAGCAAAAACCGTCATATCTAACAATGCATGAGCTTTGATAGGTTCGGGCATGTCGTATTTTTCTATCAAACATGGGGTTTACCTTAAAAATTCATCAAATTACTACCCACAAGGAAATGGGTTACCAGAGTCGACGAACAAAAAACTAATTAGGTTAATCAAACACATTGGGTCAGAGCGACAAAGGGACTAGCACAAGCACCTGTAAGCTACTTTTTGGGAAGACCAAATTACACCTAAGTAGATCCTAAAGGCCTCTCCTTATGAACTGGTATATGGAAAATAGGTTGTACTATCTATTTCTATAGAGATCCCTACCTTATAATTACTGAAGGCCTTGGAGATTGAAGAAAGCAGAAGAATGGAGGTAAGGTTGGTGGAAATCCTCCAACTCGAGGAGGATAGAGAAAAGGCTTATGGGACCATGATAATCCACCAATAGATAGTAAAGTGATGGTTTGACAAAAGGACCTCCAACCCATATTTTAGGGAAGGGAGTCTGGTAATAAAGTACGATGAGCGCACTGTGAAACTAGGTCAACATACAAAATTTGAAGCGCTATGGAAGGGAGCCTTCTATATCAGCACATGCAAGGAAAATAACACATATGAGCTAGAAGATATGGCAGGTAATTTTTTGGATATACTGGTGAATGATATTAATCTAAATTTGTTCCATTAATGTGCAAGTTCTTTAAACAAAATTCATAATTATGTACCATGTGTAAAAAAATTGTAAATACATTTTAATTTGAGAATAAGCCATGGGAAAAGCACCGAGGAAGTGGAAAAGTATTGCATTATATTATATTCATTGAAATTTATAGTGTAACACAAGCCCGAGGCTCGAATTTAAACATAAAGCCCTCTCGAGCAAACCCAAAAAGAGTCCCAAATCAAAAAGAAGAAAAAAGGAGGCAATGTGCAAAAACTAGTAAAAGATAGGCCTCCAATTGTGGTTACACAGGAAAGCGGCTCGTAGTCAGGTTTTTTTCTTTTTCTTCTTCTTATTTGACAAGGTGGAAGGGGGGGTTAACACACAACACATGGGGGCTAGGCACAACACGAGTCTCAGTTCTCCTTGTCATGGTTGTATACCAAGAACTCAAATTGTTTCCTCTATTCAAGCCTAGAAATGTGTTCCATGCCATATTCCTATAGCAGGTAGGTTGTCACCGAAATAGGCAATGAACGATGCCCAGGAAGGTTCGTGGTCCAAAAATGAGAAAGGAACAACAACTAGCGCATGTCCATCCCATAGTTGATGTTCCTATAGATCTCCATGGCACTTGGAATACAAACACCAGGAATGGCCACTTGCACAATTTCACCGAGCCCTTCTAGCTGTACAAAGTCAAACATCTAGTGGCACAACTCAATTATCATAGGCTTGGTGACATTCAGGTTGAGCAGGGGGGCGAAAAAGTAGGAAACAACATTGCAGTTGCTTCTCAACTATTTTTCATCATCAATGTATTCCAAGCCCAATACCCACTTGAATGCAATGGTACCAAGGTGGTCACACTTCTTCACCAGGTGCTTAATTCTATCACAGGTGACCTCCCCTACAAAGGTGTAGTGTGGCCTTCATGGTAGAAGCTGAACAAGAGTACCTAGGCTAGCTGACATTAGGACAGAGCAGCAAGTGTAGCGAAATGGGAGATAGCAAGAAAAGATTGCTAAACTTAAAAGGATATTTTTTGAATGAATATTATAATAAGGTGGTATAGCTATTTATAGAAAAGATGTGTCGGCAAACCCAACCAACGGGAAGTCTATTTTTTGCTTGATGGAAATGGAGGAAATACCATAGCAACCAGAGGATAAGAGGCAAATCATATGGAAAATATAGCATAAGCTCCTGAAAATTAAATTTGGGAATTGAGAGAAAATGCTCACATAAGCTAACCGTCAGCATGTGTCCATTGCCATCATCAACATCATCTAGCTCGCTTATGTGAAAAGACATAGATTAATGCATTAAGTTCTAAAAAATTAAATGGGTGCATCTTTCCAAAGGTACCTTACATTACTTAAGCATGTTTCTCATAGCTAAAAGCACGCTCTAGATAAAGCAATGAGCTTATTTATGAAAAGAGGCGGCGTGGAGAATGTACTAATTCCATTCTTGCAACATTTTTGGCATTCCTGAGGGATACAAATCTCAAATCCACATGTATCGCCTTCTTGGAAGCATTTAGTGGACCAATGATAATCACAAAGCCTTAACTGCACCCAAATGCATATTTTTTCTAAGTAGAAAAAGGCAAACTCTCTACAACTGCTTGATACAACCATGGAAGAGGTATCAACATCCAGTAGAAATATTGCAGCTTCATCCAAGAGGTTAGGTTACACTAAAATCTTCAGGATGAATTCATTTGCCAATGCCCCAATGCTAGAAGAATGATAGTATGATTACACCAAATCAATGCAACCAGATAATCATATCAAAAAAGAGGTGTTGCAAGATTTCGTCGATAATGTTTTTGACCCAATGTTGGTGACTAACCCTAAAAACCTTAGGGAGGGGGCATTCCAAAGAATGAATCAGCATGGTTCGTCTAGAAATTTCATGTCTCGGCTTTGGAATTTTTGCTTGCCATAGTTCATGTTGCCCGAAGTGCATCCATGCCCTAAGCTGGTAGACACAAGTGCAAAGAGATTCAACAAGGAGATAAGAGTTATTACTAGCAACAAAATCAAGGTTACAATTTCTATAGTAGCCATATGGGATATGTTGTGTATCCCTACAACTTGGGGTGTCGAACGTTTTGCTGAGGAAGAAATGGAAGATTTTTGGGATGCATCACCCAAAAATGGAAACTTTTATGAAGATAAAACAAAGTAAAGACCAGAAAGGGATCATTTTTATTTTCCTCGTGCTCGCAAAAAATTCAAGAAAGACACATAGTCTATTTTCTTGATGTTGTCCTAGATTTATGGCCTTGATGATGATGAAGAGGTCCATCCCTTTCTGCCTAAAAGGGAGAAAGTTTAGAAATATTATGAATTTGTTGATGCAGTAGCTGAAGGCATGCTAGACCAATCGAGGACCTATGATACTGAGTATAAATAATTTAGGTATTCTTCTTTTCTGGTTCACTTGATTTTGTCTCAAATTTTGAATTTCTGGAGAGGACTCTACCTGTATTTAGATTTGATGTAAAGGGTTTCTATCAACCAATTTTTGTATGGACTCATGTGCTTTCAAGAACATGTGGATTACTACTATTTTATGGATTACTACTAATTTATGGATCATTTTACTATAGACCGTCTCTCCCAAGGTCATGCAATGGATGAGAATTTTGCAGAACTCAGTGTATTATTTCCTGGGTGAGGATTTTACATTTATCAGATTTCATGGTTTTTTCGGAGAGCCTTTCAAACTCCCCAAGTTTGTAACCAATAGATTTTTTGCTTTGGAGGCATGCCATCAGGCAACCCCTATTGACAACACCTATGGCAGTAGAAGGAACAAGACAAAGTTGTACCTGCTTCCCCTTAACATTTCTAACAATCAGTTAATACTGAAGAAAGTGAAAGGTGGAAGGTGACTTCAGCAATAAACTGGCGATCTTAGGCTTGCTTTTAATTTGTGACACATGGGACTACAATCCGACAAGGTACCTCCCAACTTTGAAATATGAAATTCAGGAGTATTTTGAGTCAAGGAGAAACCCAACTTAGGAAAGGCCATAAGTATATACTGACTTGGCCCACATACAATCAAAATGACTATCATGGTTGAATTTCTATATAGCGTAGACAGAGTATCAAAGGAATCTCCTAATGGGTAAATCCCTTAGCACATAATTGAAACATTTGGGATTGTTGAAAAGGAAGAGGGCTGATTTTTGGAAGTTTCAAAAAGAGATGAGGTGTCCCCATGCCCTATTAGGAGACTTTCAACCACATGATGAAAGGTTCGACGAGGATTATGACGTAGAGGCTGATATTGACAATAGAATTCCAGAGATAATTCATGAGATTAAATAGGAGGAACTTCCACACCATGCTTCATGGCCCTAGGAATCAGAGAAAAGGAAATGATCAGGGCAAAAGGACTCATAAGTCATGACCTCCGTCAATCCATGAAGTAAAGGAAAAAGAACCTGACGGTCACCAGGAAGGTCTGCTATGGTTATCAAAGGCCAACTTTTAGCGAGATCGACTGCCAAAGGATAAAAGCGTATTAGTTTCAATCATGCAAAGAGGAGGTGAGTCCAAGATTTGGGTGAACCCAATGTATCACTAAGAGGAGAAGAAGAAGTGGATTCCACTCTGTAAGGTGTTTCGGTCGTTGTGGCCCAGGTAAGTTTCACTCCCTCTCTTCTTTTTGTCTCTGCATCTCTAATTAATAATCCACCCCCATCTATGGGACATAATCCTCCTTCCACAAGCCTCGATCGTTTGGTCCTTAATGATCCCCCAACCATTTACAATAATGAACCTTGTGAAGTAGCCCTGTCCGTTGAACGAGCAACATCTACCTCGACTACTATTGATTCTTTGATCGCCCTATCAAGGGATCCCATTGAGAGAGCTGAAACATCCATGTTTCCCGTCACTCCAGGTCCATCTGCTTCTGGTCAAACATCTCTACTTTTGCCTGTTTCTCTTTTCACCCTGCTTGGTTTTTCCCTTTCCCAATATCAATTTGGTATCCCATCATTTCCCATGATTAAACTCTCATTTTCCTCCCTGCATTCTCATACATTTGAGGTTTCTCGTTTCGTCACCCTTTTTGGTCTCCCTCCAAGTGCTTCCATTACTGCACAAATAATTGATACCCCTCAAAGTCTCCAAGAGCATTTTGATGCAACCAAGCAGGCATGAGAAGCTTGAAAGTAGAAAATGAAGTTAAAGAGCACCACACAAATAGCTACCAAGAATATTGAAGCTTGCTTCAATGAAGAGAAAAATTATCTATTGATCACTAGCATGAGGCTGCTCATGTCCAAGCCTAAGGGACAAATGCAAATGGAGGATTAAAACATTAGAGCCATGGGTCTAGATTTGAACTAAACTCATCTAGGTGACAAGGTGGTGTATATTGATTATGAAAGGCTAGACAAAAAATTGAAGAACCATGAGGAGGAGTTGATAAATGTAAGGGAAATAGTGAACAGGCTGCATAAATAAATCAAGGCTAGATATGTAGAGATGTCCCACATAAGAGAGATACAAAATCAACAAGGAGAAGCAAAAAAGTTGCTCGAGGAGGCCCAAGGTGAACAGGTTGAGCTATACGTTGAAATTCAAAAGTTAAGAGTGGACCTTGCTACTAAGTGCCAGAAAAATGAAGAGTACCAAGGTACTTAGGGAAACAAACTGAGAGAGTTGGATGATGTCCGATCTTAGGCTTCCAACAATCTACCGAAAGCCTAGATAGAGGCAGAAAGGACAAAGCAAGAGAAATAGGAGGTCATGTCTGCTCTGCAAGCTCACAACCAAGAGAATAGAAGGTTAAACTTTGAATTGAAAAATTTCCCCCAAGGGAAGAATCAAGTGGAAGAAAATGCAAGAGCGGGAGAGCTTTAGTTGCATCTGGATTTAACTGCTATGTAGGGGTCTGGGACCCTTTTGATATTGAGGGAGCTGATATACATGCATTGGGAACAAATCATAGTTGCAGTTGTCATTTTTAGACTAGGGCAATAGTTTTTAAGGGATGTTCGAGAGTTAAATAAGAAGGTTGTCCTGTTGGCTGACCAAATTCTACAAATATATGCTCCCCAAGTAACCAAATCACAAAATATAATTTCTAGATTGTGCTTGGCTACTAATGAGGCCCTAAGAGGTGGAGGGATTCCAGATTGGAGAGTGACCTCAAGTAAAGAAAGGGATTTTTTCCACTACCACAAGCTTGCAACAAAGAGCAAGGAAAGACAAGCAGTGTTAAACAAAAGGGTTGATGAGATTAAGAAGGAATTCAATAGTCTGATTAGTTTTGGGTTTCCTCCTCTTGTCTCACCGAATGGAGATGTGCTAACAATTGAGCAAATCATGGATGTAATCAGAAAAAGGGTCTAGACTTCTACATAGCTCTCAAGTTTAAGCCTAATGCCCATTGTTGATGAAATCGAGCACAAGATTTTTCCCCTTTCTTGTATCTATTATCACCTTGGAGTTGTTTCTGCAATCTATGGGGAGTTGTTTCTTGTAAGGAAGTCTTTGAGTTAGATCAAGCATACACAATCCTTCACACTCTCATCTGGACCACCGATTTGGATTGGGAGGTGCAACATTCTGCCATCTTCAAACTCCAGGAACAAGTAGAGCTCTAGGTTTGTGCCTTTGCAAGTGAAGGCCCCCCGTGAGTCACGAAAACTATGAAGCAAATTTTTCCTTAGTCTTTTTTTATTTTTGGCTTTTATACTTTTTTGGCTTTGGGATGATCTATGATTAAAATAAAAGGTGCTTCTGAAAGGTTCCTAGTGTGCCATGTGGTGGGTATGTGGATTTTATTCATCGACTTCCTTTCAAGAGGCAAGTGATGACATGTGTCAGATCAGCTAGAATTTTCCCTAAGGCTATCTTCATAACTCATAAAATCTCCACCCACTTGAGACATCATCTCTTTGTTTGGGGCGGGTTGCACTTTTAAAAAGCGATCTTTTTGGAGTTTTTTGAAGCATGCTGGGTTTTCCTTGTTTTCAAGCTGAAAGTTCTAAGTCAGTACCATCAACTCATGAGATCGATCAACTAGATTTTTCCAAGTTGTTTTTTAGGATCTGAGTGTTTACGAAGGGTGATCTTTATTAAATATGTAAGTGACATAAATGAGGCAGTAGGGAATTAATGATAAAATATTGTCATGACCTAATAAAAATCTATGATCGAATCATGAGCTATCAGATGCTGACATCGGGTAGTTTTTACTTCTAGGACATTGTCATCGATTCTCTCCCTTCTCAGCTATAAATTGGAGGTGACAATAGAAAGAAAAAGTTCCTAAAGTTCCCCTATGGAAAAATAAATTCTTTAGTTTTCCCTAGTTATAGAAGTATTTTCATTAGAAGTTGGTACAACACTACTTCTCTCTGACATGTTATATTTTTTTTTAACTCAAACTATTATTGGATTGACATCCGACCTCTTTTTTAAAGTTCATTTGATATTTAAGTATGATATGTTTGGAAGAAATTTTGAAACTGTGCATGATATGGCCTTTGTTAAGTTCCTTAGTTATATTTTCATTTAGAATAAAATACTGTGTTAAGCTTAATTCAAATAGTTTGATTTCATTATTTTCATGTTGTAAGCTTATATGATAAAGTAATAGCCTATAGAAATTATATTATGTCCTTGAGCTTCTCTAGTTTCTTTAAGGGTTATTGTTTCTTCATGTTATGTTGTATTAAGAGGAAGGGCAACTTTCTGAATGTTTTTCTTTTAATTTTTGGAACTTTTATGCTTGATCAGACCTTAATCAACACTTCCTGTGGGGAGATTTGAAAGATTTCCCTATGCATGTACTTAGTCTTTGCTACTCCTTCTCTTCCCAAAAATGAAGGGTTGTGGCATTTTGTGTCTAATATATCATTCATAGAAATAGAATGTGGGTTTTGAAATGTTGTAAAAGCGTTGATTCACATTTTATGTTTACATTTTATTCTACACTTTTTCCCAAACTCAAAGAAGAGCTAGATTTCTATAAAAATCCCAAAGGTATTCAGTGAGGCACAAATTGGTCCCCTACTCACTGAATTTCCCACAAGGGTATCGGAGGGGCACAAGCTTTGATGATCAACACTACTATTGCAGCCAAGATTGACTGCAAAGAGGGAGGAATTACCATTTCACATGGACATAATAGAAAACATTTATTCTTGTATCCTCCTGCTAAACTTGCTAAGTATAACAAAGTTTGGGTTGATGAACCAGATGGTCCTCATGAACAAGATAATTTAGCCTCACTTGCTATGGTAGTCATGAAACAACATGGTGAAGAATTAGAAGATGAATTGGAAAACAATATGGAAAATATTACCATGGACTCAAGTAATGAAGAGATGTTAGACGTAGACAAGATTCTAGGGAACCCAATCAATGTTGATCACACTGAATTTGATCACACCAGCTTCATGGGATTACCTTGTCCTCTAGCTAATATCATTCAAAAAATGAATCACTTCTTTGAAGATATTGCCAAAATTCATAAAAACATACCAAATAGTTGTCCTCTAAACACTTTTACTAGAGAAATTTATACTGTCACTTCCAACCATACAGCGGTCAAAGCCATTATGTTACTTCCAGGACAAACCTTGAATATCAACAACTAGTTGATAGAGCCAAAAGATCACAAATTGTTTGATATCTTAGTGAATAGATCTAAATCTTTTCCTTGGGATTATACAAAATTGAGGAGAATACACCAAATTTTTTAAACTCACCACATCTATATTGAGGATGTTCGACCTATTTGTCAACCTAAGCAAAGGCTCAATCTTTCTTTGAAATACATTGTTAAAATTGAAATCGAGAAACTCTTTCAAGTAAGATTTATTTATCCCATTTGTGATAGCAAATGGGTTTCACCTCTAGTAGTGTTTGCATAGAAAAATGGGAAGTGGAGAGTGTGTGTCGATTATAGGGAACTTAACAAGGCTACCCATAGAGATTACTTCCCTTTACCGTTCGTAGACTAAGTTTGGATAATTTGGATTGAAGAAAGTACTTCTCATTCTTGGACGGATTTAGTGGATATAATCAAATACAAGTTACAACTAAAGACTAAGACAAGACAATTTTTACTTATCCTTGGGTAAGCATTCGCATATCGTGTCCTCCCCTTTGAGCTATGCAACACTCCTGCAACATTTCAGAGAGTTATCTTGGAAATATTCACTAAGTTGGTAAATGACTATGTGGAGGTCTATATGGATGACTTCACTATGTATGAGTCAAATTTTGATGAAGGCCTTCAAAATACAGACAAAATGTTGAAACGATGTGAAGACCATCAACTATCCCTAAGTCATGAAAAATTTCTAATCATGTGGAACAAGGAATAGTATTGGGACACCATATTTTGGTTGAATGGATAAGAGTGGATCCTAAGAGAATCAGGGTGATACAAAAACTTGTGCCTCCAAAAAACCAAACTAACATTAGGAGTTTCTTAGGACATGTTAGATACTATCATAGGTTCATAGATTTTTTCAAGAAGATTGCAACTCCTGTGTTTTCCCTCCTCCAAAAGAATGTAGATTTCTTCTAGATAGTTGAGTGTCAATCATCAGTTGAGATAATTAAGGAGAAAATCATCTATGCTCCTATTCTACATGGACACAATTGGAACCTTCCATTCCATATTTATGCAGATTCCTCTGATGATACTATTGGGGCAGTATTAGGTCATGAGGATGAGAATGGGGGAAAGTATGTTATATATTCATTAGTAAGAATTTCACTCCCACTTAATGGAATTACACCACCATAGAGAAATGATTCGTATTTGTAGTACATACAATCAAGAAATTACGACATTGCATAATAGGGTACAAATTAACGATGTTCACAAACCACTCAACCATTAAGTACCTAATGAATAAACTGTATTAAATGGAAGGGTAATCAGGTGGTTGTTGCTTTTAAAAGAATTGAAATCTACCATTATTGAAAAGCCAAGGAATTTTAACGTAGTTGCATATTTCTTATCTCGCATCAAACAAGATAATCAAGATTATGATCCTATGCAAGATGATTTTGTAGATGAAATTTTTTTTTCCATCTCCACTAAGACCCCTTGGTTTGCTGATATTGCCAACTACATGGCCACCGTAGAATTGCCACTTGATTTCAAATTAAAACAAAATAAATGTCTCATTCAAGTGGATGAATGGGATATTATTTTGGTGTGGTCCTGATACGGTTTTACGACGTTGTGTTAGGGAAGACGAAACATATAACATTCTTAGAGCTTGTCATGATGACCCTTCATGAGGCCATTACCAAGAGGATGTCTCATAAGATTTTGGGTGTAGGGTATTACTAGCCCTCTATGCATAAATATGTCAAGAAATATGTTCGTCGATGTGATGAATACCAAAGAGTGGGGAGACCCACTAAATCCAACAAAATTCCTCTACAAGCCTAGGTAGTTCATGAACCATTTGAAAAATGGGGATTAGAGTTTATCGATCCTATAAACCCCTCTTTAGAAGGAAAAGAGTGCATCTTGGTTTGTATCAACTCTCTGAGCAAGTGGGTAGAAGTTCAAGCTCTAAGATTTTTTAGGGAAGAACAAGTAGATAACTTCCTATATAATAGGAATTTCCATAGATTTGGAGCCCCTAAAACAATTGTGACAAATCAAGGACCCCAACTTATGTCCAAAATTTTGTTAGCTTTCACTGATCATTTCCAAGTAGGCCATAATAAGTCATCACCCTACCACCCATAGACAAATTCTCAAGTTGAAGTCACTACCAGGGAGCTAGAGAACATATTAACAAAAAATGTTTCATCAGGGAGAAAAAATTTGGCCAGAAAACTACCTAAAGTTGGTTGGGCTTATAACACAACTTGGAAATCAACCACTGGTTTCAATCTGTATGAGTTAGTTTTTGGGAAGAAACCCTTTTTACCTATTGAATTTGAATAGCAAACTTTGAGGACAACAATGGAGTTAGGCTTAGATCTCAAAAAATCTTAGGTTGAATGAATCCTACAACTAATTGAGTTAGACGAACTTCGTTTAGATGTTGTCCACAAAATTGAACTTGTGCAAGAACAATAAAAACCCTGGATTGATACACATATAAAGGAAAGAGAATTCCATAATGGGGATTGGGCACTATTATTCGACTCCCGATATAAAGATCACCAAGGGAAATTGAGGACTCATTGGCTAGGCACATACAATTTTTTTTAAGTTTTTTCCAAATGAAGTAGTTCAACTCAAACCCATTGATGGTGACACTCAAATCCTCTTGGTCAATGGGTATCGATTACACATCTACCATAAACTAATTAATAGGGAAGAATTTACAAAAATGGTAGAAATGCAAGGAGAAATCCAATGCTTTGACTGTACTATGACAGAGCCAATGTAGTTTCTTTATTATTTTATTGTCACTTATATATGTATATAAAACAAAAACTTTGTGTGTGTATGTAATTACTTTACTTCAAATCATTTCTTTTGAATTCTCCATCCTTTGGACTTGGCTAAATTTTGTTTTTATCTTACAGGATTTTATTAAACACAAATTTTGGCGCATCTCACTATGATGCTCTAGAACATGTTGCCTTGGTTGCTGCGATGCTCGATAACTTGCATGCCTGAACGATGTCATTCCTTGTTCTATTATGCAATTTGGTGCATATTTCAACGATGTTCTAGAAAACCTAATTCAAAAGTCCCTCATTTTTGCTTCCTCCTTCCAGCAACCTCTTCTAGGAATGCTCCAAAAAATTTGTTGCCACATTTTGGCTCCATCTTTTAGCGATGCTTCAAAATTTTGTTATTTCTTTCCTACTGACGGCATCTTTCGGTGACACTCTGGAAATTCTACTTTATTCTTCTAGGTGGCATCTTTCAGCGATGCTCCATAAGATTTTGTTGCTGCTCTGGCTACATCTTTTAGTGATGCCCTAGAATTTTTCCACTTGACTTTTTCATTCCATGTGCATCTCTTAGCATGCTCCAAAACATTTTGTTCTTCAACCTAGCCTCATCTTCCAATGATGCTCCATATTTTTGTAAATTATTTTCCTTTCCAAAGTGCTTTGATTTTTCAAGCATCATACACATGCCCATTATTAAATTTTTCCATCTCCTATCATAATAAATTAAAATTATTATGACTAATTTTTTTTCATAATAATTTTTCCATTAATTAGTTGTTCGATCCTCGTTCATAATAAATTCATCACCACCTGAACCAACTCAAACAATTATACCATTTTGTCAACAAAGGTAAGTGATTTTCAATTTGATGATGGGGCATAAGGTATGTATAGATTTTTCTTTAAGTAATTATTTTGAATAGAGATAAATAAATTGGCATGAACCTTTCCCTTTCCAAATTTAGTAAAATGTGCAATTTCTTGAGGTACGACAATTTTGGCACTTTTTCCCATGCAAAGTAACTATGGAAGTGTAGTTAAGCCCAAATACAATAATTAATTCATGTCACATTGGTTTTATCCAGTGCAAGTGATTGAAAAGTTTCACTTTCTTTACTCTACAATTCAGCTTTGTTTAAACATTTTTCTTTGAGCGCCATATCATTTTAGCAGAAACTAAGCAGGGTCATAAGAAAAACACAGTATGGGAGGAGCTAAATGGAAATCTAAGCTATCTCTAGTAGGCAAGTTATTAGCACTGAGTAGTATTTTAGAATTGTTCCAGAGAGTTGGGTGGCTGGAGTTCATAAAGAAATTTGAGGGGCACAATGAGCAATTTGTGAAAGAATTTGTAAAGAATTTCTTGGATGGTCAATCTATAGTACAAGGAAAGTGATTCAAGGTGAGTCCTAAGATAATTTCTCATCTTTCTAGTCTTAAAAATGAGGGTATTAATTTTTCATAAATAACCAATATTACCTATCAAAAAATGATAGAGCTCTTTAGTAGGGAAGGGGAGCCACAACCTATGTTAATTGTAAGTACTAGAGGGAAGAACAAAGGATTTCAAAGAATGTCCATCCCAAAGCCATGGGAAATAGTAGTGGTGTGGATTATTAAGTATTTCACTTGTGAGGGACAATGTGCAGTAATTATAGGTCCACCTTTTCGTCTTCTCACCCATTTGCACCATGGCACTGGAAACCCTACACTTAGGGTTAATTTTCTTGCATTTATTTGTGATTATATTATTAGCATGATTGAGAGATTCAAAATTGGTTCAAGGCTAATAAAACACCATGGCCTCATCCACTTAATTTGTAAACATCATTTTTGAAAGAAAATAGAAAGAGGGTGGTAGAAATTCCTTCAAAAATTTGAAAATCCAAAGCCTATAAGACACCTTGAAGAAGGCGAATCATTTTAGTGGGTGACTCAAAATTTGGAAGAGAATCCCCCGAGTCTCTATATGCTTCTGAAACCCCACATACCGCAATAACTCCTAATGGAGAAGCGCCAAAAATTATACCCAATATTTCAAAAACCCCTGGACAAGAAAATGTAGAAATCATAAACTCAGGAGATGAGAAAGCTCCCTCTCGCAAGAAGAGAAAGAGGTCTAGGGTAATATCGAAAACATATCCTTTGAGGAGAAGTAATCGATTATCTACTGAAATGAGTGGTGTTGTAGCTAGTGATCAATAGAATTCCCCTAAAAAGAAAAGACGTGGCTGACAACCACATAATACTGAATCCAAAACAATAGAAACTAAGGTTCAGGCTTGTAAGGAAGCATCAAAAGGAAGTGGAAAACAAACAAGAAGAAGTAGTCGAATAGTTTACACATCATTTCATTGTTGAGGATGAAACTACGGGATGTTTGTCTCCCTTAGTTGCCAATGTTACTAAGCAGGGTTCATTTGAATTGCATAATGAGGAAAATATAATTAGTGATGATGTAGAAATTTCTAATTTTGCTTTTTCTGCTGATACACAAGTTGAAAAAATTGATCAAAGAGAAACGGAGTCAGAGGAACTAAAAGAAGAAAATGCTCAATTGAAATTTCAATTGCAAAAAAATGAAGAACATATCAATTGGCAACAAGAAGAGATAGATGTGCACACTACAATTTTGAAGAAGAGAGATCAAGAAATTGAAAATTTTAAAATTCAAATAGAAAAAAAAGATAAAACTATTGAACAATTACAATTTCAGGTGCACGAATGGAATGAAGAAGGTAAACAAAAGGTGAAAAAATTGTTTGAAAAAGACAAAAAAATCAAAATTTTAACTGATAATTTTATGCAATTACTTACATCTTTTGAAGAAGAAAAGGACAAACAAAAATCTAAGCTTAATGCATCATTGAGTAAAATTGTTGAGTAGGAGCAGGATTTGCAAGAGATTAATTATAAACCAACAATGGAGTCAAAGGAGATACAGATTGATCCAACCAAAATGGAATGGTTTTAGGTTCATATACCTCCATTGCTAGTCACATGGATGGAAAGGTGTTATTTTCAGAGATACGTAGGTATAGAGAATGCTAGATTGAAAAAGGAAATAATTCTATTAAAAGAGTCATTTGACAAGCTTTATCAAGCTAAAATAGATGCCTATCAAATTGGGGAGCTATTGTTAGCCTGTAGCAAGCCATCTAGATTGTATTCTATGTTTCTAAATGAGTAACTCTTAAGATGGAAGCTATTAAGAATTTCCTACAACCTTCCACGTGCTCTGGATGATAAGGAATTTGTAAAAATATTCAAAAAGTCAACACCTACCCAACAAAACCTACTATGTGAATTCTTTGTGCATAGTTTGTTCCTAGGAAATCATATTGATTTATTTATTAATCTCTTTGTGGGTGAAGTTCATCTCAAGTCATTTATGTACACCATGAAAAACCATATTCAATGGCAAGAAAGAACAAGGGAGTATTCATAGGAAGAAAAGATAGTTGGACTTCAAATGCGGCATCCTAATAGGAAGCCTTCTACTTTTAAAGATCAATTCTGGAGCATTAAGGTCAATGAAACTATGAGAAGTAAGTATAATGATAATATCTGCATCTATTTTGATCATTTCAAATTCCAAGGTCCAATATTGATAGGAAGAGTATTTAATGCCTATGAAGAGAGATACACTCCTCTTCCTATGCACCTTAAAAAGAGAGAGGTAATTCACCTACTAATATTAAGTGGTCATACAAAAGAGAAAAGGCATTAAACAATATTCTACAACATCTTAAGACTGATTGGATGGGAATGAGGTACATGCCTCCATTACTTCTTTTACCAACCCTTGCAGTACATATCACTATAGAATAGAACCCTTAAAATTTATATTCATGGAAAGTAAGGGTTAAATTCAACAAAGGTTTTTTCAGGAATCCTAATGAGTGGGATAGCAAAGCAAAAGATCCATATGACCTTAGTGCCAAATATGAGGAGTTAAATAGGAATAGGGAAATGGAAAGATAAAGGACACAGTAGAGAGTAGGAGGACCTGCTCAAGCTTAGGAGGGGGAGAAGTGATGAGGTATAAATAACCTCATAAAAATAATAAGCCAAATACCCTTCCTTATTTCTCCCAATCACTTTTACCTTGCCAATTGTTTATCTTTATTATTAATAATCGCTAAAACAGATCCATGTCAAATTGGGGAACTATTGTTAGCCTATCACTCACTTCATTGCAAAGTCTGATGAAATATTTTGATGAAAGTTGTATAATCAGATGTATCGTTAGGTACTTGTGATATTAAATGTGAAAATTTCATTTATTTTAATTTTATCCCCGACATTCATCATAATTTCAATGAACATTATTTTTCATCGAAGTTTCGACGAAGATGTTTCACATAAATTTTGATGGACTTGCAAAGTTAAATTGTGGCCGACATAAAAAAAATTGAGCTCGACTATTTATATAAAATCAAGAAGATATCACCAGGTTGAGGGTAGGCATCATCTTTTTCCAGAATTCATTTGTGAAGTCAGATTTCTACTTTCGGGTTTGAAAATCATATTTTAAAGCAACATCTCATCAGATTTCATTTTTAGACTTGTGCATTTTCAAAATTTCATTTCCATATTTTATACATGACTTCACAAATTATTTATAAGGGAATTGTTTATAATTGATGGAAAATTCTTGATGGATTTGGAAAAGGATTATATTTGCAAGGTTTCAATTTTAACCCTAATGATCAATTTTCAATAGATTTGGGAGCCATAACTAGATAATATCAAAGGCGTAGGGATAGTTGTAGAGTGAAATGGTTGTCAAGATTCAGGCCTAGAGGGTTGAACAAAGAATCGGGAATATTTGATAGTGGATAGTTAGAGCCATTTAGCTATGATATTTTTGAAGACTACTTCATAAAGATGTATTTTTCCCTTTGCCAAGTTTCAGAAATAGATTTTAGACCTTAGATGCCAGTGTCTTATAAAAGCAGTTATGGTATATTTGTTACCTCAAGTTCTTGAATTCATCTTGACTCTATACAAATGTATCTATTTTTTATTTGAACAAGAAAGAAAGCAACCAATTTCTAAATATTGTGAGATATTTAGAGCAACAAACTAAAAAATGAAAAAATGAAGGTCAAGGCCTGTCTATTTTTCTCAATTCACTTAAACTTTTTAGATGATGCCAAACATCTAGCAAGCTATAAATATCATGCAGATTATATGATTTTTATTTGTTTTGTACTTTGGAACAATTTACAAGATGAAATTGGCTCCTCATGTAGAATTATAAGCTGCCAAATTCCTTCAGAAGTTGATACAGGAATCAAAAGATGAACCTGTAAAATTGGAAACCAAAATTTTTATGGTAAGATGAGTTGATTTTGACATGAATGACATGTTGTAACAACTTTATTAATTAATACAATTTATTTAGTTATTTGACAATTTGGTGATTTGTGTGTAGATATGCCACCATATGAAACTAAGTGGAAAAGAGCACTCCTTACCTTATCAAGTAATATCCAGGTAAGATGTTATAAAAATAACTTGTGCTTTTAGTGATGCTGGTCAACCTACTCATTCTTTTCCATGCTTAATTTTTTCCTTTTGGATTGATCTACTTATGATAAATTTTTAACTTTCCTTGCAACTTGTGTATTACCCTCTCAAGTTTTTAACTGGTTAAAAACAATCTCTTATAAAGGATATTAAATTCCTTAGTACTTTAGATTGTCCTTTATGTTAAGCGAGGCATCTGACTATTGTTTATATAGTTCAACTTTATTTGAGAGTAAGCATATTTAATCTCTATGTGGTAGATTTAGACACTAAAAGAAAGTATTTGACCTTATTAGGAAAAATGAAGCAAAAAACGTAAAAGTGCTTAATAGGATTTTTTTTTCACGGTTTTCATTGTAAAGTATGCAAATTATTTCAATATTTTCTCATGGAAATCATATGATCTTCTTCTATGGACTATATAAACTCCTTTAGTGTAAATTTTGTCCTCTCCTTCCTATTATGCAAGATCATTCAAAACCTCTGCTACTTTTTGACAATGACATATGACTATCATATTTCTATAAGTCTTTAATAGACATAATGGGAGATCCTTTAGAAACATCATCATCTCTATTGAAAGTGATCCCATATCCTTTGTGATACCTGCCTTGACTATCCTTTGTCTTTTATATTATGCATGAGTTTATTCATTTGATTTCAATGGCCTTGCATAACACTTGAAGAAATTAATTGTGGTAGCTCCTTGAGATATTGTCCATGCACTCCTTAATACACTTGTAGGTTGTCCTCTTTCAAAACTTTGTGAGATGGAAATATTTATTAGTTTACCATACTGCTATGAAGAAAATTAACCCTTAACAAGATTTATGATGTTTTAAAAGCCCTCTTGACTGCTCAGTTACTTTTCTTTATGTATCTTTTAAAGTTTGTTATACTACCCTATCACTGTTATTATTAATTTCAATGGCCCCTTCATGGTTATGACATGGACTAATCATTTTTCATTTGAATAGTCATGACTGTGATCTCCTTTTGGGATTCTATGGGAAAGTGTCATGCCTTACTTTGAAGTCCATTTCCTTAAATCTTTTCTCTTTGCTCATTGCTCCTTACCTCTATAGTATCCCTATATTGCATATACATAATAATAAAAATTATGGTGATAACTAGTGGACATGGGTATAACATGAAGCATCATACAAATGTAGTTTATATCTACATATATAATACCCTGAGATACTAATATTGTAGCACTAATCAAATAATCATCATCAAACTATATTTGTTGATCAAATACAATGAAAAATAAAATATATTAAAAATATAAAACATTGATCTTTTCTATCTACTCCACTGTAAATAATAAAGACTTTCAATACTCAAATTGGAAGGAAATTTCTATAGTCTTTATTATTTACAGTGGAGTAGATAGAAAAGAACATTGTTTTTTATTTTACTATATTTTATTTTGCACATAGCATTGGATAGTAAACTGGCCAATAAACTGTCAAACATAATGATTGGACCCTATGAATATATAGGTTATCAATCTTTAATCAATTCACATGAGAAATCATACTGACCAATAGTATCAAAGAAACTTCCATACTATATAACAATGACTAGTCTCAGTTGATGACATTTCAAGACCAATGCATGAATATCATTTTGGCCTCATGGCATTGAATGTTCTTTTCATTCAGCCATGATATAATGTTCTTACATGAAGCACAATACTAGTATGATTGAATGTATCAGAGGAAATAGGAGTTAGAGAAGATAAAAATAGAACAAAAATATTGTAGTGTAACCTTATTATTATATAAATATTTAAACAAAAAAATAGTAACAGTAGGAACCCCAAATATCATGTTCATTGTCTATGTGAATATGTGTGGAATAGAGTGACCCCTTATCTATTTCAAATGCTGATAAGGTTATGGTTTATTGTTATTCTCATTTTCATAGTATAATCTTTAACCAATTTTTAATATTTAGCTTAAAAGTCAAGATAGTATTCCATACTGATTCTATGTCAATAGGAGGGAGGAAGATGTATATGGATTCTAGAATAAACAATGACCAAAGACATGAATTACATGGATGAAAGAAAATTCAATGCAAACTGCAATAGATTTGACATATAGAACCAAAGGATGGCCCTATGATATTTTGAAGCACTATTGTAATGGTGAATTCAATTTAGATAGAGGCTTGCTTCATAAGTAGATGGAAGTGTATGAGACATTTGAATTTTCTTGTGAGAACAAGATTTAGCTTAACCTAAAAAGCTAGGAAAATGAAGTGTTGTCTTTACAAAACAATTATGTCGAGAGTGTGGAAGTGAAGGTCTATACAAGATTGTTTGTATGTATTGTATTCAACATAAATATGTTAGGATCGGTCTCAGCAATCATTTTTGCCTTTCAAAATGATATCATCCTTATTTAGTCATACAATATTTTTTGTTAGATGGATGTAATAATTAAGGAAGACCCTTTCATTATTCCCTTAATGGATTGAACTTTCAAGGAGGCCATCTAATGGTGTTGCCCATTGATATCCAAAGCAAGGATATGAATCAGACTAATGACTATGCAAGCTATATTGTGGATAAAATTCATAGATCTTTTAACTTTATCAAGGCATATAATAGGGTGGTCTACTTCAAATGAAACTCTTTATTATGCCATACTATTTTATTTCGAGAATTCATTTGTGAATTCAAATTTGTACTTCTAGGTTTGAAAATCATATTTTAAAGCAACATCTCATCAGATTTCATTTTAAGACTTGTGCATTTTAATAATTTCATTTCCAGATTTTGTTGTGCAAGTTCAATATCCTAATTTTAGGAGTCTAATGGTTGGAAATCATAGTAAAATCAAAATTTAATAATTTTTGGAATTAGCATTTTAAAGTGTTTTTTGGGGTCATTAACTTCAGACTATCTTCTCTTTTGCAGTAGTGGTTGCATGCCGAATTTTTTTGGTATAAAATATCAGAATTATTAGATTTTGTTGCCTGTCTATGATTAAAACTTATTAGAGTGTGATTTTGATATTTTTTGAAGATCTAAATATTCAAGCTTGGTAAAGAAAAATCATGTCAGATAATATTAGTCTAGAACAAAATGAAGAGACAACTGGTAGATTGTGGGCTAGATTGAAAAGAAAGGGTGATGGGAAATGTTATTGTCCTTGCAATAATTGTAAGGGATTAAAGACAAGAAGACTTTAAATCACAACAACTAAGAAACATTGTAGGCAACATGGTCACGTTGAAGGGGGGCATGATTATCGTCCATTGGTAAGTTGTTCATTATATGTGTTTATATTGATTCAATTTGTAAGTGTTTATATCATTTTAGCATTATATATATATATATATATATAAAATCACTTGATCATGATCATGGTTTATTTGTGTCTATCATTATTATAAAGTTGGGGCACCCTAGGGCACATGATATGGATTATCATGGCCCAAAGAATGTGGTTTTGTAAGTGGAGGAACATGGAGCTGTGAATATCAATGATGAAGTTAATGATCTTACGGAAGAAGATGATCATGCGCCATAAAACATAGTTCAAGATGATGGTACAAATACATTGATCCATGACATATTTAGGGGCACAACTGATCATGATGATCGAGATGACTTTGATGATGTTCATGATTTACCTGTACTTGAGAAGGCTTATGAGCCCCTTTATGATGGCTCCCAAACAACTCTTCTCTTTTTTGTATTGTTGTTGGTGAACTTGAAGGTTATGAATGGTTTATCGAAAATAGAAATCTCATGGATTTTAAGGTATGTCATATATGTCATCTTTTTTCATCTATTTTAATTGTTTTTAGTTCATCACTAGTAAATAAAGGATGAAATATGTACCATTAATATTCTTTGTATTAAAAAAAATAAAATTACTGTAGATTGATTGGTGAATTTTTGTTACCACCATCAAATATTTTACCTTGCTCATATTGAGATTTATCTAGCATTATGAAAGATATTGGAATGGAGTATCAAGCAATAGATGCATGTACCAATGATCATATTATGTATCATAAACAACATGAATTTGCAATAGAGTGCCTAGAATGTCATATAAGTAGATATCAAATAGATCAAATAACAAAAAAGGTGCCTCGCAAGGTTCTTCGTTATATTTCCATTATTCCACGTATGCAACGATTATTTAGGTGTGAAAGCTTAGCACAATTTATGGATTATCATGCACAGAATAGAAGTGGATATGGAATTCTTCAAATTCTTGCAGATGGTTCTACATTTAGGGACATGGAGGAAAAATGGCCACACTTTAAAGAAGAACCTCGTAATCTTAGGCTTTCATTAGCAACGGACGGTGTCAATCCATTTGGAGAGCTGAGATCTATTTACTTGATGTGACCTATTTTTGTTATCAACAATAACATTCCTCCATGGATGTCAATAAAGAGGGAGCACATAATGTTGGCAATGATTGTTCTAGTTATTTGTTTACATCAATTTTTTTTAACGTAGTAGCATCTCATTTGTCTTATTTGCTGCATAATGACTTATATTTATTTCATTTAATAGTCATGTACATTAATTTATATATATTTTAGTAAAATGGTTATAATAACTATGTAATGTTTATGTTCATTCAGCTAGGTAAGTAACAAGTTAAAGATATGAATGTATATATCGAGCGTCTTATCGATGAGTTACTAAAGTTATGAAATGGTGTCACTATGTATGACATATCTAGAATAATAGGAAAAAGACAATTTCAATTCCACACAATGCTTGTATGGACAATTCATGATGCCCCAGGGCTAACACATTTTTGTGGTATGTTATAACGTTCAACTGCACTTTAACAATATTTAATTTTATGAAGTAGATATCATGCATGTTTTTTAAATAATCTATTCATTATATATAATTATAAAAATTGACATATTTAATCCAATTATATATGATCTTGCAGGTCTTCAAACAAAGGGAAAATTTGCATGTCCAATTTGTGGTCCAAAGATGAAATATCATCATTCAACAAGTTTAGGAAAGTAGGTGTTTGATGAGTATAGGCACTTCCTCCATAGAAAGAATAAGTATCAAACTATTGAAAAACATCTTTTCAATGGGAAAGAAGAGACTACATCAAAACCACGAAGAATGACAGCTCGCCTATGGAAGTCAGAATATAATAGAATTAATCATCAAGGTTATACATCAGATCAAATTTTTTATCTATCATAGATGATATATTTGGAATTTATATTTGTATATTGTGTTGTGTTTACTCATGTTGTAATTGACAATGATTTTCGTTAATTTGTTTAACTTATATGCTTCATGAAGGTTGTTAAGGCATTAATGGATGACTTCCATAAGGACTGAAAAGTTATCCCAGACAATTTAGTAGGTTTTCGTACTATGAGAAGCTACAAATTGTTCATTTGTTTGATACAATGAATATTGGAAAGAATATAACAGAAACGTTATGGAAAATATTGGATGGAAGGCATGACAAAGAAAAAATTATCAAAATTTGTAGTGACATTCAGGAAGCCAATCATTTAATGAAAAATGTCATTCAATTAAATAGCGATGGAGACCAAATTAATATAAGTTCCCTTCCTTAGTTATTAATGGAGTAGCAAAGCAATGCTATAAAACAAGTCATACGAAAAATTTGATTTCCCGTAGGATTTGCTATGAACATAAACAATATCATAACAAAGAAAGGTGAATTTGGGTCAGAGATGAAAATGCACGATTGGCATACCTTCATTAAGGTAATTATTTTGGTATATTATATGTATATTTGTATACTGCATGTACTTTTAAGTGTATTATGTTTACTACTTTCGGAAAAATAATGAAAAGATCATTTTATAATTGTTGTAGTACGTTCTACCTTTATCTCTCCCAGAAAACTTTGACAACAATGTCAAGAAAGTTATATATGATCTTGGAAAATACATGAGGTAAGTAGTCATATTTGTTTAATTCATTGTATAGATCTTATAATTTCCATTTGTTTTACTTTTTATGTAATATATTGTATATTTTTGTTAAATCTCATTAATATATTTGTGCCTTAAATCACTTGTAGATGGTTGTCATCTAAAGGAATCCATAAAGAAGATATAAATTATTGGAAGAGAAAAATTCCTCGTCTAATGTGTTAAATGAAAAAGTGTCTACCTTCGACATTTTTCAATGCACAAGAACACTACCTCATACACCAAGTTGAGGAGATTGAATTATGTGGACCTGTACACACAAGGTCAATGTGGATGGTTGAGAGGCACTTGAAAATTTTGAAGGATTTGGTTAGACAAAGAGCACATCTTGAGGGTTCTATGGTGGAGGGATATATGGTATACCAGACCATGGTGTACATTATTGAATATCTTCGTAATTTTGCAGCAAAGATCCATATAGATCGCCTTTGGGATCTCAACTCCATTAACAAATTTGAAGGGGAGTACCTGATGGGGAAAGGTAGATTAAGGAAAGTGAGAGGTAATTATAAGATGGTCATGGAGATTAATTAGAATATATTTTACATTTGGTTTTTATGTATATTATACTTATTTAATTATTAATCCTCAATATACATCAATTCTAAATTAAGGTCATATACCGTGGTAATTAACTAATTATATGTCATTTTTAAATTTCAATTTTTTTTGATACAGTTGGTCGAGAGCGGGATGCACTAAATTTGTACGTCACAAACAATCTTGATTGGATGATGGTATGGATTGAACAATGTCAACAATTTGGTCGCCTATTAACATGGAAAGGTGTGGCTTCATTGGTTAAAGAAGCTCATCATAATGGAGATTCCAATGTTACACCAAGGGAAATTGATTTAGCATATGGTTTAAGAGATAAATAGGTACATATAAATACATTAATCACCCATATTATTTAATTATTTTCAATTATATTTATGTATATATATGTTGAGATTTTTTCTTTGCATACATTTGGCCAAGAATAAATATGTTTATCAACTGGCGATATTGTAATAATTTTTACATGTTTGACATATTGCAAGTGAAACACCATAAGGCTATGTGGTGCAATGGTCATAAATTTCAAATCAAAAAGTTGGATGACACGAAGAAAACTTGTGATTCTGGGATAACTATAGTCTTTTAGGTGACTAATGTTCAATCTAGAAGTGACATACATCAAAAAGTCTCAGAAAATTGATACTATGAGATTTTGGATGGTATACTTGAGTGTGACTTTAAGTCCTTCAAATTAGTTGTGTTCATTGTCCTATGGTATAGGCTACGATTGAATGAAAATGATCCTGAGAAAACTATTATTGAACATGATAATGGATTTACCATGGTTAATACAAGGTCGATCGAGTGAGCTGGAGATGAGCCCTATGTTCTTCCAAGCCAATGTGAGCAGGTATTTTACTCAGAGGTTCTAGGTAAAATGGGTCGGTCATTTGTTGTTAGACATGATCCAAGAGGAAGGCCGGTAAAGTATAATGTGGTGGAAGAAGAAGATACCAAAGAACTAGAAGATGATGTAGATGATGATCAGGATCAATAGTTAGTTGATCATGTGCCTGACGAAGATGTCGAAGAGGAGGAACTAGATCATAATGATGTAGGATTTAATGTTCATGAAGATGATATATGTGTGGATGATGACATTATAGAAACTGATATCAATGATGATGATGATGATATGACAAATCCTTACAATGTCGAATCTGGATTGGATGATACAAACAAAGAGTTGGATGAAGAAAAAGATCAATGACATTGAAATGTATGAGTTATGTGATTGTATTATCTATTTTATATTAATTTCTTGATAGAATTATATTTGACTTGTGTGGTTACATAATTAATTCATGATGTTTTTAATTTTTATGCCATTACATAATTAATTCATGATGTAATTTTTAATGTTTAATTTTAATTCATGATGTTACAACTATTGTAGCTCTCCTATAAATTTCTATATGATCATAATGAATAGTGTTTTGGTAAATTTCATGAAAGATGACACATTGATCGTAGTAGTGAAATAATTACAAAGTTGTTTAATTTTTTTAGACAAATCACCCTTCGCAATTTTATTTTTAGGATCATCTCCAATTTTATTATGAGGACACATAAGGTAGTATTTTATTGTCTTATCTTGGATGAACATTGTGGCTTTGTGTAATGCGAGCAAATTTTGGATTGGGTAGTGGTGTAGGAGCACCTACACCTCATCTTTTATGCTTAACCATGTGATGATAATTAGGGAGGTCAAAAGGTTGGTTTAGGCATTTCAAGAATTTTTTATTGTTAATAAGGTCACTCAAGACCATTAGTCATGTTCTAGGGGAATTTTTGAGTTACGAGTTTGAGTCTTGCACTAAAGAGTTTTGTAGCCTTTTTAAGGCAAATTGGAGAATTTACATGTAAAAGGGTGCAAGGTTAGTTTCATGTCAATAATAAGGATATTATCAAGCCACTAGCATGGTCTTAGAGGTGTCCTAGTATTTTCAATACATTTTAAAGGTCAAAAAATAAAAACATTTCAATAGTGATGTTGACAACCTTGAAACTAGTGTGTTTTATGTTTCATGTGATCATAAAAGATTAAAAAGTTAGCTGTAGAGGTGGTTGTTCGGTGGTTGAGGTGTAAAATCCTTTAAAATTAATAAAGTGATCATTGTAAAGGTTTTTGATGGTTGAGGATTTAAAATACAAGCTCCTGACATTCCAAAATCTGTGTTTTTCTTCAAAATTTCTGTATTTCTCTTGTTTTGCAGCACTATACGGTCAAAAACAGCCATATTTTGATGTGAAATAAATTCCATGTCATGAATATATGTGTTAGCATTGATTTGAATCTGATTTGAGGGCCTAAGGCAATGATTTGAGTTAGAAAGGTTCATTTCTTTCAATACAGCCCGGTTACCTTGTTTTTGAGGGTTTTGTAGTCCAAACATGATATAAAGGGGATCTTACACTTTTTGTGATTATTGTAGCTTGTGTAAGAAGCCCCATGTATACTTTTGTAATTTTAGGATGCATGAATAGTGTGTAGGATGAGAAATAAAGAAGGTATAGTTGCTGTCCTCAAGAGTTTTATGAAGAAAAGCATGTGAAATGAGAGATTCAAGCCTAGGTTTCAACAAAATATGTATGGGAGATCTGATTTTATGAATTTTTATCCATTTTCAGACCTAATGGGTTGTTTTTGAGTTTTTTTTTAGGTCTGGGAGGTTGTGGAAGTAGGAGATTCAAAAAACCCTCATCATTTTGGCCTAAAACAAGGGTTTTTGGGTTTGGCAAGAATTTGGCCATACAAGTGAAATCTTTTTTGTGGATTTGGAGGTTTGGAGGTTGTTAGCTCTCAAAAACGTAGGTAAGAATATGTCAAGAGGTTTCCAATATCTTGATACATTTTAGGGTAACAAACAAGGCCAAATTATTTCAACCTTCTTCTCTTCAAGTGTTGCCAAACCTAGGTGGGTCTACCTTTGCGAACTGAGCAGACTTAAGTGATTTGATTTTGTTTACATAAATCTATTCACAATGGAAATCTTATAGTGAAAAGATATAATCATAATAAAGTGTATGTGTAATATTAGAATATGTTTAGTTAACAAATGTAAAAAATAAAATGGACAAACAACTTTGCCAATTTAACTATATGTATATATAACTTTAAGTTATTTTTATTTTAACTAAAAGTACTGAAGTTACAACATACAAATTAAATGATATTTCTGATTAAATATATCTCTTAGAATCTTTTTTGTCCCAATTTGAAAATAATTCTATATTATAGAATACATTTTTTAAAATTTTAAGATGAAAATAGCAAGGAAAAATCAAACAAATATCTTTATGAAAGAAGTATATTAGCATGAAATTAAATATTATTTGTATTCCAATGTAAAAACTACAAAAGAATGGAAACAATTATTTTAACACCTAAACTACTATGTAGTAGTCAATTAAAATGATCTAAATAGTCTAATAATTTGACCATTAGCATATAGCAATTTCTATAGAGTTGTAGATCTCTTCCATTTCAAAAACACAAAACAATATTAGGTAGATAATCAAACATCTTTGATTTCTATAGTGACTTATTTATCCTAGAGGAACTAAGTATATAACTTATACAAAGAAAACCAACAAACCCACAACTACTCCTATTTTGAAGGAGTTTAGTTTTCTCCCCTTCCTGATATCCCTAATATTGTCTAATTATTTTAAAGAGACCAAGGTTCATAACACAACTTTATTCATCCCACTAAATAGCCTTGTTAATGAAACTTGACAAAAGCAACAAAACAATTGCTACATTTGGCATTGAAACTGGATTTTGTTTACAACAATCTATCCACAATGGCAATCTTACAGTGAATAGATATAATCCTAATATAGTGTATGTGTAATATTAGAATATGTTCAGTTAATAGATGTAAAAAATAAAATGGAGAAACTAAAAGATGAAATGCGTGAGACCAGTGCCTTGTTGCGTGTATGGAGTATAATGAAGATCTAGAAAAGTGTAATCTATGATGGCAATAATTCAAACTGTTTTGCACACATATGTAGTTTATAACTTGTATAAACGTGCAAGTAAATGACTGACAAACTCTACTTGAGATAGAATGACAATCCTAGTTATGTGATTCTTCTTATTGATCCAATCAATACTCTTCAGTTACTATGATTGACTAGAAGGGTTTAATCTTTATTTGAAAGAACCAAATAATCACATCACACAAATACATCAAATGTGTATCGGTAAATTGAATATATAATTGATATATCAATTTAAACAATAAAAAAGAATCAAAATGGAGACAACTAGATAATTGTATAATTCAACAAACAGGTAATACCAAGATTAAGCCACAAGTTCAGACATCTTCATTAACTTCATCGAAATTCATACATGTATCTGATTCTTTTAAAGGAAAGTTAAATTGCAAACTATCTACTGTATCTTTCTCCTATCTGCCTATATATTTTTTACATTATGAAAAAAATATAAATATATCAAAATTGTGAAAGGACGCATCCTTAAAGAAATGTGTTTTGCTTAACAACAATAACAAACTAGAAATTATGCTCTATTAAGCCATAAATATATGCTTGAGAGATAATCTCGGTAAGTTGACCGCTTGTGTGTATCAGCATCCTCCAGCACATTCCTTATGGCTATCTCCATTTCAAACATCTTCTCATTTTGTTCTCATGCCTTGGTCATTGTTAAATTGTTTCCTGTGGTTGTCTCTATAATTGTTTGCATCATTGTCTCACATTCTTTGATTCATCTCTCTATTCCCTTTAGTTCCCCTCCATCTTCTAATAGCATTGGTACTCCATTTTTTGTGACATTGATCATCCCCTACTCATCACCTTCCAATTCATCATGGAAGTCTTTATGTTTTTTCATAAAATGGTTTGTTGTATCAATAGTTATGTTATCAGGAGCATCCCTTTGGTTTATTTCTTGGAACTTCTCTCGGATCCTGCCATCTATCCTCTTATGTCCTTGTAGTGCAGTAAAATTGTGTGAATGTGTTCGCCAGAGCTTACTCAACCAAGTCATTAAATTGGTTTGCCTCTTCCTTATTATTGCAGTGAGTGCATAACATTTACCTTATGAGTACACATTTTATTCTTCCCACTAGTCTCTTGCTTGGGAACTTTCACCATGAGTCAATTGCTTTGTGGATCCCAGCATGATTCCCATCATGTCCTTCAAGTGATCATTTTCTCTGAGTAGTCTCTTGTTATTAATCTTATACATTTTTTTTTCCTTGATTACATTTTGGATTTGGGCTTTACTTAATTTTTCCACATTAATGCCAATTTTTGATGTAGCTATTGGATCAACCTCACCAAATTTTAACATCATTACATGTCCAAAAGCCTTTTCAGTATTGATTACAACAGATTTCTTGTGTGGAGGATATAGGGCCCATATCATAAGTGATCCCTCATCAAGGTTATACTTAGATCCTGCATAAATCTTTGTTACCTCCTTAGGAGTGAGTTTATGTGTGGCATTACTATTCTTTAGAAAACTATCAAAAACCAAAGCAGAGTTCAAATCCAACCCAGGAAAGATCATGACATCTGCATCTTTTAATAATTTCCTTCCTTTCTCAGGGGTCATGCTCTTCATTTCTTCTTCCAGATTTTAACTTATTCAGCAGTTGTTCCTCATTACTTGGTGTAATATTCTCCACTAATTCCCTTATTGATTTTCCTTTTAATTTGTACAAAAAGTTGTAAATTCTGAGGTTTTAATGAATTCATCATCAGCCACAAATGATTTATGTGCTATCTACCTTGTGTCAGTATTTGTACTCTCTTCAACATCTGGTTCCCTGGGAACATACTTGTAGTCTTGAGTTCTCAATCTAGAAATTTTATCAATTGTACTGCTAGGCCTACCATCACGAGATGCCTCTTCATCGGAAGACAATATTTTTGTATCCTGTAATCCCCTATTATACTCATCAACAACTTTTTATTCTTTGTCTACTTCCAAATTCCTGATCAAGTCATCATATAGACAGGGTATGTGATTGTATCCTCCCAAGTTCATTTTATTTTTGGAAAAATTAATATACCCTTCTGGATCAAATCCTTTTCATGGTGGACCATTCTTCATGTTGTATTGCAGATTTTTTTTGAGAACCATATCATATCCATCCCTTGCTAATACAGTGAAATCACCGAAGCATAATGTACTAGGCATAAATGCCTTCTTTCCAAAAGAACTTAGATTCATAACATCTGAAAATTCCAATTGCCTAGTAATCTCCAAATATACAATCCTATTAGGCACCATCTTGGGTAGAATGAAGGGTGCATCTTCAAATCCATATACTCTTATCATGGTCACATCTTCTAGACAGTACTAGTCTCCCCAATTATGGTTGATAGGTCCATTGAAATCCTTAGGCCTTAAAAACCTTTTTATTTCATCAGACAATGAGTATTCACAATGATGATTGTAAATTTTGTATAGTGGTTTCACAAAAAACTCTTCAAAATGTAGATAACAAGAATTAGAAAAGCTGCAATCCTAGGTGGAAATCCAAAGTTGTACTAGTAATAACCTTCATTCCTTATCAAATTGTAAAACCTTCAATTTTCAGGCCACATCTGCAATTCTTGTCCATAATAAAGTATCATATGCATTAGGATTGAATAAGCATCCAAGTGCAAGATAGGAGCTCCAATTTTTATTGCCATTAGTCCTGAATCAAGTACTTTAAAGATGTGTGAAGCATAATAAAAAAACCTTGAATTGTGACATTGGATGTCTGTTGCAATTACCATGGGTACAATTGACATGTGCTTAGGGGCCTCCATTCCTAGCACTTGACACTGAAAAATCTGTGTACCTCACATAGGTTTCAAACAAATCAACATGGAATGGGGGACCATCACTGTCATTCAGTGGAACTGAAACATCATCTTTCTTAGACCTGTGTAGTGGCAACCTCCAACCCTTGTCAAAGTATCCATCCTGAAGAATTCCTTTTCCAACTGTTTAGGTACAATTTTTTCACCACACTCCCTCTAGGTTAAAAACCTCACAGATGGCATTTTCAGATACATGTATAAATTGTTTTCTCGATGGATCACAAATAGCTTTACATTTTGGATTATAATAGGCAGTTATCTTCACCAATTCTATGTTTACAAATACATTGGGGCAAACGAGTATCCCTAGGTTTAACTTCCAAGGATTGCACACTGGGTCGTTTCGGTTCCTTCGTTGGTAATGAAAAATAAACTGCTCATATCCCCTAATTGGGGTCCATATGCCTCGTATATTCTTGTATTTATCCTCTAACTTTTCCACTTATACCCTAAGTTGTGTAGATCGCCTGGCCTTAGGTCCTGAGCTAGACAATTGATCAATTAAGTCCTAGTTTAACTTCCATGCAGCTACCCCCGGTTCCTTCTTTGCTTCAATTTTTTGCTTTTTTCCTCTAGGGTTATTAGTCTCACTCTGTTTCCTACCTTTTTCTTTTCCTAAGCTAGTGCTTTCCATTTTATGAATCAAGAAACCAAAAATTTAATTGTAGGGAACCTACAAGTTTATTTAGAATTCTTTGACCAGAAGATCCTTTGTCCCTTTGTTTGTTCCTCTGTTGCTAACTTTGCAAAATTCACCTTGAATTACTTTTCTCAATTTAGGAAATCATCGAAACATTTGGTAGTAATACTACCATTAATTTCCTAGCTTTGAACACAAGCATAGCTGATCTTTGAATTTACCCACTATCACATCAAATGTTCTATCGGCAAGACAATTGAAAATTTGGGCGATCCTTTTATTCAGGCTTGACTAACCTTCATTAAACATTCTTTTTGTCAAGAAGAAATTACACCAATATCACATAATCTATCCATATCATTCATATAAATGTTGCCAGGAGTCTCCCTGACTACTATCTTGATTTTTTTGTGTCTTCATCGGCAAGACATGCTATCTCGCTAAGACATTCAGTAATTTTTTTGATGTCATAAGCCTCCCTGATGATTATTCCTTTGATCTCAAGTTTGTCACCAAGAATCCTACTGATGTAATCTTATCGGCGTGACATAGTGGGTCAGGTGTAAATTTTAAACTCATTCTCATAGTGTTTGTCTTGGCGATAGTATGTTTCTTTGTTTTTTTGGCAAGACAAGATGAGTGTTTCGTCGAAGATATTTCATTGGCGAGACAAATGCACTCGGGCTCACTCAGGGATCTTACTCTTATGGCATTGGTCTAGCTGATACAACTCTTTGTGCTTTGATCAGTGAGACAAGATAGGTTTCTTGTTGATGGAACTTCATCAGTGAGACCTATATGCTTGGTATGACCTTTTCATTTCACCCCGATAGAACTTGTCTTGCCGATGATATGGGTTATTTGAATAATAGATTTTGGAGGTTTTTCATGATATCAAATGGTCAAGAGTGATGTGATCATATGTGAGTATGATGGATTATACTCATGATAATTTTTTCTATAGGGAATCAATGAGTCACTGTACAAGCTAGTTTCTTTGTAAAATAGGCCTAATCAGCCTAATCATCACAACCTAGAAAGGGTGATTTTGGTGATTTGACTAGATGGGTTATGAAGAACTTATTTCAATTAATTTATGTATATTTTAATTTGTAATTTATTAAATTCAAAACACAACCAAAATTATGTCCCTTGCTTTAATTGATTATTACATTATTTAATTATTACCTCAAATGACACCTCCAATTTAACTATATCTAATTGAATTTATCTAAAGTGTTGAACATTTTTAGATCAAATTTAGTAATTAACTCAAACAACTTTGCCAATTTAACTATATGTATATATAAATTTAAGTTATTTTGATTTTAACTAAAGTACTGAAGTTACAACATACAAATTAAATGATATTTATGATTGTAAAATTTATGATTAAATATATCTCTTAGAATCCTTTTTGTCCAAATTTGAAAATAATTCTATATTATACAATACATTTTTAAAAATTTTAAGATGAAAATAGCAAGGAAAAATCAAACAAATATCTTTATGAAAGAAGTATATTGGCGTGAAATTAAATATGGTTTGTATTCCAATGTAAAAACTACAAAGAATGGAAGCAATTTTTTCAACACATAAACTATTATGTAGTAGTCAATTAAAACGATCTAAATAGTCTAATAATTTGACCATTATCATATAGCAATTTATATAGATTTGTAGATCTCTTCCATTTCAAAAACACAAAAAAATATTAGGTAAATAATCAAACATCTTTCATTTCTATAGTGAGATTTATCCTAGAGGAACTAAGTATATAGTATACAAAGAAAACCAGCAAACCTACAACTACCCCTATTTTGAAGGAGTTTAGTTTTCTCCCCTACCTGATCTCCCTGATATTGTCTAATTATTTTAAAGAGACCAAGGGTCATAACACAACTTTATTCAACCCACTAAATAGCTTGGTTAATGAAACTTGAAAAAAGCAATAAAATAATTGCTACATTTGGCATTTCATGTGGAATGAAGAGTGGTGACAATAATCTACTTATAGTTAAAAAAAACCCTATTTTTATAAGAAGGCTTGACATTAGAAAGATAAGTGTTACTTATAGTTTAATAAAACACTATTATAGTTTTACCAACATATACTATTGTATGCTCTAATGGTTTATTAGTTAATATATGGGGAGATAGAGATAGATGGGGAGAGAAAGAGAGAGAGATAGAGATATATGGGAAGAGAAAGAGAGATGGAGATATATGGGAAGAGAAAGGAAGAGAGCTAGAGATACAGAGTCGATGGATAGGAGGGATAGGGAGGGAGAGCTGGTGAGAGATAGAGAGGGGTTGATAGAGAGGGGGAGGGAGAGAAAGGGATATAGATATGTAGAGGAGGAGAGATAGAGAAGAGGGGGAGAGAGGGAGAGATAGGTTGAAGAGGAAGAGAGAGAAGAGAGGGAGACAGATAGGTAGAAAAGGGAGAGAAAGAAGAGGGGGAGAGGGAGAGCTATATGTATAAAGTGAGAGAGAGAGAAGAAGATATGGGAGAGAGGGAGAGGGAGAGACATACAAAGGGGGTGATATACAGAGATAGAGGGAGATGGTGAAAGAGATAGAGAGATCGTGATAGAGGTAGATAAAGATATGGATAGAGAGAAGAGTGAGAGGGAGATCAAAAGAGAAATAGAGATAGAGATATAGAGTAGGAGAGATGGAGGGAGAGATGGAGTGAATGCGAGAGAAAGGGGGGAGAGGGAGAGATAGCTCAATAGATAGAGGGGGAAAGAGAGAGTGACATATATAGTGGGAGATATAGAGAGACAGAGAGAGATAGGGAGAGATATATCAATCACCCTCCCTATATCTCTATCTATTCATCCTTATCTCTTTATCTCTCTAAATCTCTCTATCTCTTTGTCTCCCTTTCTATTTGTATGTTTCTCATTATCTCCCTCTCTCTCTATATTTTCTTCCCTATATTTATCTTTGTCTCCTTAAGTGTGCAATGGGTACATTAAAGAGGTCTTAAAGGAGAATTATCATATCTTTAATTAAATGGCATGCTACCTTGAGCATAACTCCCCAAGGACACATGCCATCCTTGGATTGTTGACATGAAACAACCAATCAAAATTTAGTTTATATTTTCCCTCTCTCTCTTTTCCTTTGTATCTCTTATATTTCTCTCTCTCTCTCTCTCTCCCTCTCTCTCCCCCTATCTATCTAAGTTCATCTCTTTCTCTCATTCTCTATATTTTTAGTTTCTATCTCTCTTTGTATTAGCTAATAGGCTACATAATTTGTGAGATTTGAGCTTGAAGCAAATCTCATGCCTGGAAACCACTATTGTATCGTTGGAAAACAAGTTTCAACTGCCATTTAATGGTAAGCCATCAATAGTCTAATTGTAAAATCCTCTAAAATATCAAGTTAAAGCCTATATATACTATTATATAATAATAAATATAATTATATTATATATAATTTAATCTAATATTACTATTATATTAAATATATATTATATTAATTATATTTTGTATTATATAAAAATAAACTTATTATTAATTATTAATTATAATAATTTTATATGTATTTAATAATTTGGTTAAAGAATATAATATATAATTATAATAATTCGAATAATTATATTATTTATTATGTAAAATATAGCTAATATATACTTAACTATATTATAGAATATTAAAACCTAGCTAAATGGCACCATAATTTTAAATTTAATTAACATACTCTAAAACCTAATGAAACCAGGTTGTAGATCATCAAGTTGGAGAAGTGAAAGGTCAATACCAATGTTGAGGAAGAGTTTGGAGGAGTGAAAACAATGTCAATACCAGCGTCGAGGAAGATTTTGGAGTTAAAACAAGGTCAATACTGTTGCTGACGAAGAGTTTGGAGGAGTGAAAAAAATGTCAATACCAGCACCGAGGAAGAGTGCCCACAGAAGAGGACCTAAAGATTGCCTTCCAACAAGGCTATGGAGCCCTGGCTAAATGCCTAAGAGTCTTGACTGGGCAAACACAATCTTACATTGCATCCAACACGTAGGTAAATAAACTCAATAAAGTTTATTTAAAATTGAATACTTGTGCAATCTATTCAATATTAATTTCCACCATAAAGTAATTATGCACCTATTTGTTTTAAATAGACAAGCAATGATAATACTACACATGACATTGGAATTCAGCCTAGTGAGGGTGGAGCACAACCTGTAGATGAAGGTCATGGTGTGCATCTCGGTAATGGATGTATTCATGAGCTATACAAAATGCAGTATGTATTAATACAATTAAACATCTTTAATTGCAATTAATGTATTAATTAATGAAACCTTTCATTTTTCAACTTTATAGCATGTAGAGCGTGATTAACATGTTGAGCATGATCAGGCTAGACAAGATTAGGAACATGATGTGGCCTCATCAGGTAAAGTGGACCACTCTAATTATCTTTTTAACATATTTAATTGCAATTGGTGTATTTATTAATGTAACCTTTCATGTTTCAACTCCAGATCAGGATTTAGAGGGTGTTCAACATGTTGAGCATGAGGCTATAAGACAAGATCAGGAACATGATGTGGCCCCATTAGGTAAAGAGAACCACTCTAATGTTCTTTCAATTAATGAAATACTTGTAACAATAATAATAAAACATGTCAATTTAACATTTCTTTGCTATTGCAGTAGACCGCCCCTTGCAGCGGTGTCCATGTCATGAGTACATGACTAGGCATACATTAAGATCACAAGAAGAGCTCAGAACAACTGAAGGGGGGACAGATGATTTAGAAAACGATACTCCACTTCAGCTATTTTTAGCTACAAAAAAGAAAAAAGAAAAAAAGTGATTTTAATCATATTATGACAACCATATTTTTGATAATATGTAAAAACTAAAAGAATGAATGTTATATGTTAATGAATGAATGTTATATGTTATTAATGGATGAATAAATGAATGTTATATGTTATTAATGGATGAATGAATGAATGTGAATATGTTAATGAATGAATGTTATATGTTAATGAATGAATGTGAATATGTTAATGAATGAATGTTTTTGAAAAGTTAAACAACATTTACAGGGCGTTGTACCCTACACAACAAGCCACAACGGCCAAAAAAGGACAAGACTTAAACAACTGAAAAAGAAGGGAAAAAACCAGAGTCAGCCCAAAGGCAGCACTACAACAGCAGAGGAATAGCAAACCAACCACCATAGGAGCATCTAACTAGCTTCGTCCCAGTTCTTGATCAGGAGTTCCACCGCCTCGTCTCCCACCCACTCCTTATTTTCTAGGCTATTATTCCCCTCCAGTTCCTCCTTAATGGAATTTGATAGAGTACTCGTTACAAAGTGAACCAGTTTCATGGTGAAGCAGGTCAGCCCCTAAAATCTTTTTTCTCTAGTGTCCAAATGCTTTGCCACCTTATTAGAATCCTCCCCAACATCCATAGCACCCTGGACCTCTCTAGGATCATCCACCAATGGTTGCGAAGGGCGTGAGCCAGAGTCATCAGAAGGGAGCTTGCTGTCTACCAGAGTAAGCTGAGGCCTCTCCACCACATCTTCTTCCACCTCTTATGACTCTTCTTCCTTGTAGCCCTTGTTGTCTAACTGCTCCTCATCTGAGTCCTCGATGATTAGTCTTTTCTTCCTGTTCTTGGCCAGCCTCCCAGATCTCCTCCTGACACTTTCCCCTCCAGTCATCTTCGTGTTCCCCACAACCATGTCCCCTCTGGAATCTTTTCTAACTGCATTCTTACCCTTGCCCTCTTTGACAGTTGTAGCCTACATGCATTTTTCCTTTCCTTTTTTCGGCATAGAGCAAGTAACAACTGTGTCGACCAAAGTAGCTTTTAGCTCATAGAGCCCTTCCGCAGCACTAGCATGGGCCCTACCAAACCCACCCTTAAGCTTTTTGGAGGTAAATTTGGTCTTGGCATTCCCCTGATCAATATTAGACTTCCGAGGAGGACTCTTGGACTCAACTGGGGAGATATGCACCATGGATAGGGGTTCAATGTTCTCAACACAAACAACGGTGATGGCTTTGGGCGGGCATAGGGCAAGATGAAAGTGATATAGGCAGAGAATTAGCCCCTGATGGAGTGGGAGCGGCGGAAGGTCATAGGGATTTCAGTTGGCCAAAGCTTTACACTTGTCCACAGAACTTTCCAAATCCATTAAAAGGAAAAATGAAAAACTAAGAAGCATTTTGTGCCTAAGGTGGTTTAACAAGGGGAAATGATAAAAGAAGCAAGTTTTGAATCTACCTTCCAACGTAACGTATTTCATCAGCGCCATGTAGACCTAGTCCCACAACTTAGGAAGCTCTTCCCTTTCAAACCCCACCTAGTTCCTAACAAGGGTCTCCTCTCCTTTCAAAAACGCCCTTAGGCTCTCATGGTCCGGCTTTTTGGTGTGCTTAGGATATTTTTTCCCTTCACACAGCGACCCCGTAGCCTGTGCAATAACATCCTTGCTGATTTTGAATGAAATACCCCCAATGGAGACCCTCCTGTCCTTCCACGAGATGGCAAATTGACTAGATAAATTGGGATCATGAATGAATGTTATATGTTATTAATGGATGAATGAATGATTAATGTTATATGATCGGGTATGGGGAATTGAGAGTGATGTAAGGGGGGGAAGGGGCTAAATGAACTTCCACCTTCACGTGGTTGGCCCTATTAAGAAGAGAATATTAAACTATTCTCAAAACAAAGAGGAGCTCAATAAGGTAATGCACTTTTCAATATAATAAATGCATCGTTTGAAGCATCAAACCAATATGAAAAGATGAAAGAAAGTGCTAAAATTTCCACTATGAACATTGTGTTGTGTGTGGATTTGGTTTCAAAGCTCTATTTCTTTTGTTTTTAATGGTGACATAACTCTAAAATTTGACTTTTGTGCATAACAGGTTAGTGGAAAATTTGACAGCTCTAAAGGGTTTAGAGGCTCGATTGAGATAGATACACGGATATTTGGATCTTGTTGTTGATGGGAGGCTTCCACTTAGCCATAAAATTTTGTACCATCTGCATGTATGCAAAAAATTCTCTACTTACATTCATCCAACTTACTATAATATAATATCTAACAAAAATCTCCTTTTCATTATACTTAGATGGATTTTCATGCCCTATTCCAAAGCACATGTTTTAGAATAGGAAAGAAGGATGTTGACAAAGGTTAAAGAATTTTGCTTTACACCTACCGATTGCATAGTTTACTTCATTCATCTAGCATATTGCCAATGCGTTTCACAATTGTTGGAATCATATCCTATAATTACAGAACTAGTAAAATTAAAATATGTAAGTTTCAAATATGGAATTACATATGTTTCTATGAATTTTTGAAAGAAAATATCAAATTGGAGAAGTATTAATAAAATAATCTACATAATTTCTAAGAGATCAGGGAATTTTTTTGCAGAGTTATCTTGAATATATTTAAAACAAAAGTAACTTATAGAGATTGAAGCAAAATATCGGTAGTCTAAAATCCCCAGTCAACACATCTTAGTAGTATCTCAATTCAAGAGAACTAGGTCCACTATCCATTAGCCAATAAAACAAATAAAATAAATTCATAAGATTATTCTATTCTAATAGGGTTGACTGGTTGCTTGTTTATTTTTTTATTATCAAGAAGTCATCAATATACACTTGGTTTTCCCGCCTTCTCTTGCCTTGTGGCCAGAGAGTTTCTGCAGAAGGCATCAAAGTAACCTTCAAGATTGACAATGGAAATGAGTACAAGGTTAGTATAACTTAATGTTAATTGGGTATGATTTTATTTGTTCAAGACCAATTTAGATTCATTTTCTCCTCACACTACTTTTATTTACATTTATGTTTTGCTAATATCCATTTTCCTTTACATTCGTATTTTTCTATACATATTGTGTTTACAATAATGTTTTCCTTAATTTAATCTAGGGGAGAGGACCTAGTACATGAGCATGTTTCAATAGTTGTGATAGTAGTGGTTTATATAATTCCCAACCCTAATTATTTGATTCTTCTTACTGATCCAATTAATACTTTCTAGTTACTATGATTGATTCTAAGGATTTAATCTTTACTTGATTGTGATAAACTTATATTTTCGGGCTTGTCATATAGGTGCTTATTTAGATGGGTGAGGATTGTTTCTTGTGCTAAAAATATTTTTATTTGTTAATGTTAAACTTACATAGATGAATCAAGGGGTAGAGGTTGTCCTCTTCAAATGGAATAAGAAGGAGATTCATAAGTAGAATATTAGTCACATGTGTAAGTTTCATGTGTAGTTGCATTGTATGTAATAATTTTTCTTGGGTATTACTTAAATTTAAAAATTTGATTATTTGGTAAAATTCATGTTTCCATAGAGGGTTTGGAGGCTTTATCTCACAATTCAGATTGCATGTGTCACTATGTTTTTCTATTCAATATGAGATGTATCTCAAGGAGGATATGGATCTGGTTCTTCATACCATCAACTTAATGAAGAGGAGCCTCAATGTCATGCTGTTAGGATTTACTTTGAAGCTAATCCAAATTTTTGCATTGATGCTCGAAGCCATATTGCAGTGCTTTATCTAGGAAGCCTACATGATCCCCATCAGGTATCTTCTTTTTGTAGTGTCTAAATTTCTTAGAAGAAATCAACAATCAGTTTGTCTAAATGTGGCTCCTTGTTTACACATTAATATCTATTTTGGTAGAAATGGATCAAAGTGGATTCATGGGGTCTTAAAGAGAAGGCTCCCAAACATGGAGATCAAGAGTGGGACCAGGTAAAACCGTTTATAATCATGCTCATATTTTTTTATTGATTGTCTAAGAGCTAAGTATCAAGGATATCATTCTGTATTTTTCTATTGAATTTCTAGAGTGAGAATAATTTTGGGTTTGCAATCCTATTTTCTAGTACACTAGCTAAGTATCCAAGACACACTGCAGGTACTTTTTCTCACCAAATTGCTCATTTTCCACAAAATTAGATTTTAGTGTGTAGTTTAATATTCACTAGTTTGATTTTCTCCTTTTTAGAAAAATTAGAATCCAATTCGTAGGTTGTGCTTGCTATGCAAATTTGTAAGATGAGTTTTTTGTATTCAACTGCACAGTACTTTCCTTTTTCAATAAAATTTTATGCAATGGAGTTTAGGTATTAGGATTAGGTTACTAGTTTCTCTTTGATTAATAATTTAAAACCTTATTCATTTCCCTTTACAATGTATATGGCTATATTGCAAATTGTCCTCTTATATTCATGACTTTCTTTCAACTTATCAAGGGATGATTGTGTCTTGATTAAAACCTTTGTTTGATGGTTGTCATAAATATGAATGTCTCAATCTTCTCTTTCACAACTTTATATTACTTCACTATTATGTCATACCTCTGATTTTTTGCAATAGTGTCTTGAACCTCTCTATAATTCCCATGATGAACCGTGTGTTACTATGTCAGCACTTCCTTGACCATGAGAATGGGAAACAAAGCAATTGAGATTCCATTTAGTAAATTTGTCTACATTTGCAGCAACTTTAACCTTCAATACCTCATCACCATTACACTCTTGAAGGCACTCTCACAAACTTATACTATCTATCCAGCTTTGAGTCCTACATTGTCCTCTGAATACTATGCTTTCTACTTTCCATTATCAAAATTTATCTTCAGAGCTTATTTAAGACTGTTCATTTGGCTTGAATTTGGCCTCCAAACTTGTCTATCATAGTGCTTATACCATCATTATATGTTGATTATCTTCAACAAAGTTTCATACCATTGCCTTAGTATAGTCTGTCATTTTGATATGAAGTAAAGGGCACTGTGATATTCATGAAGACTACTGTCAAAACCTTTTCACTATCACTAATGGATCTGATTATACTCTTGATTATAGCCATGCAGTCGTACTTCACTTGATAGTAACCTTCTTCTCTTGCTTTGATTTCAACACAACATTATACTTTTAAGGGTTACCATCTCTATGCTCAATCCACTATTTAGCTATCATTCCTCTAGCACATGTCCTTATATCTTTCATTGTTGAAGTGATTGTCCTTACACATTGGTATGACTATCTTTTAAAATTTGAGAATACATTCTTTAAGATAGTAAACCTTCCTATAGCATCATTAAGTCTATTCTCCATGTGCTCTATGGTGAATATTTTTTGTCTTAACATCTATGATTCGTCATTCACTATCCATGATAGTCCCCTTGATCTCATGAATCATCATAGGTTTTATATTTTTCTCCAATTGTTGATCATGAACATCAAATGTGGCTATCATAATATCATCCATAGCCTCCATATTCCACAATTATTCACTACAAATTTCTCATATTTAGTTTAACCAAATAATGCAGACCTAGAGCTTGGACTGCAAATGTATGCAAAAAATGATAAATCCCTACCTCTGTAATCCTAATTAAACACAACAACTAACATGTTGTTTGATATTTTAAACAATCATATGACTGTCGTTTTTCTACCTTGTAAGCACTTACTCAATGCATACAATAATTTATTGAAATGCAAAGTTGAATGGCCTCTTAACTCTTGACAGTAATGTCATTGCATTTATCAAAACAGGGTTAAGCATATTCTGATCTAAATTTTCATAATGAAGTCTTCCAATCTATCCTTTATATCTGAGCATTGATGACAATCCATCTTGTCTTTTACTACCCCTTTTAAATTCTCATGGTCTTGGCACATCAACTTTCTCTCTTTGATTGACCTATCCTTATGTCTTGTCATTATCCCTATGGATGCACTTTGGAGCCTCCTACTACTCTTAAATATCACCCAAAGTCACCCCAATAATTTTTTTGATCCATTTGTATCTTCATTGGCAAGAGATCATGTATCGCTAGGATATTCTATAGTTTCCCCGATGTGGTGAGTCTCCCCGATGATTATTCTTTCGATCTCAAGTATGTCGCCAAGACTCCTGCCAATGTAATCTTATCGACATGACATAGCGAGTCAGGTAGACATTCAAAACTTACTCTAATGGTATATGTCTTTCCGATATGCTTCTCCCTCGTGCTTCATTGATGAGAGAAGATGAGTATCTTGCCGATGAAACTTCATCGCTAAGACCACAGGCCAGTCCTCTTGGTATATCTTTTCAAGCAATTTTGATCACTGTAATAGTCTTGATCTTTCACTGATATGCCTACATTTGAACGAATAGTTTTTTTTTTATAAAATTGCATTGTTTCATCGAACTTTTGACGAACCTCCAAAAGTGTCCAACGAATTTGATATACATCCAACGAAACTTTCATCATAATGACTTGCCTATTTCCTCACAATTTCGACGAACTGCTGTCATTTTTCTTTTTTATCTCAAGTATGCCGCTAAGACTCCTGCCGATGTAATCATATCGGCATGACATAGCGGGTCGAGTAGACATTCAGAACTTGCTCCAATGGTATATGTCTTGCCGATATGGTTCCCTCATGCTTCATTGATGAGACAAGATGAGTATCTCACCGATGAAACTTTATCACTAAGACCATAGGCCAATCCTCTTGATATATCTTCTTAGGCAATTTTGATCACTGTAACAGTCTTGATCTTTCATCGATATTGGTAATATGTTTGATGAAACATTTGTCGTAATGAATTTCCTACTTCATCGCAATTGCGACAAACTTCTGTTGTTGATCTGACGCTTTGGCAAAGGCATGCCACTTGTGTTCTAGCTATTGTTCATTGCTAGATCGACAAAAATTGTTGTCAATATTTTGACAAACACTAGGTCATTTTTTCGTGGTGGCAACTGATGAAGCTGAGTCGTGATTTTGACGTTTTAAAGCTAGTCGGGAAAGCAACGAAAATTATTTCAGTGATTTGTCAGTATTCTGATAATTGATTATCGATATTCCAACAAACTTTCATCAGAAATTGGAGTCAAATACAATAGTGTGTATGAAGCCATCTAGACTACATTCTATGTTTCTGAATGAACAACTCTTAAGATGGAAGCTATTAAGAATATCCTGCAACCTTCCACATGATCCAAATGATAAGAAATTTGTAAAAATATTCAAAGAATCAACACGTGCCAAGAAAAACCTACTATGTGAATTCTTTGTGCATAATTTTCTCTTAAAAAGGCATACTAATTTCTTTATTAATCTCTTTGTGGGTGAAGTTCAGCTTAGGTCATTTATGTCCACCATGCAAAACTAGATTCAATGGCATGAAAGAACAAGGGAGTATTCACAAGCATAAAAGATAGTTGGACTTCAAATGCAGTATCCTAATAGGAAACCTTCTACTTTTAATTTCAATTCTAGAGCATTAAGGTCAATGAAGTTGTGAGAAGTATAATGATCATCTTCGAATCTATTTTAAGCATTTTAAAGTTCAAGGGCCAATATTGATAGGAAGAGAATTTAATTTTTGTGAAGAGAGATACACTCCTCTTCCTATGCACCTAAAAAAGAGAGGTAATTTCACCTACTAATATTAAGTGGTCGTACTAAAGAGCAAAGGCGTTGGAAGATATTCTACACCAACTTAAGACTGATTGGATGGGAATGAGGTACAAACCTCCATTACTTCTTTCACCACCCCTTGTACTACATGTCACTACAAAACAAAACCTCAAAAATTTACATTCATGGAAAGTAAGGGTTAAATTTAATGAAGGTTTTCTCAGGAATCGTGATGAGTGGGATAGCAAAGCAAAAGATCCATATGACCTTTGTGCCAAATATGAGGAGTTAAATAGGAATCAAGAAATGGAAAGATAGAGGATACAATTGAGAGTAGGAGGAACTTCTCAAGCTGAGGAGGGGGAGAACTGATGAGGTATACATAACCTAATAAAAATAATAAGCCAAATACCCTTCCTTATTTCTCCCAATCACTTTTGCCTTGCCAATTGTTTATCTTTAGGATTAATAATTGCTTACTTTTTGTAAAAAAATGTATAATATTTATTTCCTGAAATCGATTGAAATAAGATGACCAACATTAGCATAATGGCATATTTTTAAGTTTTGTATAGGTCATTATGCATGGTTGAGTTTTAAACCATATTTCAAATAGTTGAAGATAAAGCTCTGGAAGTCTAGGCATCAGAATTTCAGGAGTGCATAATGGCACAAATCTTTTAAATGCTTTATGTTTAATTTTTATTTAAAAACTTTAAGGCTTACTTTGAGTCTTTAATGTGTTTATCTTATGGACCTCAGTCTATTAGTTAGTTGAATTGTTAGAAGACTTTTTCAATGGTGATCTTTCACCACCTGAAATATAGGATTTTGTTAGCAAGTTATATATATATATATATATATATATAGGTAACCGCCAGAAACAATGATTACTAGATATCATTATGTTGTCATAATGTGCTTTTGAACTATGTTTTGTGTTAAACTTTCTTTTGATATGAAAAAATAAGTTTTTCCAGTCTTATTCTGAGTTACTAGTTTTGTGCAATGTAATTATCTTAGATGGATTAATTTTGAAGAATATAGAAGTTCATGTTATCTGAGTTAAAGTGTAGACATACCCGCGAGCTTTCCACTCAAGGGGAATTTTGTAGGATAGATAAGTATCTTTGTTTTCAATTTTGTTATTTCAATTCTATATATGATAAATGTGAATGAATTTTATTTGTATGTGTTGAGATCTATTAAGTTATTCCTGCAAATTGTAGTTTAATTTTATAATCTTTCATTTTGTTTATCTCAAATTTTGGAACTCCCACTGTGGTTGTCAATTGCAGGTTGTTAAGTTTCTTTTCTGTTTATAGTTAGATATTAGTTGATAGTTGTTGTCATTTAAACTCTTCAATTTTATTGCAAGCATTTCTTCTAGATAAATTATATGCTTTCTAGTTTAATCATTTCATTATTTCTATTTTAATAATTTCATGTTTTCTAGCTTAGACAACTTTACACTTTCTAGTTTGATGTCCTTTTAGTTCAAGTTTTGTTTATAGTTGTTCCAGACATTTCAAAAATATAAGAGAGTTACTCAAGATGTTTCCTATTACATACAACCTCTGAACACTACCCGATTGATATATTTGATGCATTTTCAACTAAAGCAATAGGATCTAATGAAAACCTATCAAAATGGTCATTGGTTATGGTTTAGGACATAGAAAAATAATCTTCTACACTTCTCATTCAAGAAAACCCTAGGGATCTCAATCCAAGGATGGAATAGGGGAAAGAGATCTTGCAATAGGGTGTCCTACGGTACAATTAGAGACTAAAAGAGGGTTCACCACCAATCTAGGGCTTGGAAAGATAATAAATTAATGCAACATACAAATTATTATGCAAAACCTAACTAAATGATCTAGGAAATGAAACTAAAATGTAGAATAACAAACTAAGAATGAACAGTGGTGCACTTGGAGGAAGTATGGGGTTAAAAAAAGCTCCAAAAAATTGAAAACCTACTATTTAATGCCCAGTAGGACTCATACGCCAATCTAGGTGATTAAGTCCCAGACTTGGGTTTCTAGGTGAAGATAGGAATCTGACAGTGGTGAGTCTGAATCTCCTAAAATTTGGAAAAATCCTTGTATTGGGATGCATATGTCACAAGTGTCGTATCAATCACAATCTAATTTTTTGAAGGGTTAAGGACTAAATATTCACTCCTATCTCTAATCTTCCTTCCACACTTAGTTTCTAGATCCTAAACCCTGATTTGTAACTTGTAGGTAACTTTTTGTGAAGATGACAACCTTGTGACAACTTGATGACTTTCTTCAACCTTGCAAATTTGTCTTCAAAGGATCTTCAAGCTCCAAGAAACCTAGATCTACAATCACACATGTAGAGAGGGAGAGAGAAATTTGTTGATTATTATAGAATAAGGGTTTGCCTTAGTCAAACCCCATTTAGGTAAGTAAACCTTGTGATGAAATAATGAAACATGAAATATGAAACATGAACAATGATATCTCGAATGATTTCTTGACATGTGAATTAGCAACCTAACATGAAGTGGCCATGTAGAATGTAGATCTAGACCTTGAATTTTGATGTGAAACCATTCTTGTAAATGGATCTTCAATGCTACATCACAATACTAGCTCAACAACATGATTGATGATTAATTACCTTGACATGATAATTGATCTTGAATTTCTATGACAAATGATGAAGAATTTTACCCTTGAATGCCTTATAAATGCTCTTATAAACTCTCTTAACACTATTATGAAGTCTTGGAATGCTTAACTCTTGATAGCTTATGTTGATATCTTGAATGCTTAGTGAAAAAATGATTTGGGATCTTGTTTATATAGGAAATTCATCCAATTTACCGGTTATTAGATCCCAGAGGTTGACATTCATGAAATTTGAACTTAAAACCTTGATTTCTCGCTCAAAACCCTAAAAAGGGGCCAAATGGGACTCATACGCCAATTGTTGCATATAGTTCCCATATGGATGGGACTCATACTCCCAAGGTGGAATGGGTCCCACCAAGCCTTTTCAAGTGGAAAAAATGTCAAGGAGTTGAGAAATTCAGTATATTTGTTGATCTTGTCGGGATTTCAGTTGAAATATGCCTTGGGATGCATAATATAAAGTCCTAGGGGCCTATTAATGATGATATAAAGGTCATAAATGCAAGAGGTTCCAAAAATCAATGTGAAGGTGTAAATAAATACACTTTACAACTTTAAATTAAGGAAAAAATAGGCCTATTTAGCTTAAAAGTGCCCTAAATCCAATGTGAATGTGGAAAACACATTACAACAATAGATCAAGGTGACATTAGGTCCATATTAATGTTAATAATTCCCAAATTAAGTGTGAAAATTTAAATGATGACAATTTTCTACACTACAATTTGGATCCTAATTTTTTTGTGACTTATGTTCTTCTCTAAAACATCTATGGAGATGTGGGAATGTGGGTGAGGTTCAAATAGTGAGGAGATTGATAAGTGATAAAGGAATTAAAAATATCCATGGATGTTGGTGGATTGAAGGCTATATAGAATGGAATCTACTTTTTTCGTATGGGATAGCATCCACAAACACATGAGATCTATAACAAGTTGGAGAGATAACTTGGGAGATAAAGTAAATAGGGTATTCTCTAGATTCAAGATATTTACTTAGTGATGTGGAAAAGGAGGGAAATAATGATATTTCTACCACCATAGTGAAAATTTGGCAATTTATTTTGGTTTATTATATGCACCCCTAGAAAAACTATCACAAATGTTAACAACCTTTGATATGTGTTGATTGCCATATTGCAATGAAATTTATCTCCAATTTGGTTAAAAGAGAAATTATTATGATAGATGTGAACCGATTCCATCATTTTAAACAAGCAAAATGTTCTTGTGGAGATTATTGGTAACCACAAATAAAGTAATTTGAAAAATAGGCTGTCACAATAATTATGTACACCATGTAACAACTATACTAATAAAGAAGGAGAAAAGTTTTATTTCTATTTTCTAGAAAGAAAAAAAAATGTTTTTTGTTTTAAATATTTGTCACTTTCGACTATGATGGTGGATTTGTAAAATTAGATGCATAGATTTCATATACATCATTGGAGTATCTATCAAAGAATTATTTTATGATAACATTGAAATTTAATTGAATTGTGTTCATAAACATACACATGTATGAAATTAAAAGCTGTAGGAGGTGGAGAAACAAAAAAATAAAATGTGAAGAACACTTCAAAATAAATTAATGACACTTCACTAATAGAAAATGGGAGTGGAGGGCTCACAATTACCCTTTCCATTTTGTATAGTTATTTTGTTTGCATTAATTGTTTAAAAGGGAAATCATGAATAAATTTAAGGGGAAATCAAGTGCATAAGACATGGACATTTAATTAATTGATTCACTAAGTAGGAGCATCTAATCATACATGGTATTGTCTAAAGGGTGTATGAATATCTTCCTAGTTACTTGGAACAATATCAGATTTGATAAGATTGTATATAATCACCCCTCTACCTATTATGGTAGGATTTAATGAGTGTAAAGTATTTTAATAATTGTTATCTTTCATAAAAAAATCTATAGAATAACTCCCTTCTACCTTAATGATAGCCCCTTGTTTCTATTTTATAGAATTTAGAAAATCAATTATCATTATTATCGTTTATCTAGGATTTTGATTCCAAATGTGATTAGATCCTTGAACATAATTTGTATCTTGAAGTGCTTTTTAATGTTGAATATTGTATCCTTGTGCAATGAATAATGCTTTAAAGATAGGAAAATCCTTGTTGATTGTCATATTCTTCTAATGACACCATTTCTTCCATGACACTTTCACTATATCAATTGTAATTATAGTACCTTGGTAGTCAAGACATGATTATTACCCTAAATTAATTGTCAAAATGGGACACGATAGGACCCATGGCTTGATGAAAACATTAGGGCATGCATATGTATTTTTTCTATCACAATATTGGTGTGATTATTCTTATGACCATAAAGTAGTAGTCATTTTAGGATAATTATTTATGAAATTACACTATGAAGTGAAGTAATAAATTTGAAAAAGTGTTAAGATACAATGACTATCTCCTTCCTTGATGATAGACTACTTTATACTTTTGACAAGATTTTGTATTTTAATAGATTCTCCCATGTTTAAGATAGTCTTGATGAATAAAATCTTGAAACATTGATGATAATGCTTCATTAGTATTAGATTGTTAATGGAGATATTTTTGTTTTATAAATGAAAATGTGAATAAAATTCAAGAGGTTAATATTAGAGATTGAGGGTAACAAGGTCCTAAGTGCCATGATTAGCATTGGTATTGCTGATGTAAATTTCCCCTTAATAAGGTAAGGCATTATAATAGTTTCATAATATTTTTTATTTTATTGAATATTGTTATTACCATGATTATTTTCACTTGAGAAGATCCATATAACACAAAATAAAAAATATTGTTTCTAAGATTAAGGATAGTCATGATTGTTGTGACCATATGAGTAACTATGCTTATTATGATTATGGCTATACAATTACATTGGGATAATGTATTATGTAGTTTACATAAGACTAAGACATAAATACATGGTGAATGGAGTCCATTAATTATCTTTCTAATACCATGACAATCACTACTAATCTAACTATCCTCATTTATAGGTCTACAAAACATTATCATGAATTCCTATGAAATTTAATGATACAATATGACTTGGGGACTTCCTTAAAAGGATAAGACTCTCCATATTAGTACTATGATATTTTTTAACCCAAATTTTGTTCTTGTAAATGTAGTGTAGAAAATTATCACACTTGAAAACTGCACATTATTTTTTGCTGCCCTTAAATTATTGAGCCTGATTTGATCCCCTAATTTCCTAAATTATCCATTTGAAGGCTTATTTTTGCTATTTTTTGACAAATTGGAAACATTGAACAAATAAATTCATCTAATGCTTTGCCCCTGACACTTAAAAATCTAGAAAATATGTCAAGGACACATACACCCAATGGGGGCACCATCCTGCTACTTTGTTTCCCTCAAAAATTGGACATGTCAGTGTTGGCATTGTAACATTTGAATTTCCACTTGCAAAGGTCAAATATTGGGATCTAATTCATTTTATGGAAATATATGTATTGCAGTTAATTTTAGTTAGGATATTTTTTTATAATTTTTTAAATATAATTTTAACGAAATTTTTATTGGTTGTAATTGTTGTTTTTGAAAACCCCTTGCATACAAAATGCATAATTTGAGTAGCTAAACTAATCATAAAAAAAATCATTTTGTAGAAAATGATGTCTATATTTATCACAATTCTTAAAAATTAAAATAACACTAATACCTATAATTTCAAGTTTATGAGTCACATTCCTTAAAAAAACTAATATATAGAACAATTTTTCTAATAATATAATTATATATATATATATATATATATATATATATATATAAAATTAGACATTATCATCTATATTGAGTTTTAATTTCATCAAAAGAAATGAAACAAAGCCATCAGACATATTACTAAAGTCATATTTTCTCTTTTCTTTCATGACATTGTAATTTTATGTCCAAGGTTGAGGGTCAAGTTTCCAAGCCTAAACAATCAAAATTGTAGGTTTCAAATGTTAAATTTTATGAAATGTGTACCTACTCCAAAATGCATGTCTATTCTAAAAAGCAACAAATATATCATGCCAATGGATATGGGAACCATTTAATTTTAAATTGCATAACTATTTTCAAATTGATATCAATTCATTTTAAAGTGGGTGCCCATTTTAAAAACTAAAATAGGTACTTGTTTCATATGGATAAGGATTTAGTTATGTGAGTCTGATCTTAAATGGGTACTCACTTTTTATGAAATAGATTCATGTTCCTTCCAATATTTTTCTAAGCATGATACTTCCCTTAAAAGTGAACTCATTATCTTTCTTATACCCATATATCTACAATTCCTAAAGGGATAATTTTATGTATAGGAATTGAAAATGATGATGTCAAAGCCGTATGCATTCTCTGCAAAATGAAGCAACCATATACCCTACTTGTAGATGTACAAAAGAGGATTTCATACTTGATGGGTTGGTCATTGGTATATTTTGAGGAAAGATTTATTATATGGAGATTTTTCTAGATCATACAATAAACTTTTTATATGCCAATGTGTATAAATGTAATTTGAATTCTATTTCTATATGATATTTAAAAGTGATTTTACTAAAATCATTTAGTAAATCAATATAAGACATTCTATGTCATTTATGCATATTATCTCTATATTTTTTGAGTTTTTTATGAAATTCAAGGAGTTCCTAACTTCATATTTGGTGTTCTTTATGTCAATTTTTTGATACTTGGTATTTAATGGTTATTATATTTAAAATATATTATCCCATGAATTTAAAAGGAATATAATGGGCTATTATTTAGAAATGTATCTTTAGAGTAGAAAGAAATTTGATATTCTAATATCTATAAGATTGAGAAATTTATATTAAGCTTACTTTAGTGTTATTTTTTTCTTAGACATTGGAATTATATAGAAGTGTTTTTTTTTATTATAAGAATAGCCACTAGTTTGATAGTTTTAGCCTAGCCGAAAACATAATTTTTAAATGAAAAATCTTAATGAGAAAACTATTTTTTTGTTGTATTTTAGTCTTGTTAGTTCTTAAATATTAAGGATAGAATGGGAGTATATTAGCATTCCATAGTTTAAGATCCCCTTCCTTGTATTTATAAAAAATCATCTTTTAGTCACTATCTTATATATCTTTTTCATACTTGTAATCTAGTCTTGATGTTGATGGGGCTACCCCTAGGTCTTTCTAAGACTAAAGTTTAGGAGATATCTAGCTATCCCTTTTCTAATTCCCCATCCTCTTAGTAAATATAACCATAGGAATTCAAAAATCCTTAGGAACTATTTAAATTAGGTTGTAGAACTAACAACACCTTGGAGAATATCCATGAGACAACAAAATCTAGTTGCTAAGTATAAAATATAAAAATATTTCCCAAGTGTATTTATTCCATCTTGTACTAATGATGAAGCTAGATATATTGAAGAGACTCTCTCTTTAGAGTAAGGTAAAGCTTTGAACAAGGCCATGTACGAGGAGATGATGACACTTGAGAAATTTCAAAATATAGGTCTAGTAAGTTTTTCTTTGTAAACGAAAAAAAATAGTTTAAATTAAGTGCTTAAAAATAAATTTGAAGAAAATGTCAAGTAGAAGAGTTATATGGCTATATTGGTGGCCAATAGCCTCTCTAAAAGAGGGGGTTGTTTTTGGTTAAATTTTCACTCATATCAATAATTTTTTTCTAATAGTTTATTTATTTACATTGATATTACATATTAATTAAAGCAAAGAAAATGGGTACTAAAATTTCTTTCTTAAATAGGGATATTGAAGAGGAAATTATGCACAATAAATTGATGGATTTATAGTAAAAGGGAGAAAATTTCATTTGTAAATTAAAATTATCATTATAGGTTTGTAATAATCACCATAATGTGGTATAAGAACTTTATTACATTTTATTGAAGTTGGGTTTCATTAGGAGTGAATAAAATCAGTTTCTAATTATTTTCTTGTATCTTGGTGATGGATTATTCACTAGTAGGAGAAAGGTGATGATTATGAAGCTTAAAAATTATCTTTTGTTTTTTAGACATGAATTATTTATGGGTAGAATATTCATTTATAGAATGGAAATAAATAGCTTAGACCAAGTACATATAAATATTTGGATTAAATTATCTTGATAACATTTTGCAATGGTTTACTATGCATGGTTGCGAAATAGTTAGCATTTTTATTTCTAGGCACTAAGATATAATTCCATTAATTCTCTCAAATAATTATTTATAGGAAATATATAATGTTCCTAATGATAGTGTCATATGTATCCTTATGTTTCCTTATGTATACAATAGTAATAACTAGAAGAAATGTTGTCCAATTACTAGGATTTTTTTGAATTTTTTTGTCTAGCTAGAGAAAAGAGAATTGTAATTACATTAAGAGGTTATTTATATATTTGAAGATAATTTTTTATTGTTTATTTTTTTATTGCATTTTTTATAAGGTAAGAAGCATTTACAGGGTGTTGTACCCTTAACAAAGAGAGCCACAATGGCGAAAAAGTTCAAGTCCATAAAATATTAGAGACCAAACCAAAAAAATATACCCTGGACTAATAGCAGACTAACAAAAAAAAAAACCAGACGCAGACAAACTAGAATTTTCCTAGTTCTTGGACAAGAGATTAACAATATCATCCCCAACCCAATCCTAGTCAACATCAACATTCTTCCCTTCCACTTATTCCTTCATAACCACAGACACAGTGTTGGTAACAGAATGAAAAAGCTTGACAGTAAAGCGATTCAAGCCACTAAGTTTCTTGTCCATCTTACTCATTATTTCCTTCAACACACGGAGCTCCTCCCCATCATTCGTAGTCTTCATAGTCTCAGCACGTTCCACGTCTAGCAGGTCCAAGGACTTGGAGAATGAGTTCTCCTTCTGCACTTTGTGGATGTCAGGAATGGTGTGGGGCCCACTAGCATAATGCTCCCCCTCGTCCCCAGACTCATCCTCATCCTTGTAATCCTTGCTATTAGACCGCCCTTCTTTTGAATCTAGGTCAACTTGCAATTTCTTGTTGCTCTTAGCCAGTCTACCAGACCACGTGATGGTGGTCTCACCACTAATCACCATCGTAGTTGTGACCACCATATCCCCCTTTGAATCCCTTCCCAACACATTTTTACCTTTGTTTTCCCTGTTCAAAGGCTCCATCAAACCCTTCACATCATCCTTACCTTTTTCCTTCAGGGTGGGTTTGCAAGTAGTCTTAGCAAGGGTCGCCTTGAGATCACAGAGACTAGCAGTAGCACTATTCTCAGGATTTCCCACATTTCCTTTAAGCTTTTTAGTAGTATGTTTAGGCTTGTGAGTTTCGGCTACATTCAGATGGGTTTTTATTATAGGACCTTTGGACTCAGCGAGGGAGATATTGGTCATAGTGAGAGGATCAATTTCCTCAACATAGACAACAGATATGGGTTTGGGTAGGCATAAGGCAAGATGGAAGTGGTAGAGTCTCATAATGAGACCCTGGTGAAGCAACAGAGGAAGGGTATCATCAGGGTTTAGGCTAGCAACCTCAATGCATTTTTCAACAGAGCTCTCTAAATCCTTAATAAGAAAGAAAGGAAAGCTTAATAAAAATTTATGCCAGAGATGATTTGAAACTGGGAAATGGTAGAAGAAGTAAGTTTTATATCTACCTTCAAGTGTCACATACTTCATGAGGGCCATGAAAACTTGGTCCCACGACTACGGAAGGGCCTCCCTCTCAAACCTTGACTGGTTACGAACCGACTTCTCATTCCCCACAAAAAAGGTATTCATACTATCATTATCTTGGCTCTTAGTATGCTTCGGGTAATTTTTATGAGAACTTTGTAGCCCCATCACCCATGCAATAACATCCTTGTTCACTTCAAAGGAAATGCTGCCTAGAGTCACTCTTTGATATTTCCATGATTAGATATTATCATTGGATGAATGCGGGATTTTATCTTTCAGGATTAGACCTTGAATACCTGGCGGTAGGTTTCCCAAACTACACCAGCACTTAGATAATTTCCAATGTGCACTAAAGTTGGCTAGGGCATCAGCAACTTGGTTACCCTCCCAGTAAATATGGGTAGTAATCTTCAATTTTAACTTAGAAACAAGGAGCCTTATTTCCAATAGGATATCTTTAGTGTTCCACCCAAACAACCTACCTAAGTCAACAACATCAATAATAGACTTAGAATCACCTTCGATATGAAGGTTCTCAATCCCCATAGAAATAGAAATTTGTAAGCCCATTAGTAGCGCACAATCTTCCACGATCATAGAAGATTGGATAACAATTCCCCTAGAGTAACTAGCCATAAAAATTCCTTTGCAATCTCTGATAACACCTCCTATCCTAGCTTTGTCTAGGTTGCCTTTGGCAGCTCCATCAAAGTTAAGTTTGTACCAACCACTATCTGAAGGCTTCTAGATAGTATTACCTCTAGACAGGGATCTGGAGTTTTCATAGGAGTTAGCATCCAGGTTTTGGTGCCAAGCTTTGGCCATAGTAATTTCCTTCTCAGACGGACCCTTATTCGGGGGTTTCCCTTTAAAGAGCGAAATATTTTACTCAATGAGTCGAGAACCAATCCCAAAGACTTCTTTCGGGCTAATTTCAATGTTCCTAAAGATCCTACTGTTTCTCTCTTTCCATAAGCACCAGCAGATGATGGGGGGAACCTGGTTCCAAGTTTCATGAGGTAAGGGGTGGAGAAATGGCCCAGTCCAGCTCAATATAAAGGATTTAATATCCTTACACATAGTCCATTGAAAGCCTAGACGCTCTATACCTAGCTCCCACACTTCACTAGAAAATGAGCAGTGCAGCAATAAGTGATCGGCCAATTCTTCATTGTTCTTACATAAAAAACATTTGTTGGGGATCTGGAATCTCTGTTTCCTCAAATTGTCCTGGGTGAGAATCCTATTATGGTAGATAGTCCACCAAAAGAAAATAACTTTCGGGATCATGTGTCTATTCCAAACCTTCTTCCAAAGGTCAATGTAAACCTCGTGGTTCGACATCAGATTGTAAGTCAATTTAACATATAGATCTTCCCACTTATCATGATTCTAGAAGAATTCATCCCTCGAGATAGTTAAGGGTAGTCTAGAGAGGGAGAGTAGCTCTTGAAGAGACTTGGCCAGAAGTAGCAGTTTAGGGGATAAAGGTTAGCAAAGATCCAAGGTATTCCACTTCCTAGCACCATGTGGGCCAAGCAGGTAATCACTAATGTTAGCACCAAAGAAATGTTGAGCCAGCCTCTTAAGATTTCCGAATTTAGAATTTTCCATAGGGGTGTCGAGTAACTAGGGGTCCTCCCAGAATCTAATTTTATTACCATAACCAATCTTCCACTTCATCCCAAGCCTTGGCAGACTCAGCTACCTGCAAATGCTCCTCTAATACAAGTAACCCGAAGGATGAACCTTTGAGAGATAGTCCACCAAAGGTCTGTTTTGAAGATATTTAGCATTCATAATTTTGCACCAATCCTTTTTATTCCTCAATTGGTCCCAACCCACTTTGGCCATCAAATCCTTATTGGTATTAGAGACAATCCTTACCCAAAGCCCTCCACTATGTTTGGGCTGACAAAATTTCTCCCATTTAACTAGAGCCAATTTCTTCTTGTCCTCGATCCCAAACTAGAGGAAATTTCTTTAGATTTTCTCAAATTTCTCAGCTATAAAACTAGGGATCTTGAAAATGGATAGGAAGTAAACGGGGATACCTTGAAGAGTAGAATATAGGAGTTATAGTTTACCAGCATGGTTGAGGATGGAACCCTTCCACCCATCTAGTTTCCTTTGGATCCTTTCAAGGACTTAATTCAAAAATTCAGGAGAGACTTCCTTAACTGTGAGGGGTAGACCAAGATAAACCAAAGGAAGAGAAAAAATCATACAACACAGAACAATAGTCACACGGGCTTGCAAGTTAGGAGTGTTGTTGAAGAATTAAATCATTCTTTTGTTATAGTTGGGTATGTGTAGGATCATGATGGGCCAAAAAGTGGCAATATGTAAGTGATATGATGGCCCATGTGGTTGATGAATTTTTTTTACCCAAATTTGATGAAATGAAAAGGGTTTTTAAAGGAGAATCTCAACTTTCCACCAATATAAATTATTCTTTACTTTGAATTGAATAAATAATTATTATTCATTTTCTATTTGAATTATGACTAAAGTCTTGACTTAAAAAAACATCTATAGCTTTCAAATGGTATCACATTTTTTGAATCCAAAACATGCTTCGCATACTATAGGATTAAAAAAATAAAATGAATTTCATGAAGTTTTGACCAAGTTAAGGTGGTCAGACATACGAGTTTTTATATTTTTTTAAAGTTGAAATAAAAAATTCATAATTAATTATTTACTCAGAAAAAAATTATAAAAAAATATGCATCACATCGGGACATGAGTTCTCTGCTTATATCTAAAATCTTATAAAAAATTATTATCATTTTATTGTGGTTAGGGTGATCAGACAAACACCTACTTCTTATTTTTTCCCTGAAATTTAAGTACTAATGCATTGAAATTTTAAATTTTCACCAAATAGATTTTTTATTTTTTAAAATAAACCTAGTAGTTTAGAAACTACATTCAATTTTCTATAGATTCTATTCTTACATATTTTAAAAATAATATAGATAACTTATTCAAATTTTTACGTAAAGTTTCCTAACTCTGATTTTCCGAATTTTCATCACCACTTAAGGGCCTATTTTTTCCATGATGATCCTGTACATACCCAGTTGATGCATTGACCAGAACAAGCAGCATAGTTGTTAAGATAATTTTTACATTTCCTTGCTTCAATCACAGAGGCTTTCCCAAATACGAAAGTATCATCCACAAATTGTTGGATCACAATTGGATCTAAGGAGGAGGCAGCCTTGATTCCCTTAATAGACCCTTCAGACAGTAAGTTAGAGAAGTTCCTGCTCAAGACATCTACAATCATGATAAAAAAATAGGGTGAAAGGGGATCACCATGCCTGATACCTCTCCCAATAGATAAAAACCCAAAGGGAGTCCTATTAACCAGAACAAAGTACTTCACCATTGTAAGACACTCCACAATGAGTTGGATCATAGATTGGTCATACCCAAACTTAGCTAAGACTTTAGAGATAAAGTCCCAAATCACCTTATTATAGGCTTTTGAAATATCTAATTTAAGTGTCATACTAGCATAGTAGCATCTTTCCATGGAATGGAGTAGCTCATGGGTGGTTATGGTTGCATCAAGGATATGATGACCCAGCACAAACCCTTTCTAGGTGGGGATGATAAGTTTATCAAAGAGGGTTTTAATGCAGTTCATCAAAATTTTAGAGAGGATTTTATAAAAGGCATTGCAAAGGCTGATAGGCAAAAAATCAGTCATAGACTAGGGATCAAAAATCTTTGGAATTAAGGCTAAAAAAATGTCATTTAGTTATTTGAGAATCTTTCCAGATTTGAAGAAATCATGAGTAGCTAAGACGAGGTCCCCACTCACAATCTCCCAGAATATCTAAAAAAAGGCCGGTGGGAACCCATCAGGGCCAGACGCTTTGTAAGCCCCCATACTAAAGGTAGCCAACCTGACTTCCTCGGGAGTGACAACACTGACGATCCCAAGGTTATCATTCTGGGTAATTATGGTTGGGAGAGGGTCTAGTAGCAGACTGTCTAGAGCCAGATTAGGAGCCTCAGCTAGAGCCAAATAAGCCTTCTAAAAGTAGTCAGCAGCCAAGAAACTGATCTGGGTGGGTGTATTGATTACATCTCCCTACTCATTAAGCAATTTTTGTAAAAGCACAAAGTTGTGTCACACTTTATAAAGGAAATGGCCAATGTTGATCCAACTTTTAAACTTGAATCACTAGAAAGTAGCATATATGTTTTGAATTTTTAAATGATGTAAACTAGTAAAATATGTATTTTTTAGTATATTCTATGTTTGTATTTTTTATAAGAAATTAAAAAATTATTTTAAACTAGTTTTTCATAAATTAACACTATAATTTAGTTGCTGATAAAATACTGAAAAATGAAGTTGCATGGGACGTCAAACTTTTTATAGTAAATTTTATTTTTTTTCTTTCAAATTTTTTGTGTGTATTTATAACTTGAAACTTTAGTGCGTGGATATATTTTTTTCCAATTTTGATAAATATATATTTGTATATAAGTATTAAAATATGGGTGAATAAAAAAAAATTGTTTCCATCGGACATCAACTTTCATATTAAATATTTATCTAAAATGGAAAAAAAATTATACCATCTTGAAATAGATTCTTTTATCTAATGCATCATATTTTTTTCAATTTTTTTTAATAAGTTTTAGTATTTTTCCTTGGCATGGTAATCAACCTAATATTTTTTGCTGATAACCTACTTTTAGTATAAATAAAAATAATAATAATGATAATAATGAAACTATTAAAATAAATATATTTTTGAAAACTACAGTTATGGATCTACAAAAGGGTATTTTACATTTTTAAATAAATGTTATTTACATGAGGAGGGGTTATTAAAACTTCAAGTTTTACAAATAATTTGTTTTTTTGGTAAATTGGACTCAAAGTGGTGCTCTATATATTTTTAGCCAACAATTTTAGTTGAATAAATTGTGGAAGTATCTAACTTAGCTAGAATGAATCTTACTAGATCATATGTTCGACCAAAATTGATTTTTAGTTAGAAATACTTAAATTCAGTTGTGCTGATATGTTGGTTGAAAGTGTGACACAACTTTATTTGATTCCTTTTCTTATGTTTGATGGTTGAGACATGAAAAAGGGAGGTATTCCTATCACCTTCTTTTAGCCATTAGACCCTGGATTTATGTTTCTAGAAAATTTCCTCTTTCCTTAGGGTTTGTTCCCACTCCCTCCTACACCCTTTTTCCAAGTTACAAGTAGGAAGATTGACATCTCCTTCCTCCATTTTCTTTTGTATAATTTTCAACTTATTCCCAATCACTCTTTTCTCCTGAAAAATGTCTCCAAAGACTCTTTTGTTCCAGCCTTTCACCATACATAGGATATGTTTAAGTTTAAAAAAGATTATAAACATGGGAGAGCCATGGACAGGAATATTTAACCATTCAGTTATTTTATTCTTGAAGTTTAGGTGGGAATTCCACATTATCTCAAACTGGAAGGGGAACAGTCTAATAGCGGATAGGTCATTGGAAATCAGTAACAGGGGATTGTGATTTGACACCGTCCTTGGAAGTGCCCAAAGATTGGCATTGAGCAAGCGAATCTATCAAGCAAATTATATCTTAGGCCAATCCAGTGTTGTATTGATATCTACAAATTATTAAACACATAGGGCTTCATCAATTCAAATTAATTAAGTGATTTCACTTATTGTAGGTCGATTAATGGATATGTGTTTTATTTCTTTTGTTTTTTATTGATTAGATTAGTAAGAGGTAACATATAATTAAACTACTTATAACCATTTAGAAAATTATATATTACTACACATGCTTATATGGAGGTGGTATTGTAATAGAGACTATTAGATTAGGAGTTGGTTTCTATAGGAGAGTGGTTAAGATAATATATGATAGTTAGAGTGATATTTGATTATCCATAAATCCAATGCACCATGAATCTATCAAGAATATTAATATGTAGTATCACTTTGTTTAGAATATGGGAGAGCATGGAAAGGTGATGATTAAGAAGGTTGAAACTTTGGATAATGAAGAAGATTCACATACAAAAATAGTGACAAAATAATTTCTCTTTGTGCAATGAGGCTATGGTCTTACATCCTATACATGATTCATTTCAAATTTCTCTTCTACATTTACAATTTTAATATAAATTGAGAAATTGTTTTGAATATGTGATATCTACCCTATAAATCTTATTATTTAATATATGTAATTATGTGTACAAAAAAATAGATATGGAATGAGTGAAATACACATGTGGTGGATATATAGGATATATAATTTTAATTATTATTATGCAATTATTTTTATTTTTATTTTTTTGTTAACGATAGGGGTATCCCTGCAACCCAACCCAACACCCAAGGGGGCAAAATGAGGTGAGCCTAGTCCCCTATGGAGGACCCAACAACCTGCAAGAAAATCCCAACCAAGTAAACCTGGGAACCGAGTCAAAACCAAAACCAATGGGAAGCAAACCCACAACCCAAGACAACTTTGCTACCCATATAAGCTATTATGCAATTATTGCAATAATACATAAAAATAGTAAAAGATAGACACAAGGTCACTTTGAAATGTGAAGACTCATTTCGTATAAGTGGAACCTTCATCAATCACATAGGGATTATAATTAAGCTTGTTTTTGTATAGTTGTAGGGGTTACATACTTTGCCCAAGTTACACTGTATTCTCAAAATATGTTATTCATGAATAAGGTTTTAAATTTTTTATTTGGAAAAGAACTCCCAAATTGGGCTCATATTGTTAATCCAATATGTTTTAAACCATTTATGGTTTGTTTTTTCTATTTTATCTATATACTAGATGCATGGGATAGATGCTTCATCTAGGTTCTTTGTAGGTATTGTTACATTGCTAGAATTTTATTAGATCAAAGGGTGACTGTATATTGTATTGATATAAAACTTTGTTTATAATTAATGGAAGATCATTATGTCTTTAGTTCTAGAGTTTCTTCCTAAAATGGATTCTCTAAGTGCATCTATTTTTATGGTTTGTTTTTTCTATTTTATCTATATACTAGATGCATGGGATAGATGCTTCATCTAGGTTCTTTGTAGGTACTGTTACATTGCTAGAATTGTATTAGATCAAAGGGTGACTATATATTGTATTGATATAAAACTTTGTTTATAATTAATCGAAGATCATTATGTCTTTAGTTCTAGAGTTTCTTCCTAAAATGGATTCTCTAAGTGCATCTATTTTTATGTTTATTTTGTATTTTTGAATTGATAGTATGTGTGGTTTTTAATTTTAATAATTTATTGTCATACATGTTTCTCCATGTTACATTTTAAATTTAATGGTTAATGTGACGCAAATTTTTTCCTTTGTCTATTTTTTGGTTTTCGGCTTTATTTTTGTCTTTAGGGTGATCCGTGTGCAAAAAGGTTGTATTTATGACAAACGCACAACTCGTCATGTGGTGGCTGCGCATGCTTTAATAATCACTTTCTTCTCAGTCGGGAGTCGGACCACATGTCGTCTTGGTGGGCATTTTCTTAAATCTTCCCTTTGTGAATCTAAGATTATCCGCCCGTGTGATAGGTCATCCCTTTGCGTTGGGGGAGTTGTATATTGGGAGTCTTCATGTGAGGACCATTGGAATGAATTTTTCCTTTTTTTTAAGGGATGTGAGTCAGTGCTGCTGAGGCCACTTAGTTGATCAATAAGACTTTTGCTAGACTGTCTTTCTAGGATCAGAGCAATTACAAGGGCTAATCGTGTTGAAATATCTAAACGATATAAATGTGGTAGTTGAAAGTTAATGAGCAAGATTACAACAGATTGATAAAATATCTAAGATCGGATTTCCAATCTATCAGGTGCATACGTTTGGTACTCATTAATTCTAGGCGAGGTTGGCATTTTTCTCTTGAGGGTCGCTACAAATTGAGGATGGCAACAGATGGAGGGGTTCCTAAAGTTTTCCTGTTGGAAAAAGTTTCTTAGTTTTCATAGTTAGTAGAAGTATTTTCTTTTAAAAGTTGACATAAAACTGCTTCACTCTGGCATGTTATGTTGTTTTTACAATCAAACTATTATTGGATTTGAATCCGATCTCTACTTTAAAGTTCATCTATATTTGAAGTACGAGCTATTTTGAAGAAATATCTGAAATTGTGCATGATATGGTCTTTTTAAGTATTTCTTTCTTTATATCTTCATCCAGGATAGAACACTATGTCTTGCTTAATCTAAATAGTTTGATTATTGGACTTCTATGTTGTCTATGTATATGATTAAGTTATAATCTATAGAAACTGGACTATGTCATTGGACTTCTCCATTTTCTTTGTAGGGTTATTGTTTCTTCATGATATGCTATATTAGGATGAAGGGTTTATGCTACTTTTGGAATGATTTTTATTAATTCTGGAACTTTTGTGTTTGATTCGGATCTTAATACGCACTTCTTGTGGGTTGATTGAATGACTGCATTTATGCTTGTATCGAGCCTTTGTTGTTCGTTCTCCTCCCAAAAATGAAGGGATGTGGTGTTCCGTGTCTATTATATCACTCATAGAGGGAAACTTGTTTTTTTGAAATGTTGTAAAAGTGTTGGTGCATCGCCATTTCTATGTTTTTGTGTTCGCATTTATTTTCACCCTTTTCCCAAACTCGGAGAAGAGTCGACTTTCTATAAAAATCTCGAAGGTATTCAATGAGGTGCATATTGTCCCCCACTCGCTGAATTTCCCATAAGAGTGCTAGAGAGGTACAAGCTTTGATGATCAACAGTTCTTTTTTATGGCACGCTTAGAGGGACTAATTCCAAAAGCCTGATTAGAAGTCATAAATATTTCTAAATTAGACCAGAGGAAGGAAACTAGAGGTTACATGCCCAGAGTTTAAACAAGAGCATCGTCAAGGGGTAACTTTCAATACTCCCAGCTACTAGCCTCAGTACCTAGGAGAAGAAGAGTCATAGGTTTTGTATCACCTATGAGAAGTAGTAGAGTAAGGAGTAAGATTCTAGAGTTCAAAGCTTTATCTACTCTGCCTGGAGCCCAAAGTTTCCAAATAAGAATACCAATTTACCCGATATATAGGAACCTTTTCTCCATGGCCCACGTACCCCCTCCTGCTCCTAGAAATTTTGTAACCTGGGATAGTGGTAGTCCACTACTACCACCTGCTCCACCCAATGTCTGGCCCTCCATACTTGCTAATTCCCTCAAGGCTATTCCAAAATTTTCTAGGGAGGATTTTCAAACCCCTTCTGAACACCTCCAAGACGTAGCGGAAGTATATAGGGTGCATAATATCATGAAGGAAAATATTTCTATGAGACTACTGGCCGCTTCTTTCAAATGGAAGGCTCAAGATTGGTACAAATCTCTAACTTCCGATTCCATCAGATTGTGGGATGATCTCAAAGAAAATATTTTCAAATGCTTTTTAGAAAAAGGAGATCGTTCCTCACTATTACATCAACTAATTACCATCAAGAGAGCCCTACAAGAAGCTATGAGTGACTTCAACACCAGGTTTAACAAAACCTGGTAGAGGATCCTGACTACTACATGACCTTCAGCTGCTATGACATTCATGTTCTACTTAAAGGCCATCAATTCAGATATTGCAGTCCTGATGACTTACATGGGAGGAGATACTCTACTAGATGCCTATGAGTTGGCAATACGTGCAAAGAATAGTTTGATAGATGCGGGAAAGCTTTCGCCACAACCTCTGATGCTTGTTTTTATAGAAATCTCAGGCATACCGCTCTAAGAAGAGTCTTCTCTGAACACTCTGGAGACACAAACGATGAGCTCGACTCTGCCCCAATCTATGTTTGTATACCCTGTCATGCAGCCGAGCACGTCAGGTTATTCCTCTATGGTAACAAACCTTAATGATATGAAGAGCCTGATGCGATCTTTTGCTAATGAGCTAGTCCTCATCAAGTGGAAGCAAGAAACTCCTCCAAAGCAAGCAACTCAAAAATACCAAAGAGGTAGGTGCTTCTATCAACAAAATCGACATAGTATGTACCACGCACTGCCAGGTCGGGAAGGTCAACAAGTGGCTTCCGCCAACCAAATAGTTCCAATTAATATGCCGTTATAGGTGGTCAAGGACAACCATAGCAAGGAGTTGATACAGGGTCAAAATAACTTGGCGGATGATGAAAATGCATGGTGTTTTCCCTACAATGATGGTCATATGCCCTAGAATTGCCCCAAAGGAAACCTACAACAAAGAATAGTAGAGTAGAGGAACAATGGTGTGCAGCCAAATGTAGAAGGATATGAGTCTCCCGAGATGGAGAAAACCCGATTCAGAGCACAAATGCAAGGGATGTCCGTAGAGCAAGAGTTGGACATTGCACCTAATCAAGAACTTTTCTCTTGGATGGAAGAAGAAGATGCAGTTTTCGCAAATGAAGCTCTGACAACCAACACTTCATAGGTATAATCAGAATACAACACTAGATCCAAGAGAAGACTCGCTGGGGAATATGTGCCACAAGCTTTGCCTCATTTCCAATCTCACTAGCCACCCTCACAAGGAGGACAATTGCCCTAGCCGACTGCTCAACCAACTCACCAATAGCGAAGTCCTCTGTCTCTCAAAAAATTTTCTGATAAGGCATCAAGCTCATTCATGATGGATCGGCTTCCTTTGAAGCCGAGATAAATTCCTCCATTCAGATCAAAGACTCAGTTGGTCAAAATGCTCGACGTGGTGGATCAACTGAAGAAGGTTCTTGCTAATGTATCCCTATGGGAGGTAATATCTATCCCGAGCAAAATACATTGCTTCGAGAAGCATTGAAAAATGAAGAACCAACGCCGCAGGTACACGAAGTTCCACCATGTGATCCAAACAAAGATAAAGTGCCAGTGTCAGATCCTCAAATTATGAAGGCTGCAGCTTACACAAATGGTGTAGATAAAGTAAAAGATAAAAAGGTAAGCAAGCCAAAGCCCACTCCTTTCTTTTTGACATTAATTGTGGGAGATAAAATTTTGCACAATAATATGATTGACTCAAGAGCCAGTACAACATTCATGCCAAAGAAAGTGGTTGATGCCTTAATGCTCAAATATGAACCTTTGGAAAAAGAGATAATGTAGTTGGATAGAAAGAAGGTCCCAAAAGATGGTTGGATAAAAGATCTATCCTTAACCCTCTTTTCATTCCCAAGCCAAACAGTTTCGCAAGAGGTAGTTGTAATAGACATCCCTCTGGTTTTCGGTATGTTTCTTTTGAGAGATTTCACTGCAAAGCTAGGTGGATATTTGGCACTGGATTGGTCCCATATGATATTGAGAACCAAGCATGGAGCAAAGATGAATATTCTTTTTGAATCTTTGCATCCCGAACACATAGCGAACAATGCACTCTTCTAATTTCAGGTAGTGCATACTTCTTTTTCAAGGAAAGAGGGATATTACATGGAAATATTGGAGGATGAAGAGGATTCAAGTTAGCAGACTACTGAAGAGGAGGTTCTCCTTGATCAGTTCGTTGACTTCGACCCGTTCGGTAATTTCCATGCCATGGGACTCAGTACTTATGTGATATTTGATGATGACATGGTTCATCTAAAACTGATCAAAAATCAGGAAAGCTATGATGATCTGATGGATAATCATTTGTGGACTTTGTACTTTAACGATGCTAAATCCAAAGATGGCTCTAGAGCAAGGGTACGACTACTATCTTTGACAGGATCAAAGACCCTCAAGGCCTATCAATTCTAGTTTTTGTGCTCAAATAATGATGTGGAATGTGAGGCATTAATCCACAGTTTGTTTCTTGCTGAGCGGATGGGTGCGAAGAGGTTGCAAGTATTTAAGGGTTCTGAGCTGATAGTAAGTCAGGTCCATGGGCAAGCAGTGGCAAAAAATACTAGAATGAAGGCTTACAGACATAGGATATGGGATTTAATTGAGGGTTTTGAAGCTTTAAATGTGCAAGTTATTCCCTGATCCTAGAATAGTATATCAGATCGAATGGCTTCTATCGGGTCATAGTGCAAGCCATGATCAAAATTGGCAAATGTTTGAAGATGACACCCAGATAGCCACTTTTATTCAAAAGTCAAAAGGGCCTTCCAGTCGTTCCGAAGGGTAGGTCATTCAGCTAAAAGGTAATAAGCTCCCTCAAGGTTTGATCTCCCTTGAGAACCTTTTTTATTATGAATATGTGAGGAATGGTAAACAAAGGTTCACAGCCAATGAAAAGGATTATGAAGAGTTGGATGTCAAGAAGAAAAAAAGCCCGAAGGTCAGAAGAAATGTACAATGGGAAGACAGAGAAAGGCTAAAAGATCTATGCTCTAAGTATGATGAAGTTATACCATGGACCTATGATGATCTCAAAGGATACGATCCTGGTATAATTTAGCATACCATTGACTTAGTGGAAGGGTCAAAAATGGTTTGACAGAAGAAAAGGCCTATTAATCTGAAGGTCGAAGCACTGGTGGCACAGGAGCTCACTAAAATAATTGATTCCCAAATCATTTACCTGATTAAACACTCAACTTGGGTGTCTAATCTGGTATTGGTTTGAAAGAAAAATGGGGATATCAAACTTTGTGTCAATTTTTGAGACCTGAATGGGGCTTCACTAAAAGATTATTATCCTTTGCCCTCCATGGAGCATATTTTGCAAATAGTGGCCTAGTCAGAGATGTTCTCATTACTTGATGATTTTTCAGGGTACAATCAAGTACTTGTTAAGAGAGAAGACCAACATAAAATGACATTTACCACCAAGTGGGGAACTTTTTCATATGCAAAGATGCCTTTTAGACTCTTAAATGTCAGTGCGACCTTTCCACGAGCTATGGAAACTTCTTTCGCGGGATTGATCAATTCAATCATTATGATTTATATAGATGATCTGACCATTTTTTCAAAGTTGAAGGTTGATCATTTAGATCACCTAGAATAGGTTTTCCAGAGGTGCCAAAAGTTCAAGATTTCTTTAAATCCCAAAAAATGTGTTTTTGGACTACCTCAAGGTAAATTGCTTGGTTTTGTAGTGTCCGAGGAGGGAATTTCAATAGACTCTGAAAGAGTCAAATCTATAACGGATTTTCCCTTACCAATAAATAAAAAGGGGCTACAGTCTTTCTTAAGAAAGATTAATTTTGTTAGCCGGTTCATTTCCGACTTTGTGGGCATCGCAAGGCCCATCACGTTGATGCTAAAAAGGAATTTGATTTTCAAATGGATGCCTGAAGACAAGGAAGCTTTCAAGCAGATAAAGAAGGCTATCTCCGCTGTTCCGGTACTAGCCAATCCAAATTTTTCTAAGGATTTCATTTTATATGTATATAATGATCAACATAGCATAGCTTCCATGCTCAATCAAAAGGATGAAAAGCATAATGGGGAGCATCTAATTTCTTTCCATTCAAGAACTCTCAAAGGTTATGAAACCAAGTATAACTTCATAGAGAAACAAGATTTTGCCATTGTCAAGAGTCTCAAGAAGTTTTGACACCTAGTGTCGGTGAATAAGATCGCCATTTTGGTTGCCCACCCAAGTGTTTAAGAGAATACATCACTAAAGGAGAAATAACCAAAAAGAGAGCCAATTGGATCACCAAGATCCTGGAGTATGACATAGATATTAAGCTAACTAAGCTGGTGTAGGGAAGAGGCTTGTGTGAATATCTCACACAAGAGTTAGGTTCTTAACCCGAAAAGGAGATTGATCAAGTCTTTTCAAATCAGTTTGAATCCAATGAATCCTAGGTGATGGATCAGACACTACCCGACAAGTCTTCCTTTTCACAAATGAAGATACTACCGACTGCATGGCACCAGGTACATGTTGGTTGAGGGAGTTTTATTTAAAAGGAAATATGACGGAGTATTGCTCTGATGTTTAGATAAGTGCTAGTCAAAAAGGGTTTTATTAGAATTCCATATCAATCCTGAGGGTGGACATTTTTCTACTAAAACCATCGCTCTGAAAATCATGCGAGCAGGATACTATTGCCCCTCAATGTTTTCTAAAGTGCACCATTTGGTGCAGAAATGCACTCTATGTCAATTCTTTGTTGGCAAGAGAAAAAAATTTGCTTTGCCTCTAAGTCCTATTGTAACTGAAGAGCCCTTTGCTCAATGGGGATTAGACTTTGTCAGAATGAGAAATCCTATCTCTAGTGTTGGCCATAAGTGGATTCTCAAAGCGACTAATCATTTCACAAGATGGACAGAAGCTATTGCCCTAAAAGGTGTTACATAAGGCACTTGATTATTAACTTTCTAGAAGGGCTGGTGACTAGGTTTGGTTCGCCAAAGACTATCATATCCGTCAATGCTAGAGCCTTTGTAGGTTCAAAGGTGTCGGATTTTTCTATTAGGAATGGGATCTACCTCAAGACCTCTTCAAACTACTACCCATAATGGAATGGGTTAGTAGAGTCAACAAATAAAAACCTAATTATGTTAATCAAGCACATAGGGTCTAAGCAACAAAGAGAATGGCATCAACATCTACGGGTTGCTTTGTGGTTAGACCAAATCATGCCAAAGCAGATCCTAAAGAAATCTCCCTATGAATTAGTATATGGGAAGGAAGTAGTCTTACCTATTTCTATGGAACTCCCTACCTTACAATTATTGAAAGCCCTAGAAATAGAGGAAAGTGGTGGAATGGAGGTATGGATAGAAGAACTCCTCAATTTGGAGGAAGACAAAGAAAATTCCTTTGAAGCCATGACTGGCTGCCAGTAGACGGTCAAGTGATGGTTTGACAAAAAGACTTCCGACCCAAATTTCTAGGAAGGAAGCTTAGTGTTAAAATATGATGAGCGCACTACAAAACTAGGACAACACACCAAATTCGAAGCATTGTGGAAGGGTCCCTTCCGAATCAGTGTGTGCAAGGAGAAGAATGCATACAAGTTGGAAGATATGGAAGGTAATGCTTTAGAGATACCGGTAAATGGTATTTATCTAAAACCATTCTTAAAGTACGATATTCTTAAAAAAAAATCACAGATATGTACCATATGTAAAAAAACTGTAGCTAACTTTTTAAGTTTTAGAATAGGGAATAAAGTGAAGAATTAGAAGAAGTATGAAAATTTGCATTATATATACTATATTTTCTTTCAATTTACAGTATGGGGTAGCTCGAGGCTCAAAATTTTAACAAGAAAGCTCTTTTGAGCAAAACCCAGACAAGGTATTTGAACAAAAGTACAAAAGGAAAAATGGAGGCTTTTTACAAAAATCACAAAATAGGCCTCCAGCCATTGTTTTAGGGGCTTTTTTCCCATAATCATTTTTATTTTTCTTCTTCTTCTTCTTCTTCTTCTTCTCCTTCTTCACAAGCAGGAAACGGGGAACACAACACACAGAACATAGCGCACGAACCTCGATCTCATTCTCCATGGCCGAGGACAACAAGCTCGAAGTGCTTTTTGAAGTCATGCCCACGAGCTTCATCAATGCCATACTTCCAAAGAAGGTAGGTGGTCGTAGGGAGAGATAGAGCATGGTGGCTTTCCAAGTCCTTGGTATGGAAGTCGCTCAAAAAAGGAAGCCAAGGCACATCCACGCCATGATCAACGAAACAGCGAAAATCCATCGCACTTGGGATGCCGACACCAGGGATAGCGACTTGCACAATTTTGCTGAGTCCTTCTAGTAGAGATATGTCGAACATGCGGTGACACAGCTTCACTATCTTATGTTTGGCGATGTTTAGGTCTAGCAGAGAGGCCAGGAAGTGGGACATAACATTACAGTTGCTTCGCATCTAGTTCTTGTCTTTGATAAAGTCCATGCCAATGACCCATCGAAAGGAAATTACCCCCAGTCGGTCGCATCTCTTCACCAGGCGTTCAATTTAGTCAGTAGTAATCTCCCCAGTGAAGGCATATTGTGGCCTTCATGGGAGAAGATGGATAGGAGTACCCAAGCCAACAGACATGGTTAAAATACCAAGGCAAAAGGTAATATGCAGATAGATAAGAAGTTAGTAAAGCTCCAAAGTCTTACTTTTAGAATGAATATAGCCTTCAGGTGGCATAGCTATTTATAGAAAAAGGGGGGCCGGTGAGCTCAAACAGCGGAAAGTCTATTTTTGGTTGGAAGGTAACAGGAAAATATGAAAGAAGCTGGTGAATGAAGAATGAATCATACGAAAAATCTGACATAAGGTCTCAAAATTAAATTTTGGGTGTCTGGAGTAAACGCTCGCATAATTCGATCATCAACATATGTCCTTGGCCATCATCAGCATCAACTAGCTCTCGTAGGTGAAAAGACATGGATTAACACACTAATATCTGACAAATTAATGAGCTCATCTTTTCAAAGGTACTTCGTATCACTAAGAAAATATTGATATAACTACGGGAACTTTTTCCAAGGCAACGAGTTTATTTGTGAAAAGAGGCAGCAAAAGGAATGTAGTAAATCCGTTTGTGCAGAGTTTTTGGCATTCCCAAAGAATACAGATCTCCTACCCACACGTATCTCCTTGTTGGTAGCATTTAATGGACCAATGGTAATGCCATAGATTTAACTGCACATACTTCTTGGGTAAATTAATTACATGGAAAGGTAGATTTTTCCCAAAGAAAGAAAAAGCAAGTGGTCGTTTAAGTGAAACCTCTCTACAAATTTTGAAGTAGCCATGGCAGAACCATCAACAACTAGAAGAAGAGAAGAATCTGCACAAAGGAGGCCCATTTTTTCCAATGTTTTTGGGCGAAGATCATTCGCCAATGCCCCAGTCCCAGAGGATCGACCATTTCAATTATGTAAGAAGGTGCAAATAGATAGCAGTGTTAAGAGGGAAGCAATGAGAGATGTCATCGACAATGTCTTTGACCCAAGGTTGGCAAAGAACCCTAAAAATCTCAGAGAAGGAGATTTTCAGAGAATGAAAGATCATGGTACCTCTGAGAGTTTTTCCTCTCAACTCTAGAATTGTGGTTTTCCACAGTTCACGTTACCTTTCGTGCACCCGTGCCCAAAATTGGTAGACGCATGCACCAGAAGATTCAATGAAGAAATTGGGACCATAACATGCAATAGAATCAGGGTCACAATCTTTGCTCTAGCTATACAAGAAATGTTGCGTATCCCTTTCAACTGGCGTGTTGAGTCATTCGTTGAAGAAGATATGGAAACTTATTGGCAGGAATCAAATGAAAGAGAGGGTTTCTACTACCGTGAGACTCAGGAGAGGTTGACTAGGGGCCATTTTATTTTTCCCTTGGTATCCAAGAAGCTCCCAGAGAACACACATGACCTTTTCTCAATGTTAGCCTGGGTTTTTGACCTAGATGATGATGAAGAAGTCCATTGTTTCCAAATGGATTTGGATCTAATACTGAAGCATGAATGAGACCAGAGGTATTTTTATTTTTCTGATGTGATAGCTGCAAATATGTTGCTGTAGCTAAAGAATTAGAAATTTAGGTTTCTGGAGAGAAATTTGCCTATATCTAGGTTAGATGAAGAGAGCTTAATTTAGCCAATTTCTATATGGACTTATTTCTTGTCAAGGACAAGTACCTATTACTGGTTTGTACATCTTTTTCTGAGACTGGTGTTGAAAGAGTTGTTACCATGGTCCATTGACCGCTTGTCTCATGAGGTTTTATTGTGGATTAAAAATTCATTGACCCTGGTGGATTATTTCTTCGGGGAAGATTTTACATTCATCAGATATCATGGTTTTGTTGGAGAGATTTTTTGACTCCCTCGATTTGTGATGGATCAAGTCTTCGCGTTGGAGGCATGCCGACAAACAACTCTTTCTAACAATGCGTATGGAAGAGGAAGGAACAAAACAAAGTTATATTTGCTTCCTTTCTGCATTGCAAACAACAGGGTAGTGCTAGAAAAGCATAAATCATAAAAGGAATTGACCAACCTGTTGGTGGCTCTGGGCTTAGTCCACATATGTGATAAATGGGACTATAATCCATCAAAGAAACTTCCCCTAAAGCACGAGACAAGGGAGTATGGGGAATCTTGAAAAAAATCGACTTAGGAGAGGCTGGAATTGTACATCAACTTGGCCCTCATACCAATGAAGAGGCCAAAGTGGTTGAGTTTTTATATGCCACAGGGAAGATATCAGGGGGAGGTTCCAATAAGCAAGACCATAAAGAATCAGATGAAATGGTAGGGGTGGTCGAAATGAAAAATGACAGACTTCTAGAGGTTCCGACAAGAAATGGGAAACACTCATTAGTTGCTTGGAGACTTTCAGCCACATGATGAACAATTCGAGGAAATTTATGACCAAGAGGTTGATTTTGATAATAGCAACCCAGAGTCTAGCCACGAAGTAACTGAACAACGACTTCCACGACATGCTTCCCGACCACAAGAGACCAACAGAGGGAGAAGCTCTAAGCAAAAGGACTCGCAGGCTGTATCTTCTAGCAATGTTTGAAGCAAAAGGAAAAGAACCCGACGATCCCCAAGAGAATCAACTGTAGAAAAAGAAGGTCAAGCTTTGTCGGGATCATCTGCAAAAGGGCTGAGACACTCTAGTTTGTGTCGAACAAAGTTAAGACAAGTCTAAGACCTAGACATACCTGATGCAGTTGTCGGAAATCAAGAATAAGTAGAGTTTTATCTTTGGGTAAGTGCAAGAAGTTGGGTCCATGAAAGGGGAAGTTTTGGCCAAAAACAAATCTCGTAGAAAATGCGTACGCGTTATTAGAAAACATGTATGCATTATGCATCAAGTACCCGAGCCTAAAAAAATACGTATGCACTAAAAAATGCGTACACGTTATAAAACGTGTATGCATTATATAATGCATATGCGTTTTTTAGTGCATACAAGTAATTTATTTTTAAAGAAATGGTTTTTAGAAATGGGTACCCGTTTTAAAATGCGTATGCGTTTTGAAAAGCAAAATGGGTACCCATTTTAAAATGCGTACACGTTTTTCTTTTCAAAATGCGTATGTGTTTTAAAACGGGTACACGTTTTTAAAAAGCATTTTTTTAAAAAATAATCAAACAAATAAAGAACACATGCATTTTGTAACACGTACGCATTTTTAAAAACGCATACGTGTTATTAAAAATTTGAATCTCCAACCCACTTGCAGCCTTGGTTTTAGGCTCGGGAAAGGCTTGGCAATCCGAGCCTTAGCCTTTGACCTGCAACTAAAAAACTAAGGCAGATTGAAGAAGAATGTCCATCTTTGACAATATGGTTGATGGACTTTTTTTCTGAATCAATCTATAAAATTAAAACCCATTATAGAACACGATTTCTAGTTTCCAAATATATAATTTTTATTAATATTGGATTATATTTGATAATTTTAAATTAATTTCAAAGCAAACTAGTCCTTAAACATGAAATATCAGACTTTTTTTGTTTTTTAATAACTTTTTTTTGTTAAAGTTTCTTGTAAAAAAAATTATATGACATCAATCTTTAGACAATTCTCTATAGAATGAAAAAATAAAGTTTCAGAAAACATTTATTTTAGGTCAAATTATGTTGGCTGTACATGTTGATTTTTAAAAACAACAATTAAGGCCAATAAAAATTTAATAAAAAAAAATATTCAACAAAAAATTACAAAAAAATTTCCTCATCAATCTTCATGTTGCTAGCTATCTTTCCTCAAAAGGAATTAGCAAAATAATTTTATTTGGGTCAAAAAGTGGTGTCCATACACGTGCTTGGTATGGTAAAAAAATAGGGACTTTTAAAAAGTGGTTTTTATAGATCCCTATCAAAATTTAATTTCTACAATCTAGGTATTTGAATAATTTACATATTTAGAAACTAGATTCAAAATTATAAATTTCATGTTACTGATTTTTTTTTAAATTCATTGTGTAAGTGCCTCAAATTTTCAGTCCAAGTGTGACAAATTGTGAAAAACAACAAAAACACTTCCACTTTTTGAGCTTTTTGTGGACCCAACTTCTTGCATCAGCCCCTCTAGAATGTTCGGACAGTCGCGGTTCAGGTAAGTCTTGCTCCTTCTCTCCTTCCTATTTCTGCATCTTTGGTCAAACCCTTGGCCCCTCCCGTTGAAAAGAATCCTCTATCTACTGACCCTGATTTGTTAGTTTAGAATGAGCCCCCTGCCATTTTTTATTTACCAAGTGATGTGCCACCGCGCATCGCGTAAGCAACATCTGATTCGGCTACCATTGACTCCTTAATTTCCCTATCTAGGGCCCCCATTGAAAAGGTTGAATCACCCATGTTACCTGTCACCCCAAGCCCATCCACATATGGAAAAAGACCACCTGTTCCAACCATTGATCTTTTTACTCCGACTAGTACTTCCAGTGCTCAATCTCAGTTTGGCATCCCGTCGTTCTCAATGATTACTCTCCCATTTGCCTCCCCGCATGCCCATACATCTAAAGTGTCTCCTTTTGTCACTCTTTTTAGTCTGCCCCTTGGTGCTTCTATGGAAGCATAGAGCATTGATTCTCCACAGACTCTCTAGAAACATTTCAATGCTACTAGGTTGGCCCAACAAATTAGGACATAGAAAAGGAGAGAGAAGAATGCAGAGCTTATAGCTGCCAAGAAGGTTCATACATGTTTTAATGAAGAAAGAAACTCTCTATGGATCACCACCATGAAGCGGCTCGCATCCCGACCCAAAGGGTAGATGTAGATGGAGAACTATGATATCAGAGCAGTGGGTCTATATTTGAATGAGATCCATCCATGTGACAAGGCAGACTTGGAAAATACAACTCAGAAGGTGGTATACACAGAATATGAGCGGCTAGATTGGAAGATGAGAAAGCACGAGAATGAGCTGGAAAATTTGTAAGGTTCAAGACTAGCAAGCGGAAGCGATAGGATCTCTTGTAGTGCTTCAAGAAGAGCGGATCCAGTTGTACACTAAAATAGACAGGCTGAAAGGTGAACTTGCACTAGAGCGCCAATCTGTTACAGAACACCAGCGTTTTCAAGAAAATATAATCAAGGAGCTAGATAGTACCCAAACATAGGCTTCCGATGATCTCCAAAAGGCCAGAGAGGAGATCGAAAAGTTGAAAGATGATAAGAAAAGAGTTGAGGCTGCCTTACACGCTCAAAATCAAGAGGCCGAATTTTTCTTTTTGGAACTAGCAGAAGCCCTTGATAGAAGAGACCAGCTGGACTAGAGATTGAAAGCAAAAGAGGCTCAAACGCAAGAGGATTTATCAATTGCATAGAGGTTTGTGACTCTTCCTACGAAGAAAAGGTTGGTATCTGCCTATTGGGAGTGAATTATTGTCTCGCTCGCTGTTCTGAAACCAGTCTTACAATTCCTAAGGGATCCACGAGAAATAAATGTAAAGGTTGGCCCGTTGGCTGACCAAACTCTTCAAGAGTACGCTTCGCGATTGACTAAATCACAGAATTTGATCTCTAAGCTCTATGTGGTGACAAATGAGGCCCTGGGAAGTGCAGGTATTACATATCAGAGGGTTGCCTCTGGTAAGGCAAGTGAATTCACCTACTTCCATAAGGTGGCATCTAGGACAAAGAAAAGCCAGGCGGTTTTGAATAAGAGAGTCGATGAAATCAAGAAAGATTTTAAGATTTTGTATAGCTACGAGTTGCCTCCCTTCTTTTCAGAAAATGAAGATGTATTAACAATTGAGAAGATTATAGAAGAAGTCAGAAACAAGGTTCAGACTTCTACAGACGTTTTAGGGCTGAGTTTGACACCAATGGTGGATGACATCAAGAATGAGGTTCTTTAGCTTTCCCATGTTTACTATCAACTGGGAGCCATTTTAGTGAGATGGGGATTTGTTTCCTTCAAGGAAGTCTTCGAGCTAGATTAGGCGTATAAAGCCTTCTACAGCCTTGCCTAACCAACTAACACGGATTGGGAGATGTTGCATTCTACCTTTCTTAAGCTCCAAGAATTACTAGAGGCCTAGGTTTGTGCCTTCAAGAATGAATGCCCCCTGTGAGTCACCAGAATTATGAAGCAAAATTTTGCCTTTGTCTATTTTTTGGTTTTTGACTTTATTTTTGTCTTTAGGGTGATCTAAGCATAAAGAGGTTGTATTTTTGTTAGAAGCACAAATCACCACATGGTGGCTATGCATGCTTTGATAATCACTTTCTTCTCAGCCTGGATTCAGACCATGTGTCGGCTTGACGGATGTTTTCTTGAATCCGCCCTTTGTGAATCTGAGATTATTTGCCCATGTGACACATCATCCCTTCACACTAGGGGAGTTGTATCTTGGGAGTCTTCATGCAAGGACCGTTGGAATGCATTTTGCATTTTTTTTAAGGGACGTAAGTTGGTGCCGTCAAGGCCACTTGGTTGATCGATAAGACTTTTACTAGACTATCTTTCTAGGATCAGAGCGATTAGAAGGGCTAATCCTGTTGAAATATCTAAACGATATAAATGTGGCAGTTGAAAGTTAATGAGCAGGATTACAACAGCTTGATAAAAGATCTAAGACCAAATTTCAAAGCTATCAGGTGCGGACGTTTGGTAGTTATTCATTCTGGGCGAGGTCGACATTTTTCTCTTCAAGGTGGTTATAAATTGAGGACGGCAACAAATGGAGGGGTTCCTGAAGTTTTCCTATTGGAAAAAATTTCTTAGTTTTCATAGTTAGTAGAATTATTTTCTTTTAAAAGTTCACAGAAAACTACTTCACTTTGGCATGTTATGTTTTTTTAATGATCAAACTATTATCGGATTGGAATATGATCTCCGTTTTAAAGTTCATCTATATTTGAAGTATGAGCTATTTTGAAGAAATAACTAAAACTATGCATGATATGGTCTTTGTTAGTATTTCTTTCTTTATATCTTCGTCCAAAATAGAACAATGTGTCTTGCTTAATTTGAATAGTTTGATTATCATACTTTTATGCTATCTGTGTATATGATTAAGTTATAATCTATAGAAATTGGACTATGTCATTGAACTTCTCCATTTTCTTTGTAGGGTTATTGTTTCTTCGTGATATGCTATATTAGGAGGAAGGATTTATGTTGCTTTTGGAATGATTTTATTAATTCTGGAACTTCTATGTTTGATTCGGATCTTAATACGCTCTTCCTATGGATTGATTGAATGACTGCATATGTGCTTGTATCGAGCCTCTGCTATTTTTTCTCCTCCCAACAATGAAGGGATGTGGTGTTCTGTGTCTATTATACCACTCATAGAGGAAAACTTGTGTTTTTGAAATGTTGTAAAAGCATTGGCGCACCACCATTTTTATGTTTTTGTGTTCACATTTCTTTTCACCCTTTTCCCAAACTCAGAGAAGAGCTGACTTTCTATAAAAATCTCGAAGGTATTTAGTGAGGCACATATTGTCCCCCACTCGCTGAATTTCCCATAAGACTATTAGAGAGGTGCAAGCTTTGATGATCAATAGTTAATTAAAGGTTTTTTATGGATAATCATATTTGAATAGTTTATGCATATACTTTCACTTTATCTATTCACCAATTTCTCAAACTGTCTAAGGAAAATTTAATCAAAAAATTTGAATGATCACCAACCATGGTACATGTCCAATATGACAATTGAAAAATCAAATGCCATTAATGTAAATGGTATGTTAATTAAGCCATTTTTTCCTATTAATCATGTTTATTGTGTAACACTTAGAATGTAATATTGAATCCTAAAGTACCATATCTCAAAACAATAAAATTATATCTATTCAAATAACTAACAACTTCAAAATATAGTTAATAAATTGATTTTTTTGCCTATTCATATCATAAACAAATTTTCATTTATAGATTTATTCCTTACCTTAATTTAGTCTTAGATTCCTTTTTCATACATCTAGGAGTTATTATACCTTATCATCATAAAAATTCATGGTTTAAAAATAGGTTGGATTATAAAAACCACGAGAAAGATGAGTTGGAAACATTAGGTTTTAGAAATGGAAATCTCTCAAAAGATTAAGTCGTGGATTAGAATTATCAATAGCAATCATATAAAAACATAGTTTTCAAATGATCATATAACAATTTAAAAAAAAGATAAAATAACGTAAAATTAATATATGTACATTGAAATTACTTTATGTAAACTTTACTTAACTTTATCTATATTTTCATTATTTAGTATTTAGAATATTTATAAAAAAATTGAAATAATTGATATCATATTGAATTGAATGGAACTATAAATTTTAAATTATAATCTTTTCAATGAATGATTTAGTATAGAAATAAATAATTTAATAAATATAAATACAAATTCATAAACATATATATATATATATAAATCTAATTATAATATATACAACTATCTTAAAAAATATATGCAAATAATATCTATTAAAGAATTAAACCAAATATAATGAAAAGAAATAATCATTATTGTTCATAATAAATTGTAATTTTAAACTTTAAATGGAACCATTATACATAATAATAACTAAATGCAAGTACATAAAATTTATAGATGATTTCCCTTCTTGTCAAAGAAGAGGTCTCATGACCTTACAAGAGAAAACCAAAACCAATAGATTATACAAGCACATATACAATACAAACATGTTTGCTTTACAGTATTTTTTTCTTATCATGCTTAGTAGCTAAATGTGTTTGATAAAAGAAAATGTTGTGCCAAAGCATAAACTATGAGCAAAGTGATATCCATGAGCACTTATAATTTTTGAAATCAACAAACAAAGAAATCATCAAATAGGGTGTCTATTGTATATTTATAGTATTTGATTTGAAAATAGATAAAAATAATTTAACAATGTATTATATACTTATTATTTTGGTTTGATCATTGTTACTAATTCATTAAATTTGTTCAACTAGGTTTTTGTCTAACATAATCTTCAAGATTTAACATATTTTCTAAATACACTTGTTGAAATTATCAAATTATACGAAGTATAGACATTTGATACAAAGAAAAGTGAATTATTACAAGCCACAATATGTTGGTTCAAATTTTTAAGCTATAGTTTGTGTTCACATATTTTACTAGATCTCAAGTCATGAAGATAATTTCCACATTTGGATAAATGAATATGACCAAACATTTTCAATGCAATTAATTTGATATCTTTATATAAGTAAGTTTGAAAATTCTAGTACATTAATTAATACATCTCTACTATTGCTCATAACATATTTTTATCATTAAACTTCAAACTAGATATCACCTTTCATTTCTACATTTAATTATAAAAGAAAATATTTATACAATAATTATTAGGTCATAGCTCTATAATGGTGGTCAAGAAATCATGAAAAAAATACAAAAAATCTACTTTCTATTTTCATCTGCATTGACTTTTTATTGATTTTTTCAATTATTTAAAAGTGGACAACATCAAAACATTTTGCGCTACTTCCTTCCCCCCACTCTATTTGAAAGAACACTCTGACCATTCACAAACCCACCAATCCCTCTATTACTTTGGATGAAACCCCTCCAGCCATTCACTGTAGCACTCGAGCCCCGGGTAAATGCCCCTATAAATGAAAAAATCCCCTCAACCCTATCAAATGCACCCCTTTGTCAGAACCCATGCCTATTTGTACTTTTGGGTTGGGGGAGTCTGACAACTCAAATGACAATGATTTGTGGAATCCCACCCACCCAACTCTCATTTGCACTCTTTTGCTCATGCGAATATCTCTAATGTTCCCAATACCCCCTGTTTCTAACTCTAAACCTCAAAATTCTCCCAACCTATGCATCAATCTAGAGGAAATCGCAACTAAACCTATGTTGATTTGTATCCCTATTAACCCCCTCAATAAAAAAATCAATAAAATATCAAAGACTATTAACATCCAGAAAGATATCATGATGTGGATTTTGGGCCAATTGGTCATGGCTAAAGAAAGAATTCAAATTCTAGAGGGAAAGGTTCTCAAGCAACAAGGCCAATGGCTAGGGGAGGTAGAGAACAAGGAGCACTAGGACATGATTTCCTCTTTGGCCAAGTCATTCAAGAAGTGGGCAAGCTGGGAAAAGGAGTTGGAAGATTTGTGTGACATTGATGGCACTGAGGAAGAAAAAATAATTTACTAACAAAGATTTATGCTATCCATTAGAACCAGGAGAAAACTATAAAGTGTCTCAAGGTCATCACTAATTATAGTAAAGAAATCGTGAAGAACACAACCCTCACCCTTTAGGTTTTTTGGGATGAATTAAAGAACTACCAGGAGAAACGAGTTGTGGATGGTCTAGATGATATGCAAAAGAAGAATGGTAAAATGGTGGCTACCTCAACTCATGATGTCATGGTGAATACTTAGCCCATTCAGTAGGGGCCTGTGACTTTTGAAAAGAAGCTCCAATTCCTATCTCAAGAATGGAATGCAATCACTAGTCTCAATTTATTGGGAGACCTATAGGTGCCTTGTGGTTTTGTGCTAGTCTTGGCTTTGTGTGTTTTCTTTGTTGTTTTTGTTTGTCAAAATTTTTAACCTTTAGTTTTATTTTTAATATTTTGGGTTTCTCACTTCTTGTGAGTTCCTCGTTTGCCTCTATGGTTGTTTTCTAGTGCATACCGGCCCTTCCAATTTTAAGTTAATCAACACATCAATAAATTCATTTTTAATTTTTTAATTACTATAATTTTTATTTTTTCTATCTAATAAGTCATACATTGATTTTTTATTCATTTTAATTTTGCTAATAAAAAAGTGGTTCGATGTCTTTGAAATACTTTATATAGATTATCTTGAAGATATATAAACTAGTTACCTAATCAATCAACATATATTATTTTCTATAGCTTACATTTCTTCCCAAAAATATTATTTTGATTTATTTACAAACTTTCCATCAATAACATTATTTATAATATTTTTTTTAATTTAAAATGAAAAATTATTATTTATTTCTAATTTAACATGATTCAATAAAAAATATCCCACTAAAAATAGATATACATCATCTTCTTCAATAAAAAATCTTAGAAAATAAAAGCAAAGCTCAATAAAATTATTAATAATGAGTTCCTAAATTTCAAATTAAAAAATATTATTTATTTCTAATTCAACATAACTCAATAAAAACATCCAACTAAAAACAGATAGATACTATCTTCTTCAATAAAAACCTTAGAAAAGAAAAGAAAAGATCAATAATATTATTAATAATAAATTCCTCAATTTAAAATGAAAAATATTATTTATTTCTAATTTAACATGACTCAATAAAAACATCTCACTAAAAATAGATATACACCATGATCTTCAATAAAAATCTTAGAAAATAAAAGCAAAGCTCAATAACATTTCTAATAATAAATTCTTCAATTTCAAATTAAAAAGTATTATTTATTTCTAATTTAACATGACTCAATAAAAACATGGCGTTAAAAAAGATATACACTATCTTCTTATTTAGGAGTTATTTGTGGAGCTGATGGTCCCATGAATGCTTAGTTTTTCTGCTTATTTTTAAGCAGCCAACTTAAATTTGTATTAATAGTATTAGTTATAATTTGTACAATTAAAAATTAGAAAAACAAAAACAAAATCAAATATTTAAAAAGAGAGAAAAAAATTTGTGGAGCCACGTGGATTTTTAGAAATATGCAGTTGCTGCTTATTTCCAGCCCCCCCTCTTTTTTCATAGCTTATGTTCAATTCCTAAACAGTAGCTGCTCCATTAAAATAGGAAAAGCTTCCAAATTATCTTTTCCCAAAAATAAAATTTGTGCATGGGAACACCCCTACTGCTTAAATTTTAGCAGAAAATAGAGTTAAGCAGTGGCATGGGGACATGAGGTAAATATACGATCTTCTTCAATAAAGGTCTTTAAAAATAAAAGCAAAACAACACTCTTGTTAACTGTGAAGTCTTGCATTATTTTTAGTAATAACAACATGCTTGTAACCATGAAGTACGAACTCTTGTAAATTCATTATAGGATCTTAGAACTGTAGTCTCTATATTATTGGTGTTTGCCTCTTATTCTATTAATTGTGGCAAGACAGTAAAGTGTTTTGTTTGGCATATGACATATCTCCTCTTCTGGAATCGAATCTGTAATTCTCTGGATTTCTCTCAGGAATTACCTGAAGAAATGGTTAGAGAAATTGTTTTGAGAATCCCTTACATATTTCATAATAAGCTTAGTTGTGCATGCAAAATGTGGAAGGCAATTATACAAAGCAATGGATCATACCAAAAAAGAATAGGTTGTCTTAGCAAGCTTGTATGTTTGCTAGACCAATATGATGATATAGAAATGCAAGGGTAGAAGAAAGTAAAGAAAACAAACAAAAATGGGACACAAACAGACATTGACATTTTATATCCATCAAATGAAAACATCACATTATTTTTTTGAGTTGCTGCTCATTAAACCATACTGACATTACAGTCATTCATTTTCTTACAGCTTACAGAGCTTCAGCTCTTTCATAAACACAACCACCATTACAGACTTCTTAGAGTTGCTGCTCATTGACAACCGGACAAATACCATCACACTCTCCTTGCCATCTCTTTCATACAAAACTCTACTCACATATTGATTCCTTACAGCTCTGCGGAGCTGGACTCCATCTGGGAGTACTTAACAAAATGCAGATTCATCCATTATATAGAAATTTAAACAATTATTGAGAACATAAATATTGTATTTCAAACCACCCACAAAATGTGTGAAGACAACTAACAAAAAAGTGAACAGGCTGGAGGAATTAATATCAAATCTATTTGAATCCTTGCATAGATCTGATTTCACTCTTTGTCTTTAATACTGAGATTGACCAAAATCTAATGCTGATATGGAGGCTGCCAATGAGAGGACAGGTGTAGTTGGAGTAGGTGAGATTATATTTTCAACACTCCTCTTTAATCTTAACTACTGATCCCTATTACTTTTTTGATCTTTTCCATTGATTTTTCAGCATCTACAATCTTCAAATTCCATGGATCGAACCTAAGAAATCCCAATTTTCTATTGGGATGCTCTAACCACGAGCTCTAGCTTTCTTCTCACCAGTCCATTGTCAGTTCAGGTGTGAAACACTTGTTTCTTTCAACACCTCCCTTTGAGCTACACTGCTGGTGCTCGGAGATCCTAACTTCAGTTGGCACTGCTGACCTCATTCACACAAATTCAAAATGCTACGACATTCAACCACACTAATTATTTACCAATTTACAACTTCATTTACTTGTTTTTTCACAACTTCATTTACCAATACTCCTTTGATTTTTTATCTCCTTTAGCAGCTCCTCTTTCGTACTGATATCTAACATATGACATTCAGCCACACTAATTATTTACCAATTTACAACTTCATTCGCTTGCTTTTTCACAACTTCATTTACCTATACTCTGATTTTTTACAACTCTTTCGTACTGATATCTAACAAATAGTTCTCTTTTATACAACTTTTCACTCTCTCAACCTCCAACCTAGACACTCACTGATGCATCCTCAAAAAACTACTTTCTTTCTTAATGCCAAACAGGCTTTTCCTTTGGATGACAACAAATACCTTTTTTTTTTTTTTGGCTTCACGTGCTTCCCACTTTGTAAAAAAAACTCCTTTGTCATCTGTTGCCAGCTTTACTAAGGGTTACAACCAGCTTCACTTTTTAGCGATCAACTTTTTCTCATTCCGCTAGGGCGGTGACTCTCATTTTTTCTTCGGACATTATTGGACTTCTTTGCCTTTTTGTGCTTTCTCAAATCTGCAGATTCTCCTGTGATCTTTTTAAAAGATTTCTTCAATTTACTGTACATTTTTTCCTTTTCGTCAGCAAACTCTTCTCCAAATCAACAGCAACAAGATCTTCGATTCCTCTTTTGGTTGGGCAATGTCTTTTAACGGCATCTCCTTCCTTGCAGGCAGCTTCTCCAAAATGTTGCGATCAACCTTTTGTTGAATGGCTGCGATCCACCTTTTGGTTGTGCAATGTCTTCTAACGGCATCTCCTGTGGTGTCATCTGTTGTATTCTTTAAATTTCTTGACTCAATCTACACTTTGCAATATGAAACCCATACGATGGTAGCTCTTCAGTCCATCGATCTCTGTCAAACCTTGCAAACACTTGCTTTCTGCGTGATGGCTGCAAACTTTAATATGTCTGGCAAATTTCATCGATAACCTCCTTGGAAGCGAACTTTTAGATCTTGCATCAACTCCTCAAAATAAAACATTGACAACTTTAAAACTGCATCTCCTTTGAGCGTGACTCATAACGTGATTTCTGCAACCTCTCCTTTATTTTTGACTGGTGGCAGATTTCTTCTAAACGACTCCTTTGAAATCTCCTCCAACTCCTTCATGATCTGGGGCTTCGTACAACTGCAGCTTGGATTTCTTGGGAGCAGCCCTTTCTCCAGATGACTCAAGGATCTTCTCAAACTCTTTAACAGCAAACTCTCTCACAGTCTTCTGCTCTCCAGGGTCTTCGTGCTCTGATACCAGATGTAGAAATGCAAGTGTAGAAGAAACCAGAGAAAACAAACAGAAATGGGACACAAACATACATTGACATTTTATATTCATCAAATGAAAACATTACATAATCTTTTTTGAGCTGCTGCTCGTTAAACCATACTGACATTACAGTCATTCATTTCCTTACAACTTATAGAGCTTCAGCTCTTTCATAAACACAACCACCATTACAGACTTCTTAGAGCTGCTGCTCATTGACAACTAGACAAATACCATCACTCTCCTTGCCATCTCTTTCATACAAAACTCTACTCACATATTGATTCCTTGCAGCTCTGCGGAGCTGGACTCCATCTGGGAGTACTTAACAAAATGCAGATTCATCCATTATATAGAAATTTAAACAACTATTGAGAACATAAAATATTGTATTTCAGACCACCCACAAAATGTCTGAAGACAGCTGACAGAAAAGTGAATGGGTGGGAGGAATTAATATCAAATCTATTTGAATCCTTTCGTGGATTTCACTCTTTGTCTTTAATATTGATATTTAGATTGACCGAAATCTAATGCTGATACGAAGGCTGTCATTGAGAGGACAGGTTTAGTTAGAGTCGGTGAGATTATATTTCCAACACGTGCCCCATAAATTTCAATTTACAGATAAAGCTCACTGCGTGTGTGTCGATCAAAAATTGATTGTGATCGGTCTGGAATATGAAAATCAACCAACAAACACCATTATGGTTTAGACTTTGGGACGCTTAAAGACCAGACCCATCGATTCGATCCAGTGACTCAACGGTGGGAAGCGTTAGCGGAAGTTGCTAAGATATTCCCCGTCATCTTTTGTGGCTGATTGTGGGCATATATATGCCTTTAGCAAGCACAAAGTGGCGGCATTTGACTTCGTAAAAGAGAAATGGATAGAGGCGGGCAATCTTCCCTCATATCTAAACTGTGTTGTTAGCACTAAGTCGCGTAAAAACATATTTTTGACAGGAAAGACAGATGGTTCTCCAAAATTTTCACTTTGTTCTGACATTTGGACTAGTCCTCGATGGACGTGGATATTTACAGGACAAGAACGACATGGAGTTACTGTCATTATCGGGTAATGGTTGAAATTTAATTTGAATTTTCTTTTGGATACTATCATATATCGGTTATTTATAAATGCTATCGCTTCATTCTAGAATTCACTATGTTCTTTTAATCAATATAACTGGTAATTGTATGCTTGTGAGAGGTAATTTGGAGTTTTCAATATTGAATTGAAATTATTCTTTTGTAAAAAGAACACAGTAGTTTAAAATTTATATTTCACATACATTTTACAAAAAGAAATAGATTCTTTAGATTTTATTTTTATTTTTAATTTTACATATAAAATTACTTTTCATTTATTAATAGATAGTTAGGATATTATTTTATTTATTAAATTTTCAAATAATTTTTTTTTTTATAAAATATTATATAGTTTTTTTTCAAATACGGATTGAATAATATTAATTAATGAAGAACTGATTTTTCAAAATGACATTATGTTACATTGTAATCATAAGGGTAAGTATTTTTTGAAAAAATAATGATGTATTCTAGTTTGCTTATTAGTTCTGTATATATAAATAGTGATATTTTTAGAATGTAATTAAAGGTATTTAGAATTTATTTTATTTATTTTTTAAATAAAAATTATTGTGAATAAGAAGAAACATGTCCTAAAATTATCACAAGTGATACATTATGATAAACATGTAGAAAAGAAAGTAGAGAGCTTAAAAAATAACTTGATATAATATATCTTCAAGAAGGATTTCTTGTAATGCAATAAATATGAAAGACAATGATACTTGTAATCAATAAATATTAATGTAATAATTTTTAAGGAAATGCATTTTCTTTTAGATTCATGCAATCTATTTATATACTTTGCACGGATATAGTAAGCTAGTGAAGAAATAAACATGCATGTATGTAAATATAAACTATGCAAGAAAAATATTTTGAGGGATGCAAAAACATGCAAGCATAAAGAAACAACTCATAAATGAAAAAAAATAATGCACACATAAAATAGAAAGATATGCATGAAGAAAGAATGGACACATGAAAATGTAATGCCTATTCAAAAAATGATGCATGTACATAAAAAATATTTATGTATGAGAAAGCAATACATGCATCCAAAAAATGTCCATGTGTGAGAAAATAATGGATGTATGTTGTTGGTGTAATTAAATGTTTTGTACCTTGTCCTAGGTCATAATTACACCTTAGTTAAGTTTACTTAGGGACCACATAGGAGTTGTTGGAGAATTTCCACCTTTGGTGGACTTATCTTCTTATTACTTTATCACCTCCACCTTTCATGGACATATCATGTGATTTGGTTTCCACCTTTTGAGGTAGATCCACTATTTGTGGTGGTTATCACATTATCACCTTTCCACTTTAGGTGGAGTGATAGCTTTTCATTGTCGTCTCATGTCATAAGATTACGACACTTGTCATAATCTTATGCACTCCTATATTCTCACCTTGGCTATATAACTAAAGGGTCTCTCATTGTAAAATCAAGCAATTCCATTATCATTGACATTGAATACAGTTTATTCTTGTCATATTATTTTCTCTCTTCTTTGTGCTTTCTATTTGGGCCATAGATCTTGGCATCCTACTCACATGATATGTCCATGAAAGGTGGAGGTGATAAAATAATAAGAAGATAAGTCCACCAAAAGTGGAGATTCTCCAACAACTCCTATGTAGTCCCTAAGTAAACTTAACTAAGGTGTAATTATGACCTAGGACAAGGTACAAAATATTTAATTACACCAACACCCCCCCTTAAGTGCAACTTAGGGAGAATGTACACAAATGCAAACAATGCAAGATGGGTCCTGACAACTAGGCCATATTAGGTACCCATGTACAAATGCAATGCAATGCAATCTCTCACAAACGGAGAAAAGGAGAAAACCCAGAGGAACAAAACTCCTCTCCAAAAGAGAGATGAAATACAAGATAGAAATGCTCTCAATGATGCATGAGAAGGTAAAAACCCCATGTGAGGAAAAAGACCCCCCCATAAGAGAGAAGTAGAAGAGAGACAAGGCAGCCCCCCCTCAATGTTGAGTCCATAGATTAAACTCCTATATTCAATGGTGGGAACAGTTTTTCTAAAATTCCTCGACAACTAGATTATTAAATAGAGGATCATCAAGGTTTAGCATGCAAGAATGTGATTTATTGTACTCTAGAACCATCATTTCATTTTTATCCACTATTATCACAACATGGATTTCTTTCTCTAAGATTAAGGTTTTAAATATGGTTATTATGTCCCTAAGTCAATGAAAGGGGAAGTAGCTTCTCCCTATCCTTGATGTCATTTGAGATTAAATCATAGATCAAAAAATAAGAAAATAGGAAAAGTTATGCAAGGAAAGTCAAATAGAAATAAAAATCACCAAATTCCTTCTTAGTCTTAAATTTATTTTGAATCTTTGTTAAACTTGAAATTATATTTCTTTTCATGTATTATATGACGATTTGAAAAAAAATGAGCTTCACAATTAAATACAATACCCTAACAATATGTGCTAATAAATTATAAATTTAAATAATCTCATTCATCCTCCAACCAAATTTATATTAAATTTGTGACTGAAAATTTATTTATAAAATTATAGAATTTGAATCAATTTTTCACTAGCATATTGAAATGAATAATAAATAGTTAAACTATGAACAAAGACTAATAAAATAAACATGTACATAAAGATTGGTGGATGGAATGAAATGAAATTTAAGCATGAACTATGTATATTAATTAAGGATAGCGTTATATAGGTTGTAAATGAAACAAAAAAACATTCCCCGCAATTTATTTTATGACGTAGGATATCGATTCTTTTCTCTCGCAGTTAGTTATATAATTTTCTTATAACATTGGAAATCTGATTTTCAATATTCTTTTGGAGAGAGATCGGTAATTTTTCATGCTAGCACTTCTTCTCGAATTTATTAAACATTCAATTACCTTGGTTTTGTAATTCTATGGTCATTGTATATTTATTTCAAATAGTAGTTTGGGTTTTTTCGTGTTTAGACACAAGTATGTCCAAATATGATTCACTAGGTTAGTAATTTATTTTTGGTTGGTCGTTTTTTCATTAATTGAGATTTCAAATGTTATTTTTGTTTAAAAAAAACGATAAATTTAAAATATATATTTTCAATTAAAATTTAAAATTATTTTATTGAAAAATATATATATAACTTAAAAATAATAATGTGGGGAGGTATAATATAATATTATCAATAATAAAAAATATTTAATGTTTATATTTATTTAAAAATTAGTTAGGATTGGATTCATGATGTTCTTTTAGAAATGTTTGGAGCAATTTAGATGATAAAAATCTTCTTCCATCTGATTTTTTTAACTGCTTAGACTTTGTTGATCTTAACCCTTTTAATGTTATTTGATCTTAGTTTTAACCATGATCCAATTACACTTTGTGAATGTACCTCTCTACCACCTTCTCTTTTTATTATGAATATTGTAACATCCTTTAATCAATAAATTTAAATAAAAAATATTCATTAAAGAAACTTATAATTATTTCCTTTATTCGAAATTTATTTTATTATAAAATAATTTTAATTACTTAATTTTTATTTTATATTATATAAATTATTTTAAATAATTTTTTATTTTTTTTCAAATATATATTTTAAATAAATAAAATTGAATTAAAACTAAAAAGACTTGAGCCATACTACCTTTACTTCCTTTAGTTGGGTAGAATTTCTTTTATAATGGATGGCTTTCTAAGTTTATTCGTAGTCGATTTGAGGCATTCTATTCCAAGAGGGTTTGGATTAGGGATTTTTTTTTCCATTATTATATTGGGCACAGAGTTACTATGTTATAAAGCTTAAATTTTCATATCTAAATTGTAATAGTATTGGTTCTTAAAAATTTGATAGTTTTTCTGTATAGTTTCACTTGCTATATTTTATATAATCACTTTAAATTATTAATTGTCATGTTCATAATTTTTCGCTAGAAAATCTAATTTTTTTTTCTAATCTATAGACTAATACCATTAGTAGCTCATTGTCATTTACAATATCCTAAAAATTGATAAGAGTATTATTTAACTTATTTTTGCCAACCATTAAGAAAATCTCCCATTAGATCAATGTCCAACCATCCACTAAGGTCTAACATTAATTGGCAAGGTTATATTGATTGATGCACAAATTTTATTTTTATTTGTTATGGGTTCATATTGGATGATGCCCTTAGTCATGGTATATTTGATAGTTGATTTTACACTCTTACATACATTTGAAAGAATAAAGTTGTTAAAAGGATCCCAAAAAAAACTTCACTTAACATAATTCTTAGTACTTGATTTTTATTTTATTTTTTAAGATGCCATTATTAAATTTATTTATTTGTGATCTTGCCCTTATCTTTAGACACTTGGACTTGAGACAACCAAGTTTGTTGTTTTTCTTTTTCTTTTGGTTACTATTTTTTGACTCATTACATGTTCTTTAAGATGTACATTTGAAACCATGGTTCTAATAATTTATACAATGAATCAACCTTATAGATGATATATGAATTAGTATGTTAAATAATAATAAAACACTTCATTTTTATATTTAACTTTTTTTTTCCAATTATAATTACGCATTAGTGATGATTTGAGGTTAGCATTAGTTTCCATAAGAATTTGAAATTTAATTGGTAACATAAGTTAGATTCAACTTTAATTATAAAATTGTTTCTCTCTCCTATCATATTGAATTATAATTTAATAACAATTAAGATATTTATTTTAATGGAAAATTGAACAAAATAAAATAATTCAGATTCAACATGTACAGTTACCATATTTATCAAGACCTATTATAAATAGTTGATCTTGATAGGATTGACCATAGAATAATTATATATTAATAAATTAAATAAATTTATTATGGGGAGGTTAAATATAACTATAAGATAGTTCTTGTCTATTTAAATAATTTTAATAATATGTCTCACTTTCAAAAAAATTAAACTAAATTAAATTAGCTTTATAATTTACTTTTCCCAAATCTTTAAGTATATTTTAAGGATTAGATTTTCCTTTTATAAAAATTAAAGAAAATCAATTAAAAAGAATTCCAATTAGCTTTATAATCTACTTTCCCAAATTTTAAGTTAAGGGTTAGATTATCCTTTTTCAAAAATGAAAGAAAATCAATTAAAAAGAATTCAAATTAGCTTTATAATCTACTTTTCCAAATCTTTAAGTTAAGGATTAGATGGATAAATAAAAGAAAATCAATGAGAAAGAATTCAAATTAGCTTTTTAGTCTACTTTCCCAAATCTTTAAGTTATATTTTTAAGTTAAGGATATAATCATTCTTTTGAAAAAAAAAGTGAGAATGAGATTTTTAAAAAACAGTTTAAGAATTTATAATGGAATGGGATTTTATTTTTTTATATTGAAACAATGCGAATAATACAATAGGGGGGCAAAAAAGGTTGCCAAGAAAGAGATAACAATTACAACAAGGAAAACAATCAGGAAACAACACAAACAACTGCAAAAAATAGCAACCAACTAAGACTAAACAATAGCTGAAACTGTAACAACATGAGCCACAAACCCCACCAAGAGCACACCCAACTACCCAACTCTAAATTTCAACAATTTCTGAAGCTGTTTAGAACAACAAACATCCTTAGAATGGAGCTGCAAAATCCACCATTTGATCGCGTCCAAATGATTGTTGAACTTCATATTCTTGCCTCCCTGCAATTGAGAACATAAGAATACAATTTGCAAAATGATGTCAAAGTAAAACTGTATTATTCCTGTTTCCAAATTATCATTATGATCTACAAATACAACCAAACATCTACTTTTCCATAAATTAAAAAGAACAATCTGCCATATGGAATCAACAACAATATTATTTTGAAGAACAACACCCAAAATCGCTTCTTTCTAGCTCAAATGGTGCTCAAAAATTACAGGGAGGTAAGTAAAAACAGCCCTCCATTTCCTTTTAGCCACACAAGAGTCCCAAAAAATTTGTTTCAAGCTTTCAATATGCTTACAAAAAGGACATTTAACATCATGAATCTGCAAGTAACCCAGACGATCGCCAACTGGTAACTTACAATGCAAGAGTTTCCACACAAAGAGTTGAACCTTTGCCTTAGTTTTAGCCTGCCATATTTGAATACTCAGTTTCTTCCATGTACTTTCAGGGAACCTACACTTCCATTTCAGATTTAGCCTGGGATTTAATGGCAAATGAGGAAGCAGATTTAAATAAACTTTCTTAAGAGGAAACAAAAAAAATTGACACTTGGACAGCCACCACCAATCCTTAAAAGGATTGCAATGAAGGGGAGTACACATTTTCATGACTAGCTCGAAGGGCACCAAAGACTTAACAAAAATTATAAAAATTTTATATTTACTATTTAAACCCAGGTTAGTCTTTAGAGATTGCCAGTTGACCCACTCCCGAGCAAAAAAGTCCCACAAGTCCCCAAACTTTTGAACTCCTTTCCTAAACAATTAATACGCCAAGCGAGGAAAAGCAACCGCAAGAGGCTGGCCGTGATATTGTACCAATTTATTCCACCAGATTGACGAGAATCCGAAGTTGAATCCATGTTGAAGGGTGCTTTTCCAAACCAAAAGATTGTTGACTTGCTGCCAAGCTTTCCAAATTGAAAGAATGGTAAATGAAGATTTAAGGCTAAAGAAAGGGGCCATTAAAGTCTTGTCATCCCAACTAATAGCTTGCCATTTACCTTTGGCAGAGGCTTGAGAAATCTGAAAGCGGACCAACTTTTTCCATGGAGCATCTCCACTCACTATTCTAACAATCCATTTAGCTGCCAAGCAAATCCCTTGTGTCATTGGATCCAACAAGGCTGACCCACCTTTGGTTTTGGGTTGTATAGAATGGAGCCAAGAGGCAGATTTAAAACCTACTTTGCCACCCCAACCAGCCGATAAGAAGCTACGAACCATTCTAACCAAATCCTCATAGCTTTTTTTGGATGGCATCCAATAGGAAGAATAGTAAACATGTGAGGCCAAGAAGATTCGATTCACAACTTGAATTCTTCCAGCAAGAGACAAAAATTTGTTTCCCCAATTACACAATCTATACTTAAGTTTCTATATGTACCAGTTCCACATCTCAGAAATAGAGACCCCCATTCCAAAAGGAATGCCAAGGTACCGAGTAATTTTCCCATGTTTAATTTGCTTCCACTCTTGAGGGATCCACCGCGGGGGTGGACTAGATTGAACCATCAAATATTCAGTCTTATGGTGAGAAATTTTTGATCCAGACACTTCACAATACAAATTCAGGACTCCTAGAACAGTATTGATTTCTAACTCAAAATTTTGGATAAACAACATACTGTCATCAGCAAAGTGCGAGTTAATCACCACAGAATCATGGGGAATAGAAATACCCTTAATTAGATCCAACTGATTATATTTTTGTAGTAGGTATCCAAGTGCATCAGCAACCAACACATATAGAAATGGGGACAAGGGACAACCTTGTCTAATTGATCGCTACAAAGGGAAGACATTTGTCAACTCTTTATTAATAACTAATTGTGCATTAGCGTCATTAAACAACATCTGAACGTGGTTACATAGTTTGGGGCCAAAACCCAACCAATGTAACATCTTAATTATGAAGCTCCAACGCATTCTATCATATGCTTTATCAAAATCCAATTTGACCAAAAGAGTCTATTGGCCGGATTCTTGAGCCCATTCCATTGTTTCCCAAGCAAGAATCAAGTTGTCCAGGATGAATCTCCCACCTAGAAACCTAGTTTGTTTAGGTCTTACTATCTCTTTTACAATTGGTTCTAATCTCATCCATTGGATGAGATAAAAATATAACCCTTAGATCTATGGAATTTACAAGATAACCCTAACCAAAAGAGAAGGGAAAGAAAACTATGCCTTTGTTTATTTTCTTCTCAATCCTTTTTTGTTGCAAGTTATAGAGGATTGTTGAGGGAAGAATGTTAGTTGTTGTAGGCTTAAACCTTCCCATGCCTCCATGCTTGGTATACTCCTACCTCTAGCTAGCTAAATAATCATTATCTTTCAGATTGATTGAGAATATAGAGATTTGAATTGATTTGCATTTAATAGGCTTTATCGGTTGATACAAAAGCTATGGATTGCGTTAGAAAATTTGGTTACATAATTCAGCTAGGCGATAGCAATTGTACTTGGTAACTTTGATTTGAATGACCTTCAATTCTTCATTACAGCTACAGAGACTAATTAAATATTTTTTTATTGATATGATATTGAAAAGAAGGGCCACTTTAGCAACTAGTCGAGTATGCGGATGATTATCTGGCAGAGGGTGGATGGATTCGAAGTACTTACACATTATCTGCCATTAAAGGCTATGTGAAGATCATGCTCCCACCAACCCTATGTTCCCCTGGGTGGTTAATGCTAATTTAGTACATCCAAGCTACCCTTGATTTACATAAGATTTTATTATTATTTTCTTTTTCTTTTTACACAGTTGTACGAGTGACAAGACTTGTTGGGTCCATAGCTCTATTATTGCAAGGAAGGAGGACAACTATATTAGGGGAGAGGGTCCAGTAGTCGTGCGGGGTCCAATAGTCACGTAGTCAATTGTGATTATTCATATCAATACTAGAATGAATTAATATTATATCTTGTATATATTCATTTCACATATTAATCAAAATATTACCAAATATGTGACATTATGGGACCAATAGTTGTTCAACTATTGGTTCATTTGTGTTAAATATAAAAGCTAGAGATAACAAAGATTTATGGTTACCAATAGGTATTTGGTCCATTTGGGTTGCATATAAGTTTTATTTTAAATAAAAATATAATATTCTGCAAGCAACAAGTGATTATTTTTAGTTCGACTACTAGGGGTAACATGATTAAGTTTTGGTCGAATCTTTAAAAAGTCAAATTTTGGACACTTCTCATAGATGTGTCGATGTGGCAAGTTACATGATGAGTCACACCTCCAAACCTTAGTTATATATCAATAAGAAGCTAGTCCACATTTAAAAAAAATTGAAGGTCCTACGAAATTCCAATCAATCGCTACGTGTTGACGAAGTTAGCCCACACGACTACTGGCCCCTCTCCCCTACTTCAGTCATCAACTTCATCATACTCTTTTTATGACCGATTGTGAGAAGTTGCAATTCAAATCTCCACCTTACCTACTTATGCAAGTTTGGTAAGATTTTCCAGAGGAGGAAATGACAACTTGCTTGACTGGATTAGTAGATCTCCTCATCGGTACAATGTTCCAGCCATAAATGTGAATGAAAGCCCCTCATTATTTTACCTGTGTATGCCTTTGTGCTTGCATATGGATAGCTCCTGAAATCACATTCTTTGAAGGCTTTATCAATTGATTTCTAGGCGTATTGGCATGTGGGAGATTTGTGGTGCGAAGATCAACCCTTTTTTTTTTGTGCGGCAGGGGATGCTATGATTGCAGTTATATTTGATACCTGGTCTCTGTAATACCAATCATTTGTTTTTCCTTTTACCTCTGCTAGTAATCTCTACACCGGTGGTATAAAAAATATTTGAAGAATTAAGCACATAGTTTATTCATTTATTTATATATTTACCTCTTGTTAAGACTCGTTAGCTTTGAGATATAGATTCTAGGATGGATATAAAGTTACAGGAACTTATCATTTTATTTTCTGTTCACTTGCAATCTCTGAAGCCATCGTGCTCCCATTCTAACAGGTGCCAATAATGCTAAAGTTAACTGACTCAACCACAGATGGGTGCAAGCAGAGATTCCTATTTAATAGATATAATATATATTAATAAGGATATAAATCTAACAGAGAATCACATTTTCTCTTCCGCTTATTATTGCAGCCACGGAGGATTTGAATAGCAAAAATCAATATTTAAAACTTCCCTTTGTAAGCATATAATTAAAAATATTGCCTGCTGCATTGAGGGAGAGGTGAGCCCTTTTGGGGAGACTGTCAGCCTCCCAAGAGGTTCGTGAATCCCCTGCAGGGCCGCAGCCCCATGGGGTTGAGTCCCCATAGGTCTCGCCCCTGTGCAGGCCCTCATGCATTTTTTTTCATATATTTATTTATTTTAAAAGTTTTCTTTTATTTCGAAAGGGTTCTTGCCATTTCTTTGTTCCAACAAAAACTGTCTTAAAATAATGTTTAGTTTTTAAAGGAGCTTGAAATCGGTAGTTTACAGTCCTAGTGGTTTGGAAGCAAATAATATTTACTTATTCTATTTCAGATAGATTCTCGTATTTATCCCATCCTACAACTCTTAAATTGGTATTCTTTCTTTACATATCCTAGCAGACACCTTCCAATTTATAATATAGGTGTACATTAAATTTTACTATATTTTAATTTTATCATATATTTAAATTAGTCAATATGCAACAAAAACAATTTATATGATGTTTTACTTTTATTAACAATTTTACTATTCTCAACTTAACTCCTGATTTAAAATAAAGGAGTAAAGAGTAATATCTGTTTAAGTTTTTACAAATAGACCAAAAGAAAATGTGGAGTTCTCTTTAGAATATATTCAGCCCTATCTTTATAATTTTCCTGTTTCTAATTGATAAAATTATTATTTTCCCAATCCATCATCATGTTGCAATATACTAGCTATAAATAGAATAAATCTTTAACTTTGATTCTATCATGCTCTTGTTCCCCTTTTTCTGCCAACATTACATTAAGTTTTATTTTTATAAAAAAAAGTGTTATGTTTCCTTCATTCTACCAACAAAATCCTCAAGTATAGATAACTAGCAGTTGTATGCACAGTCATGCAATGATCAGCTGATAGGGACTTGTTTTAGCAGTGGAGGTTAGTTTATAGTAGGAGGTTTATCACGGATAATATTCGTCGAGTATAAAGCACTTAAATTTGGTGAAGAGATTATTTTATATCTCTACATTTGATTGGAGCACTCGACAACATTTTAAACCCCATGTTATACTCCACTTCTTTATTTTTATATGACAGGCAATGTATGGGAGATTAGGAACCATCTGGATAAAACGGTAAATTAATCTTTTCGTTTCCGCATCAATTATTTTTAGTTGGAAATGGATTATGGAAATATAAAATAAAATAAAACCGCAAGGCATCTTCATTATTTACAATGTATAAATTAATTGTAATCTCAAGCAATTAATCATCAATAATTTTAATAACAATAATTCTTTTAAAATGATTTCAATTAATAATATAAGGAAAATGATTTTTTATTTTTTTAAATCTTAATAAATTAAATCTGGCAAATTAAATACACTTTCGATTTTCAAATAATTAGTTTTGTTAATAACAATAATTTCTCTCCAAAATTTAAGGTACGATATAATTTTATATGTATTTTAGTTTAATAGTTGTTAGGTATAAATGTACATCTATATTTGACGTTTTTGTTGAGGTTAATCAATAAATCGATTAATTATTATTTAATTATCTTAAAATAAGGCAATGCATGTGAAATTAACAACCATTTGCATAAAAGAGGAAATTGATCTTTGAATTTTTTGCCTAGGTTAATCAATGTATTGATTGATTATTATTTAATTATCTTAAGATAACGCAATGCATAGAAGATTAAGAACCATTTGCATAAAACGGGAAATTGATCTTTGCATTTCGACATCAATATTTTTTAGTTGAAAATTCATTATGAATTAGAATCTTAAGAAATTAAACATGAATAACTTATTTCCTTATCAAGTTTGAATATATAATAATGGCAATAAGAATAGTTTAAAAAAATATATTTTAGTTAATAATTTTACAAGAATGGTTTTTGAAGAAAAAATTTCTTAATAAATTACATTTGAAAAATTAAATACAAATTATATTTTTAAACAATTAGTTTTCTTACTAATAATGAGTTTTCTCCAAAATAGTAATTTTCTATGTATTTTTCGTTTTATAGTTGTTAGGCCTAGATGCACATCTATATATGATGTTTTTGTCTAGGTTAATCAATGGCTTGATTGATTATTGTTTAATATTTGAAGATAAATATGGATACTAGTACATGGAAAACTTCAAGTTCTAGATTAAATAATATTTATAAAAAGTACGGAATATTAAAGAATTTTTTTTTAAAGAGTTAATAGTGATCCCCTTTAATTACTATTATTGAATAAAAAATAAAAACTTCAAAGAAGTTAGTCCATAAATTTAGGTATTGAATATTTGTTGCAATGCTTGTGTGATAGTAGAAAATTAATTACTTTCATGTTATTTGTTGTGATTATTTCTTATTTGAATATTAGTTATGATGGTCATCACCAATGATTTTTTCAAAAAAGAAAGATCTTTAATATAAAAATACTTTTTATAAATAGTATTTAGTCCATAATGTTGTAAATAAAAGCATTATTATCCATGAGGTTTATGGGGTAGTAGTAGTATACTAAAATGGTCACAAGCAAAAAGGATTCAAAATTAGTCAATTAAAAGGAAATTAAAAGTTAAAAATATGAAGTTTTGATTGATTGATTCTAGTAAAAAGATGTTCTATAATTGGTGTATGAACAAAAGTAGGAGCAGTTAGTTAAACCACAATAATAAATGGATGGTCAAATAGAATGACAACAAATAACAGTTAGAGAGGAAAGATGTGCATAGTCCAATTGAAAACTAACTTATAGCATCTTTGATGGAAAATAAATAAAAAAAGCTTACGGGAGGAAGTATGTGATGGTAGCACACACATTTTGAAAAGTTAGAATAATTGAATTAAAAGGTATGTCTTGTTTTGTGGGAAAACAATGATTTATTAGACTTGAGAAAAGATAGTGTACTGGACTCATTGGAAAAAAAAAAGGAAGCATTAAAAGTAACTAAGTATATGTGCAAGACCAATAAATACAATGTGAAACCAAAAAAAATTAATGGTATTTACATTTGGTTCACAAAATATATTTATTGATATGTTAACATTATATAGTTGGGAGCGAGGAACTTTCTTTTTGTTGGAGCACTTGAGACGAAGTAGACGTATACACAACACATGATTGACATAATCACCATATGCAAGATTCGAGGCATGGTAACCAAAGCACTCTTGGGCTGTAGGAGATGTAGTAAGAAGTGTTGTAAAATCCATGGCAAATAGTACAACTTATAATTTTCCAGCAAACACGTTGAATTATAAAGTTATGACAAATGCCACAAGTTTTATAAAATTTCCCTGCATTCCTGTAGGCCAAAGTAGCTGATTTTGTGTCTCCATACCCACAGTTATTAATGAAATATGTGCTTCATAAATATTTTTCCAATAAACTATATATTCAATGACTACAATTACCCAGATATGCACCTACAAAAGCAACAGGCTCATCAACACAAAAAATTTACATGTTTATGAATTACATAGGATGTCATTGACTACGTTGGTTTGTCTATTTGGATCAGTACATTCCTGGAAGAATTAAATTCTATTGAAAAGAAAGCAAGAGAAGTAATTATTAATATTTACAATTGGTTCACCAAATCTATGTATTGATAATGGAAATTTTTTGTACTTACAAATACTATTGGTGCTCAACAAGAGTGAACAACTTTGGATGAACTTGTTGGACCATGAAAGAATTTGAAATAGACAATTTACAATACACTATTTTTCTTCAATGTCTATGGTATCTATGCAACATTATGAAGGAAAAAATATAGATTAGAACAAAAGAGGTTACCATTACTTTTTCTAAATCGGAAGAGAGAAAATAGAACATTTTGAATACATGGGATCCTAGTAAACAATTGTGTATAAGTAATCTATTGAAAAAGTTGAAAAGAGAGCTATGGAAAGAATGAAAAATACAATCGATAGAGTAGAGTATGATTTTGGTGGACAAGTAGATGTGAGAATTTGTGTGTTCAAGTATATAAGAAACAACAAACATATGATGATAGAATCCAAAAACACTAAACCCACGCTCATTCTCCTCTCTACCATATTGGCATCATGAAGCCTCATGGGCTCTAGCCAAACCCCTGAGCAAGCAAGACAGGTAAGGTCCATGGAAAATCTCAAGGACTCTTATCATATATCACACAATAACAATAATCTATTGAAAAAGTTGAAAAGAGAGCTATGGAAACAATGACAAATACAATGGATAGTCTAATAGAGTATGTTTTTGGTGGACAAGTAGATGTGAGAATTTGTGTGTTCAAGTATATAAGAAGCAACAAACATATGATGATAGTAGACAAAAACAATAAACCCACACTCATTCTCCTCACTACCATATTGGCATCATGAAGCCTCGTGGGCTCTAGCCAAACCCCTGAGCAAGCAAGAGAGGTAAGGTCCATGGAAAACCTCAAGGACTCTTATCATATATCACACAATAACAAAAATAGAGAAATTCTAAAACAACTATTAGGAAAACACTTAAGAATAAGAAGTAAGTGATAGATGGTCGGGAACACACATTAAATAGGTTGATAAAAGGAAAGTAATGTAGGTAGCAGTTCGGTTGTTAATTGAAGATTCGAGCTACTTTATATGGCACTAAATATTATAGACAAATAGAGAAGTTGTAAAAGAGATGTTAGCAAAATAGTCAAGAAGTATAAAGTATGGAAAATAAAAAAGGAAAACTACGATAAATAGCAGATTGTTATCGAAAACTAGGAGAAATGAACAGTGTGATACATATTGAAACAAGCAATTTGTGTAACAGTTGGCTTGTGAATTGAAGATTTGATCTACATTATTTGGTACTAAATATGATAGGAAGAAAGGGGAATTGTAAAAGAGCTATTAGGAAAATAGTTAAAAAAATAAAATGGCAAAAGATGTGAACAATAAATTAATCACTCCAACATATCTTATACAATTTCTCTACTTGTCTTCAATATTTATTAGAAAATAATGTAGCTTGAATGTTGTATTGATGTGTTTAATGATATTATTTTTTTCTCATCTGTTTGAACGGGAAAGCCACCCACAAAGCTTCACTCCGCACACTATAAAGACTGTATAATGACTAAAAAGGTGCATAAAGATGCTCAGAGATAGCTATTCATACAAGAGAAGCAATCTATGTAATAGTCAAGCTGTCAATTGAAAATTGGAAGTACATTATTTTGTAGTAACCGCACAGTAAATAGAACTTGTGAAGGCAATGGGTAGTCATAATCTGTGCAAAATGGCTATAAGTCCATGGAGTTAACTAGGGATTCTAGTTACATTACTTGGTACTAAATATTATAGAGAAATAGAGGAGACTTGTCCATGGTTTTTTATGATGGCGTGGAGCTTACCCCTTAAACAAAGTATGTTGCTAAATGTCCCTCATTGGTTAATAAGAATTGCAAAAAAATAATGAATTTAGAATTGACAACGGAATTGCTACATGGATTGCTTGTCTTGTATCAATATGTTGCATAATATTATTTTTTCCTCATTTATTTGAAGGTCCATGTAATCAATTATTCTATTGTTCTTGTAAGAAGGATTGTTTTCAAATTTTCAAATTCTAAAATTTTTGTTGTGGTTATTTTGTTTGGATGGAACATGTTATATGTGTTGTATCAAAATGTTTCAAGATATTTTTTTTTCTCATTTGTTTGAAGTTTGCGATAACAAAATGTTCTTCATGATATTGTTTTTTTCAATTGCCCATAACAAACTGTTCATTATCATAGTTTGTCTCTTCTATGCTCCATATTTTAAAGTTGATTTACAACCATCTATTTTTTTATGTGGTTCTTAAGTATTTTCCTAATAGCTCTTTACAATTTACCTATTTGTCTATAGTGTAGCTTGAATTTAGAATTGAGAAGTCAACCCTTAGATAGATTTTTCATGTTGTATCAATTAGGAAAACAGACAAGAGTCACAGGTAAATGATAGATGATACAAAAACATACACACGCCAGAGAAATTGAAGGGAGGGCAAAGGTTTTTGTGCATCAATCATTTACGCATGATTGTGACATGTTATTCCAATACCTTGTACAATTGATATGTAGGCTACTTGCCTTGTAACAATATGCTCCATTGCACAACAAAGGAAGGATGCATTAACCCTTGCATGGGAAAACACTTAGCATGCTCTCTCCGCACAATGAGGCAAGCAACTCAACCATCGCCAATCCTTCTTTCCAATTTCATTTTTTGTCTATAATATTAAATACTCAATATGTGTTATTCGAACACCTCTTATACAATTAGTCTTTTTGTCTTCAATATATGTATATGTATCCGTCTATGTTTCCAAGCATTGATTTTCACATACAATTCACATTGTATGTAAATATATATATATATATATGTGTGTGTATATATATATAAAGACACACATATATATAAATATACACATATATATATATTTATATATATATATGTAATTAGTATTTTTGTCTTCAATATATATATATGTATATGTATATGTCTATGTTTTTGAAAAGGAAAAAATAGGTTTTACAGGGACCTGAAACCACAAAGTTAAAACATCAAAAGATAGAGCAAAACAAGTCCAGACAAATAGACAGCTGTCCCAAAAAGGAAACGACAGCACAAAGAGACAACAGGGTCCAAAAAAAGGACCGCCAAAAAGCCAGAAACAAACACTACCGCACTACTCCAAGGTGTTCATCAACTCCTCGGTATCGTTTTCAACATCCTTCATATCCTATAACCCCTGCTTCAGAATTTGAACCATATGTGAAGAAATCGGGATCTTCCTCTTCATATTAGCCCGGGTGCGAGTCGAAATCCCATCAACAACAGATCTGCTGCAACCTCTGTCCGCATCCAAAACCACAACCAGCGAGCCCTTTTGATTTTTTTCGAGCTTTTCCACCATAGCATTGATGATAATGGTGTTATGCCTCGCAATTTTGTGATTATTCTCCACAGTGGCCCTAATATTTTGGCCAATCTTGGACAAATTACACTCAAGCCTAGTCAATCTTTCCTCCTACGAATGTTGTCTTTTCCTTGGTAAGGGGGTTTCCTATCCTTCATTCTCATTATGACTCCAACTAATCTTCTGCTCCAAATCCAAGACTCTGTTGCTGAGATCTCTATTACGGCCTTTCAAATCCCAGACTTCCTTCTGGGTCCACTTGAAAATAGTGAAAAGGCCATCCGTACTTTTTTCTGCCACACTCATAATGTCCTCGATCATAAGCTTATTTAGGGCAGAATCAATTTCATCTTGATTAGGGGAATCATTAGGGGTATTCCCAAAACCACCAGCCGCAGGGGCACCAGGGGCCGACTCTTTGCTGACCATAGGTTTATCATAAAGATTTTCCATAGAATTCCCAGAGTATGAGACTAATTTTGTAACTGAGGTACCTTTAAAACTAGAGACCAAACCTGGGGTAGGGTAGCCAAGAGACAATTGGGGATTAAGACAAGGTAACGAGGCAAAACTCAGGATAGGGCAATCATGCGAAGGCTGCAGATTAGGACATGAAGGCGGAGCAAAATCCATAAGGTCATTTCGACAAGATAGGGGCTGGGGAGCACTGGTATTAGGACCAATAGGGGCACAAGCAGGATGGGCCATGGGGTCGTTCACCCTGCTACTTTCAGTATCCTCATCATCCAAATCCCCAATATCAACAATTTTAGGCAAAGAAGGTAAATTTTGAAAATGCTCATAGATGAGCCTGACAAGACCAGGGTGGATAATAGAAGTCCTCCTAGGGTTTCTTTCAACTTCATCAAGGCAATTCTTCAAAGAAGAGAATAAGTAAAAAGGCAAAGAGATACGAACCTTGTGACGGAAATGGTTTAGAATGGAAAAGTGATAACCATACACCTTGGTGAAGCGCCCGTCAACTGTCATATACTCCATTATTACTCTTAAAACTTTCCTCCAGATCGATTTAATGGACTCCACATCAAAGTAGCTATTGGAAACCTTAACCAATTTAACCTTCTCCTTGTCTTTTTTAGGAAATCTTATGACCACTTCATCAGAGAACCGACAATCTCGATAAAATTTCACTCCCTCAGTCGCAAGACCAGTAATCTCACCAATAATTTCCTCATTCAACTTAACATTCCTTCGAAACAACACAATCTCACCATTTTTCCAATTTTTGGCAAAATAGTCCAGCATCCTCTCGTCAAAACCATGGAGCTTTTCCAGAAACGGGACTAAACCTCCCTTTTCAATTCTTTCCCAAGCTTTAGCATTCTTTCTATGCTCTTGAAAGCAGCTCGGCTCCACATGTTTTCTCTTTCCCCCCATCTTCAAAGCTCTATTATACCACACCCTACAGTTGCTCTGGGTCCCGTTTAAGCATATTTTACCAAACACCTAGAAAGCGTGCCAGAGACTCTTCTTGAAAAAGAAAATGACGTCGGTCCCATCAAATCTAATGAAATCGACGTACCTAATCTTTATCCTCTTCATCATGATGAAGACAAGCTTCTCTTCCATGCAATGAATCATAATAAATTAGCGCTTTCACCTCAGAATGGAGGTAGTCATTCTTCCTCCACGTGTTTTCCCCGCTTCGCTTAACCCCTTCATTGGTGAAATAATCAACCACCTTATTGGCTTCTCTATAGGCGTGGGACACTTTCACTTTATCGAATTTACTTAATAAGATTATTGTATCTTCAATCCACTTTTTAATGGTCCACAAGGGAGGGGTAAGCCCAAGAATGCAATTTATTATATTAATTGAATCACCCTCCAACCAAAGACATTTCGTGTTCATCTTGAAAGCTAAGTTAACCGCATGATAAGCCCCAACAGCTTCCGCAACATGATTAGTTTGGGTGCTGATGTCCACAGCAAAAGCCGCAATAAAAGCCCCCGAGTTGTCCCTTAAAACACACCCACTACCAACTTTCCCAAGGTTGCCTTTAGTAACACCATCAAAATTGGCTTTCAACCAACCCAAGGGCGGCAAAGACCAACATGCATTCTCCCTCCCACAAACATCAGGTGTGGGGACATTTAGCCTTGCTAATTTAGAATTCCACTTTTCAGCCGTAGCAATATTGAAAGGAGACCAATTAGCTTTATCAACCATTTTTCTTGGGATTAAAGATAAATTTTCCTTTATAGCCCTTACGATTTTTTCATGCAAGTCCCCCTCCGACTTCTCTATATCCCTAAACACTCTGTTGTTCCTTTCCTTCCAAATATTCCATGACACAAAAGGTAGAACAAAAGACCAGAGCTTTCACACAAAAGGATTTTTTGAAGGAGCTTTCCATTGCAAGAAAAAGTCTTTGACAGAAGCAGGGGAAACCTAAACCAAATCAAGAAGCTCAAAAATTTTACCCCAAATGTGTGAAACAAAAGGGCAATGAAGAAAAAGATGATTAACAGTCTCAGCATCGTTCCTGCACATGTAGCACCTATTAGGTAATTGAATTCCTCTTTTTCCAAGATTGTCCACAGTGAGAATCTTATTTTGTAGCATTATCCAATAGAAAATATTGATTTTAGGAATCAGGTGATTAATCCAAGCTTTAGCCTAGAAGGGCGGAGGCCCCATCGAACTAGCTAGCATAGAAGTAGTAGAAGAAACTGAAAAAATGCCAGATGGATTGTCTAACCAAATAGCAAGATCATCCACTTGGTATTGAGCTAGTCTTAGGGCCCTGAAGGCCGACTGAACCAGGCTAAGATCTTGACTGATGGTCTTCAAATCAACCCAACCCCCATTCCTCCAATAATCTTTAACTAAGACCCCAAATTCCCTTTTACAATCATCCATCCATTTACTGAATTTCTCATCTTTGATTAAGGGATCATTGAAAAGCCATCTGTCTTCCCAAAACCTAACATAATTTCATTTTCCAACCAGCCAACCAGTTCCCATTTCCAACACCTTTCTACCTCTGCTCATATCATTCCAACAAACAAACCCACGAGGTAAAAAAGAAGAATTTATAACCTCATTAAGAGACTCACAGTTACTAAAATATTTGGATTTTAAGGTATCTTGACATTCACCTCTCAAAGTAAGAGTTCTCCAAAGCTATTTAGCAAGAAGGGCCAAATTCAGCACTTTAATTTTTCTTAAGCCTAGGCCCCCTCTCGATTTAGGTCTACAAACCATATCCCATCCAACGAGTGGAATTCTCGTCTTATACTCCACACCAAACCAGAGAAACCTTTTTTGAATTTTTTCAATGGCCTCAACATATTTAGCAGGAATTTTAAATAAGATAAGAGCATACACAGGGAGATTTTTGCAAGGATGCCTTTAGAAGCTGGATTTTTCCAGCTTGACTGAGAAGAGCTCCTTTCCACCCCGACAGCTTCTTATTGAATTTTTCAACCAGAGAGATCCAGAACGAATCCAAGGGTTTAATGCAAAGAGGAAAACCAAGATAGGTTGACGGAAGGGGCTCAATCCGGCATCCAAGAATCCGAGCAAGTTTAACTTGTCTATGCTCCGGAGTATTGAGGAAGAAAATTGAACTCTTAGCCCTATTAACAACTTTCCCAGAAGTAGATTCATAAAGATTTAGAATTCTTTTGAAAGTCTTAGTTTCAGCAATAGTAGATCTTCCCATGAGAATAGTGTCATCAACAAATTGTTGGTGGGAACAGGTTAGAAGAGAAGAGGAAGGTCTTAAACCAGCAAGGGATCTTTGATCAATAAGCTTTTTAATATTTCTTCCCAAACTCTCAGCCAAAATAGTAAACAGAATAGGAGAGATAGGATCTCCCTATCTGAGGCCTCTGGAAGTCTGAAAAAACCTCGAAGGTGAACCGTTCACAATGACAGAAGAAATAACTATCGAAACTAGCTGGTTCACCATCTGAATGACTCTGTTATTAAAACCAAACTTGGCTAGGATTTTAAATAAAAAATTCCACTCAACCCAATCATAGGCTTTGGAAATGTCCAATTTAAGAATGAACCCTTCAGTCTTCGAAACCATTAAAGAATGTAAATTCTCATGAACAGTAATAACAGAGTCTAAAATGTACCTACCTGGCACAAAACCATTCTGCTGCAGAGCAATCATTTAAGGAAGCACATAAAGCAATCTTGTAGTTAAAACCTTCGAAATAATTTTATAGATAGAATTGCATAGGTTGATTGGCCGAAAAGCTTGAAACTCCGAAGCCCCGGGTTTTTTTGGAATAAGGACCACAAAAGTAGCATTAAGTTCTTTCAAAAGACATCTTGATCCAAAGAATTCCTTGACAGCATTCTCAACATCCACCTCAACAATTTCCCAGAACACTTGGAAGAAGAATAAGGGAAAACCATCTAGTCCTGGAGCTTTGTTGCAATCAAAAGAGAAAACAGCTTTCGTAATTTCAGCCTTGGAAGGAATAGCAGTGAGCATAGAATTTTCATTGTGATCAATCACCTGGGGTATAGCCTCAATCAAGGAATCTTGAGCTTTAGGATTAATCTCTCCATTACAAGAAAGAAGGTTGCTGAAAAAAAGGACAACCTGTTTCTTAAAATCATCTTCCTCCTCAAACCTCATCCCATTAACATCAATGTGAGTGATTCTGTTAGTAGCCCTATGTTTCGAATTAGACAGATGAAAAAATCTGGTGTTCCTATCTCTCTCAATCAACCAAGACACCCTAGATCTTTGCCGCCAAAAAACTTCCTCTTTAGCAATGATGTCATGCAATTGAATGAGAAGTTCATTTTCCTTTTCTCTATAATTATCAATGTACCCCCATTTCTAGATTTTAGCCTGGATCTCCTGAATTTTACCCTGAATTTCCATCTTAGTTCCAAAAATATTCCCAAAGGCATCCTTTTTCCATCTTCTCAAATTTAATTTCACTTCCTTTAATTTTTTAGCAATCCCGAACATAGTTGTGCCAGTAATATCAATATTCCACCATCTACTAATTTCCTCAAAAATTCGAGGATGAGATAGCTAGAATTTTTTGAATCTGAAAGGGGAGTTCTTTTTCACCTTAGTAGGATCCGCCATTAAAAAAATGGGAAAACGATCAGATCCAACCCTTGATAAGGCTCTCAAAGCACAAAAATCGTCTATAAACCATTGACCAGAAACAAGGGCCCTATCGAGTCTCACTTGGATCAGGTCAGGACCTAACCTCCTATTAGTCCAGGTATAAGAAGCACCTTGCAGGTCAAGGTCTATCAAGGCATTACTGTTAATGAAGTCGAAGAGACCAGAAATACTATCCCAATTAATTTGAGAACCCCCAAATTTTTTATCATTCAGGAGAGGAGTATTGAAGTCTCCCATGACCACCCAGTGCTCATTAGCAAAACATTTTCGAAAACCAGACAACTCACACCAAAAGGAATTTCTAGCATTCTTACAATTCAGGGCATATATATTGGATTGAATCCAGCAAAAATTGTCTCTTATGTGGGTAAATCTAGTGGCCACTAAATTACCATTCTCCATTAAGGGCTCACCTTTAATAAACAACGTGTTCCAAAAAGTAACAATTCCCCCTGAGGCACCCGTAGAACTATTTCCATGAGCCCCACAACTCTGAAATTTTTTAAAGCATTCTACTTTATCTTTAGGCATTTTTGTTTCTTGAACAAGAAGAATATCAGGTTTGTGGTCCCTAACAAAATTTTGCAAAACATCCTTTTTATGACAGCTATTTAGCCCTCTTATATTCCATGACATGATTTTCATTTCTTACCTAGGGATTGAAGTATCTCCAGGATGGTCATTTGGATCCCATCCACAATATCCTGAAGGCTTCCTTGTTCCCTTTGCCATTTTTCTGATCTCCTTCCCTGGTAAGGCTTAGTATTCCCATAGTCTGCCTTGGCCCTAGTTCTGGTGATCATTCCACTTGAGGTTTCCACCCTCTTTTTTTTTTCCTTCTTTGACCTTGAATGTGAAATAACCTCCTCCCATTCAGTCTCATCTTGGCTTTCCAGCTCTCTTCCTAAATCCCAACCCTTCTCAGGAAACAACCTTTGATCCCAAGGAAGGGTATCCATTAAGCCATTCTTGGCTTCTGAAGTATTGACATTAGGTTTTCATTTCCACACTTTGGTTCTCATAAGTTTCCCTCACAACTTCCAAAGTGGCGTTTTCCATTTCCTGTTCCCCTTTTGAGCAAGGGTCATCAACATGAAAGTGAGAAGAGATAGGTATTCCTATCTCCAGGGACAAGCCCATAATGGGTATTTCCTCCAGACCAGGCACATTCATACTACTAGCCATCACCAAAGGTGAAGGCGAAACAAAACCCGTTTCTTCACCTCTTATTTCAGCCTTCTTCTGAGTATCCCGGACTCCCTCCACAGAATTAGTTTCTTCCTTTCTATCCACTTGTGGTGAAATCAAGTATTTAGGATCCTTAGGATCTGAAGAGCAAGTGCTATCTAAACTAGGGCAAGCATCCTTTTGCGAACATCCATGGTTCTCCTTCAAATCTTGAGCAAAAGTGTCTTTCAAGATTCTCCTTTGCACCTAGGACAAAAATTTGTTTCTCCTCAGATTTTTTTCTCCAAACATTCTTAGGGTTGGCAACTTTCTCTTTTTCACTTTTATTATTAATCGGGCACTTTTTCGCCCAATGCCCAGACTTTCAGCATTTAAAGCAAACAGAGGGTGTGGACTCGAATTCAATAGCTTGCTTCCAAACCCCTAGCTTGGATTGGATGTCAATCGAAGAAGGGAGTTCAACATTTTGAGAAACCCCAACACAGATTATAGCAAAGACCAAACACTTTCTAGCTGCGGTCATTGAGTCAATGGACAAAAGCTCTCCAAAAGAACTAGAAATCCCATTGAAAATGTTCGTATTCCAATACTCCAAAGGAACACTGGGCAATCTAGCCCAGATCAGCACCATTTCAAATATGGAGTCAGACAAATCAACCCTAGAAGACCACTTCTTCTGGGCCAAAGAAGAATTTCTGATAACCCAGGGGTCACTGCTCCTTACAGCCCTGGAGTCCTCTTTGCAAGTGAACTGAAAGGCAAAAAAGCCTCTAGGGAGTGCCACCACCGAAACCAATCCACTGGTTTTCCATTTCTTCTTAACAAACTCCCTTACAACTTCAATATTAGGTCTAGGACCCAAAAATTTTCCAACCAAAACATTCTCCATCTTTGCAATATTATGGTCTATGATTTCATCCGGCACAGAAATAGAAAACTTTCCAGACCCCGGGTCAGAAATAATACACATAGGGGGAAAAGATGATGTGTCATTTGGCATAACACCAAACAACGCAGACCACGTTTTACCCTTTTCATCCCCTTTTTCCGACATTTCCACGGCAGCCTTGGATTCTGAAATTCCATCCTTTCCACCTGGGTCCACCTGGAAATTTTCGTGGACGTCCTTTTCGACAGAGCCTGACTTACCTTTCTCAGAACTCGAAGATGTTCCCGCATTCGCCTAAGATTCCTCTGAACCCTTGCCCACTCCATTGATCGAAGATTCAAAACCAGACTTTTCCCGCTCGCTCGCTCCCATCCTGAAATTCCTTTATATGTATATGTCTATATTTCCAAGGAATGATTTTCACATATAGTTCACATTGTATGTATATATATACATATATGTGTACATATATATGTACATGTATGTGTTTATATATACATGTATGTGTATATATATATACACATATATGCACTATTGATGGTGTCTAAGAAGGACAAGCTGCATTGGATCAAATTCTTTGATCATGGAAGAACTTCAAATAGACAGTTTACAATAGACTAATTTTGTTGAATGTCTATTGTGTCTATGCAACATTATAAACGAAACAATATAGATATACAATAATAGAGGTTAGCACCATCTATTCTAAATTGAAAGAGATAAGATGGAAAAATTTGAGTACACGCCATGTTGGTAAACAATTGTTAATAAGGGACCTATTTGGGAACTTGGAAAGGGAGTTGTGGAAACAATTGCAAATGCAATCGATAGAATAGAGTATGTTTTTCACTGGCAAGCACGTTGGAGGATTTGTGTGTCCATGTATATAACTAGGTAAGAGTATATGACAGGTGAATGCATAATCTCTTAACATATGGTCAGTATCCTCCCTACCATATTCACATCATAAAGCCTTGTGGGGTCTACCGAAACCCCCGAGCAAGAAACACACACTTCTTATAAATATTATTGAGAAAAAGGGAAATGGTATTGAATTAATTGAAACATAGAGAGATGCATATACGTTCGTATATATATATATATATATTTGTATGTATTGAAATGCCCCTTACATATTTAAAAATATACATATAGCCAGAAATATATATCCATATATATAGACCAAAACCACTATGGCACATTTCACAATGCAACAGTAATCTATATATACACATGTATGTCTAAATAGTTGTGTATGCTATCTTTATTTTTATTTATGTAGATTTTAATATACACAAAGTTAAAAATAGCATAAATTTTCAAAAATTTGAGAGTCAAAATCAGTTCTTGTTAGAGAAAGAATAAAATAAGAAACTCCTAAAGTGCCATGCCAAGCAAAAAAAATAACACAAGGAGACAATTCTTAATTAAATGCTTTGCTATATTTGTCTTCAATATATATATGCATATATGTGTCTGTGTATGTTTCAAAGAATTGATTTCCACATACTGTTCACAATCTACACCGTCGTCTTTGTAAGGATTTAAAGTTAAATCAATTAGAAAGATACCAAGGAAGTAATTGTACAAAATGTGTATAACACCACAGGGCCAATTGAAAATTAGAGCTACATTACCTGGCACTAAATATTATACACAAATAGAGAAACTCTAAGACAATTATTATAATAACACTTAACTACTTTCATACTAAGCCTCTGCATATATATATATGCAATCACCCCTATATTAAACTGCAATTGGTCCTATGTTAATGGGTATACCACCAAAGATGCTTATATGTTTGAAGTTTTCCATTCATCACACATGATCGAAAACCTAGACTAAACATATTCATACAAGAGAAGCAATCTGTGCAAGAGTTGGATTGTTAATTCAAAATTTGAGCTACATTCTTTGGCACCAAAACCACATTAAATAGAACTCGTAAAGCCAATAAGTAGGAATAACCTGTACAAAATTCCTATAATGCCGCAGACTTAATCGATAAAATTCGAGCTACATTCCCTGGCACTAAATATTCTAGACAAATAGAGAAATTACAAAAGAGTTATTACACAACCATTAACATTTGATTCTAAAGTCTTATTCTAATACATCTTGCAACTGTTACCGAGATTGCTTGTCTTGCACCAATATGTTCCATGATACTCTTTTTCCCTCAACTGTTTCAAGCTCATTATAACAAACTCTTAATTGTCATAGTTATTTTGTGTGGATGGAACATGTTATATGTGTTCTATCAATATGTTCCATGATATTTATTTCCCCTCATTTTTTTGTAGCATCCCATGACAATTTGTTCTTCATGGCACTCTTCTTTCAAAATCCATATAGCAAATTGTTTGTTCTTGTAGTTTCCCTCTTATATGCTGCATATTTTAAAATTCTATTTAATGTGGCTTTTCTGTATAATATTCAACACCAAATAAGTGACATTCTAATACCTATTATATAAGTGGAAATACACTTAGTAATCACAGGAAAAGAACAGATGGTCGGAAACCCACATTAAATAGACTTCAACACCATGAAGAATAGGACAACTGACCTAGACAGTAATGAACAGTTTGTTATAGGCAAGTGGATATTCATGATATTCTTCTTTTTAGTTCCCCATAACAAATTGTTCATTATCATAGTTTTTCTCTTCTTTTCTCCATATCTTAAAGTTCTATTTAATGTAGTTTTCACAACATCAGTCATTTTCCTCTCATTCTTAGGTGTTTTCGTAATAGGTCTTTTCCAATTTTTCTTCTCCTATTCTATGAATATATTTCAAGGTATTGTTTCTTTCACAACTATTTGGAGTTTCCGTTAGCAAAGTGTTCTTCATGAAATTCTTATTTCCTGTCCCCCATACCAAACTGTTCATTATCGTATTGTGCTTGTTCTATTCTCCATATTTTAGTATTCTATTTAATGCGGGTTTTGAAACATCTCTCATTTTCCTTTGATTGTCAAGTATTTTTCTAACAGGTCAGTGAAATGCATGTACAAATTTGATTTTGTAGCATATTCCTACTTACCACAAATTCTATCGTTGTTTAGACAAGGTGTAACAACAAATTCTATGTAGCAGTTGGATTGTCAATTCTAAATTCAAGCTACATTATTTCCCACTAAATATTATGGAAAAAATAGGGAATTTGTAAAACAACTATTAGGAAAACACATAAGAACCAAAGCTAGCGTGAGAGATGTCATGGTTGGGAGGCTATTTTGTCTGAAGTTTCCGCTGGGTTTTTCGCTAGGCCAACCGTGTATTGGATTTTTCAGTGGAGGAGATTCCCAAGGTAGGAACAACTTGACTGGGTTTTGGCATGGCGACATGGAGCTTGGTGATTACATGGATTGGTGTTAGTGGAGTTCGGGTCCTTTGTAAATAGAAGTTCAACATTAAGTGTTTGAATGTGCAAGCAATAATGCATTCTCGCATTGTTTTATAGTGGGAATAGGTGAAGGAAATGCGGGCACACAAAGTAAATGAAATATTAAATTCCATAGTGTGGGAAAGTATACTTTGATTAAGTTGCATTGTTGAAATGACAATTGTGGTGTTGGTTTCATAGGATTTTGTACAGGTTATTGCCCTTTTCTTTTGTCCATGTTTTCCCATGATATTATATTACCCTTCAAGACTTACATTGTTCATCAAAATATGAAGGATTGAGATTTTCAAGTTTGTGAATCACCTACAAGGGCCAATTTTATCAGGAGCAAGACTGTACAGATTGAAAATTCAAGGAATAGGAAGCGAACTATGGGAATCAACAATTTGTTACATAGAGCTTAAAATAGGCGAGGAGAAGAATATACCATGAAACATATCAATAGAACACAAGCAATCTATGTAATAGTTCACTTTTCAATTCAAAATTCAAGCTACATTAGCTAGCACTAAATATTATAGACAAATAGGCAAACTCTAAAAGAATTTTTTGTGCCAAATAATATCGCTTGAATGTTAAATTCACAAGCCAATTGTTACATGGATTGGTTGTTAAGAGTTGTGTTGTGAAGTTTTTTTTTTTGCTTGCAATGATAGTGGTATTGGTTTGATAGCAGACTATTGTAAAAATTATTTGCTTCGCTTCTATTTTATTCCAGAATGGAGGGTGTTCAAAATGTTGTGCTCTAGAATTTGCGAGTCATGTAGATATATACATATATATATATATACACATATGTATATACAAATATATATATCTACATGTGTATATATATATATGCATAAATATATGTATGTATGTTTTACTAATAGTTCTATTACAATTCCTCTATTCCTCTATAATACTAAATGCCAGATAATGTAACTCCTCTTATACAATTACTCTATTTGTTAGCGAACAAAAAAAAATGTGGGAACCATATTAAAATCAAAAGCATAGGAGCTTAATGAATGCACAAATATATATATGAAAACATAGGAATAAATTATGTATGTATTTCCTAGACAAAATTCTTAGATAACATGTAGGCATACCTCCTAGGTTGAACTCAATGTAGTATGAACAAAAGGAAAGAAGGTTTTCTCTCCACCCTGCCATATTCATTCATACAGCCTCATGGGCTATCACCAAACCCCCGAGCAAGAACATACATTGCCCACCACTATGAGCAATGGTGAAGCCAATGTTTGGGCACCTATAAGAGATGGAATCATATTAAAATCAAAAGCAGGGGAGCTCAATGAATGTGTGAATATATATATGCAAACATAGGAATAAATTATGTTCATATTTGTAAAACAAAAGTGTTAGATAAGGTGTAGGCATACCTCCTAGGTGCAACTAGATGTAGAATGAATAGAAGAAAAGAAGCCTTGCTCTCCACCCTACCAAATTGGGTCGTCTAGTCTCATGCACTGCCATCAAACCCCCGAGAAAGAACATACATTGCCCACCACTATGATCAATGGTCAAGCCAATGCTTGGGAACCTAAGTATGTTGTTTTTGGATATTTGATTGTGTTTGAGTTTTTTCATCCTAAAACATAAACACAATCAAATATCCAGAAATAACAAATCTTAAGCATTATAGATTCTGGAAATCTCATTTCATTAACATACGAATTTTCTTTAGTTGAAATCAAAATTGTACATTTTTTTTAAAAATATATAGATGTATCATTTAAAACAAAGAATTCAACATGTATTCATGAAATAAGACATGGAATAAAGGACATACAACCTTACCTTCTATATAAATAGAATGTAGATACAACTTTTACACCATGCCAAACATGTAATGACAAAGCTATTTAGTATTGTGGAGATGTACAATTATAGTTGAGAATGTTTGCAATCTAAAATGGTTTCAATCAGATATAGTTAGTCAGAAGGAGAATTTGAAGTTTAGTACGACAAACATGTGTAATTCGTAGATAATATGTAGATTAAGAAATATAAATTGTTATATAGTTTATAACAAATAATATGTAATGTATCTGCAACAGAAGTTATCACATAAACAAGATGCAGGTATACCTTGTGCTGAGAGCAAGGAAACCTTAATGAATGTACAAATATATATATATATATAGGCAAACATAGGTAATAAATTACGTTTATATTTGCAAAACAAAATTCTTAGCATCCGATAGTGAACATTAAAAAGGAAAGACACAATAAATAAAACTTAAGAACATGGAGAATAGAACAGGTGAACTACAATAATGAACAATTTGTTATGGGAAAGTGGGTATTGATACAACACAAGCAATCTATGTAATAGCTAGCCTATCAATTCAAAATTGAAGCTATATTATTTTCCATTGAATAATGTACAAAAAAATAGGAAATTGTAAAAGAACCATTGTTTTTAAGTTTCAAAATTTTGAAATTTTGTAGATTCGTATAAAGTACAAACATGGCATTCACCTATACCTTTCCACTGCTTTCAATTTTTTTTGCTTTGTGTATACATTATTTTTTTTGCATGGAACATACTATATGTCTTGTATCAATATGTTTGATGATATTATATTTTCCCCATCTGTTTGAACTTCATGATATTGTTCTTTTTAACTCCCCATAACAAAATGTTTATTATTGTAGTTTTCCTCTCCTATGCTCCATATTTTAAAGCTCTATTTAATGTGGGTTTTTGTTTATAATATTTAGTATAAAATTACTATTATTTTAATATCTCTTATACAATTCTCCATCTATCTTCAATATTTACCACCAAAGGACACAAATTTAATCTTGTATCAATATGTTTCAAATTTTTTTAGTTGTGTATAGATTTTAAGAGATTGGAAAGGTTTTCTTTACATAAAAAATATTAGGATCGCATCATATAATTGTTTTCATAACCTACAAAAAATGGGTATCATCATAAACAACCAAGTTTAAATAGTTCAATTACCAAGCTAAAAAGATAGCTCTATAAGCATGGAGAAAATACAGTCAACAGAATAAAATATGTTGTGTATTTGTAGCAGCCAATGTATGATAGTGAAAGGAAAAACCACAAAACCCATGCTCATTCTCCTCCCTATCATATTGACATCATGAAGCCTCACGGGCTCTAGCCAAACCCCCAAGCAACAAAATTTTGCAAGGCCCATCAAAAATTTAACGAAACCATATCATATATCACACAATGGAAAATTAGAAGAAATTTTGTTGTTTCCATATATGATTTCTTATATGAAACTAGTTTTTTTTTTCGTGTGACAACCTTGAAAAGATAAATATGTTGTAAACAAGTACCTATGGATAATTTTCGTCATAAGCTGAAAAGTTAACTGTAGAGACATGGGAAAATGTAATGTGTAGAATAGACTATATTTATTGTGCTCCAGTGAATGTAAGAATCCATGCATGCATGCATATCATATTTTGCACAATGTTGAAGTTGCAAAAAGAAAACCCTATTCTCATAAATGACTTGCTTTTTTGTAGTGTTTTTTTTGTTGCAATAACTTTAAGTGAAAGGGAATGCAAATAAAGAATTTGGAAAGATGGGACATGTCTGTAATGTTGATAGCTATAGGGAAGAAGAATATATGGGAGGTCTTGTTTGGAAACAAAACCAATTTTTTGGATGAAATAGCCAGATATCATTAAAAGGAAGACATGAAAGGAATATGAAAGGATTTGCTTGAAAGCATAAATTGCACACAAATAACTTTATAAACATACCTGATTTTGATATCCACTAGAACATATCTAGCCATGCATGAAGAAGATGATATAATGTATAACTTAGTAAAATATAATTTTATAAAACAAACCTTGTTTATGCTTATAGCGAAAACAAAATTTTATTTCAATCTATCACAATGTTTCTTGTTTGTTAGATGTGTGTGGAATGGGGAAAAAACCAATGCAACACAACTTACAACAATAATAAGAGGCCAAATGTTGCAAGATGTGGAGCACAACACTCATACCTCCCTCCTATCTACTATCTAACAGAGGTGCATGGAACCATTTTTCAATAGTTTTCTATCCAACCAATCTCACAATGGGTCATTTTTACAATACAGTGAAAACAATATACATCCTCAAACTGAAATATTGAATATTACATTTACCTCCCCTCGGCCCAGTGCACAACAACAGCAGGATGGACGAACAATGTGGGCTATGCAATACACATAATCATCAAGCGGGGAAGTCTGATGCACACACACCAAAGAACTCTTCCCCTTCAGAGTATGTAGGCAGAAGTGCTATAAAATCTGTAGCAAATAGCATGACTTGTAATTTTTTTGAAAATGACATGAATTATAAAGTCATGAAAAAAACCACAAATTTCATAGCACCTGACTACATGCTCTGTAAGGAAAAAAAAATCCTTTTATTCATCCTCAAAATGTCCATTGTAATACACATTATACAATTATTCGACCAATGAACTACATAACCCATAATTACAATTATCCAAATCTCTATCTACAAAAATAACATGCTCACCAAGAGAAAATAGTTTCTTGTTTATCAATTACATACCATGAGCTTGATGCACAAAGGACTCATGACACATTACACACTCTTGACACCCAACTCCTTAATCACATCAATTGTTTCATAAAGCATTTGTACATCAAGCTCATTCTTGCAGTTATGAATTGGAAGTGGTTGCCCACACAAGGGTCTATGCATGTCGGCGTTGTTGTGTGGTGGAAAGAGAGGAACTAAATGTAGTGTCCAATGTTGTGCTACAAGAAAGTATGAAAGCATACATAAGGGAAAGGTTGAAAATAAAATTGGATGAAAAGTGTGTGTTCGCACAAGGGGAAATGCATGTTGGTATTGTTGTACGGTGATGTGGAAGGAAGAAAAAATAGTGTTCAATGCTTCCCTATAGAAAAGTATAAAATCATACATGAGAGAAGGGTCAAAAATAATATTGGGTTATTTATATGTGAACATTGTATACTTGACAGTGATGAACATTTTTTTTGGAGGAGCATGGTAAAGTCGAGATATACGTAGTAGGTAATCGACATGATTACCATGGGGAAAAAGCAACTTATAAAACATCATGCCAAGCAAAACATATTGAAACATAGAGAATAGAATGTTACATGTGAACTACAATAATTAACAATCCATTATGGGAAAGTGGGGAAAAGAACATCATGAAACATATTGATACAACACAAGCAATCTATGTAACAACTGACTTGTCAATTCAAAATTGGACCTACATTGTGTGGCACTAAATATTATAGAGAAATAGAGAAATTGTAAAATAACTGTTACAAAAACACCCAAGACTAAAAGGTAAAAAAAGAGATGGCCAAAAACCTACATTAAGTAGAACCATACTAGAGGTACGAAATCATACACAAACATGGCATATTGAAAGCACGCCAAAGGTACAAATCAACGCTATCATTGTAGTTCACAGGAGTCTACAAAATTTTAGAATCTACAAGAGGTAAACCATCACAATGAACAATTTGTCATAGGGAACTTCAAGCAAACAATGGGGAAAAAATATGATGAAAAATATTAATTGAGGGAAAGCAATCCATGTAAGAGTTACCTTGTCAATTCTAAATTCAAACTACATTATTTAGCTCTAAATATTAGCAACAATCAAGCAAACTACAAAATAAATATTAGAAAACCACATCAGCACCACAAGAAACTGATAGATCACCATCAACCCACATTAAAAATAAAATTAAAATAGCGAACAATCTATTATCGGGAAAAGAATATCATGGAACATATTTATATTCCTTATTTTATCCTTCCTCTTACAAGAACTATTTTTTTACTTTCAAATTTCTGAAATTTTATGCTATTTTTAACTATTCTTATATTAAAATCTACATAAATAAAAATAAAGATAGCATACACAACTATTTAGACATGCATGTGTATATATAGATTGATCTTGCATTGTGAAATGCGCCATAGTGGTTTTGGTCTATATATGTGGATATATATTTCTACCTATATGTAAATTTTCAAATATGAAAGGGAGATTTCAATACATAAACACTTGCTGATCAACTTCCACATATCGAGGACACCAACTCCACAACCGCCAACCCACATAATTAGTAGCCTCGGTATCACCCAAAAAAAAAGGTCAACTCATCGCCAGTTGGGTCACCTCCGATGCTGACAAATCCAATTCATGGCTGGGATGATGGAAATCCCAGTGGGAACTTCAAACAAATAAATTGAACAGATAAAATAGATATTAGAAAGAATAACAATTAATAGCCACCAAACTAATTTTATCTCCAACATGTTTCTGCTTTCATTCTAACCCTCTCCAAATATACATATATATATATATATGTATATATATGGGCGGGTGTATGGAAATGGGTAGCCATTTCAAGGACACCCTTGAAATAAACTTTTGAAAAGACATAACGTGAGTTCATTATAATGCGCTCGCGTTATGGCTTGTTGTATCGAGCCTGAGGCTCGGCAACAACAAACCAATAACGCGAGTGCATTATAACGTGCTCGCATTATGGATTTTTGTGCCGAGCCTGAGGCTTGGCAACATAAAAACTAATAACATGAGTGCATTATAACACGCTCGTATTATTGATTGTTTAAAGAAAAAAAAAAGTACAAACCTATCATTGTTATTTTGACTATTTTCTTTTGTAGCCACAGCCAAAAACCCCCATAATTTCATCCTCGCGTTCTAGGAGGAGAAATTCAACAAATTTCTTCACCAACAATTGTTATTTCTTCACAATGATGGCACCACAACGAGGAGGAGGTGTGAGAGGTAAGGATTCTGTGGTTTTTGTTTTGAATTAGTTAGTTTTAGGTTGAATTTGTTAATTTTAGGTTGAATTTGATATATATTTGTTTGAATTTTTAGGAGATGCAAATCAACCTACAAACCCTCAAGATCCTCAACAGGAAGACCAACCAAATCCTCAAGATCAAAATCAACCACATCAATAACCTCCTCCACCAATCAGTCAACCCCCTCTTGGCACTTAACAAAATTTAATGAGTGAAATTGAGAACAACAAAAAGAAAATTGAGGATTTGATCAGTAGGTTGAGTGATCCAAATGGTTCAACCACAGAAAGAATGACCCTAGCAAATTCATTGGAAGAAATGTTAAAAAATGTAGATTCAATTAGCAAACAAATAATTGGATGGCAAGATAGGAGGTAGACGACTAGGGATTATTATACAAATAAACTATCATACAAAGACGTAAAGGATTTAAAAATTACAAAAGATGATTTGTGCTCATTATTCACCGACCCATGCACAAATCAAAATCTTACTCTCAATGCGAAGAGGTTTCCTATCCATTGGTGCCACCACCAACAAATTAGGGATCGGTTTTATGATAGGTGGTACATGGTCTTCGATTACCCACTGTGCAACAATTGCGAGGTCTTGCAGTATTTCCTTAGGAAACTATACAGTGAGTTCATATTGAAGAAAATACAAATTATTTTGATATGAGGGATTTCTAGGGGAGAGGTGGGGGGTCAGCTTAGGATAGACCCAGTGCATAGCCAGATCCTATGCGGCAAGGTAGATGAGCTCTCGCTAGGCCACCTCATGAGCACAGTGTTATGACTTTTGTCATGAAGGAAAGTGCTGACATAGACATTGCAAGAGATCAACACTTTGAACCAGAGTGTCATCCATCATACTAGCCCTATTCTATAGCACCATCTAGGGGAGTCTTTGAGTGGTGGCCTTCAAACACGTGTGTTAATCTTGCGGGGCTAGTTGTTCATATGACCCCACCAAAACTCAGGAGACTAGTACGCAAGATCCATCTGCAACTATGGAGATGGAGAGGGCAGCTAACATTTTGCATCAGGCATATGACATTGATAGTTAGGTAAACGTTAGTGCATGTTCATTGAATTTAATTTATTAAATTTTGATTTTGAAATGCAAGATTAACTAAATTTTTTTTATGATTTTAATAAAATTGTAGGGTCACAGTGTTGAGATTGGATACACTGGCCCCCCACCAACTTATTTCTACAATATACCTATCGCTGGGGTATGTGACTAGTAAACAATTATAAATTTATTACATGTTAATAGCATTGTTCTACGAATGGTAATTTAATATGCGATCTTGGATGTTGAACAAACTAATATTGGAGGTTTTGATGGAACACTTCCTAGTGGCGGTAGATTTACTAAAACCTACATAGAGGTAATAGAATAAATATTTTAACTAATGAATCAAGTACTTAATAGATTTGTGTAGTTTATATGCACATCGTTGATTATGTTGAATAATTTGTTGTTTTAATTTCAGATGTTGCAAGCTAAAACACCTACGAATGTGATGAGGGCAATGAAGATTGGTGTGTCATCTACTATACAATCCTCGATGGATCTGACAGGAGAGGTATGAGGAAAATTAGTAAACTTCAATTTACATTTGTTGTTATAGATTTTAGTTAGTGAAAAATCAAGCCATTATTGATTCACTTAGTTTAATTTCTATTTGTATGGTTTATACAGGGATTGAGCACGCCTGAGCATGGGCGTGAGAATATTTCCCTCATGGAGAGAGATCATGAGATGGCGGTAATTGATTATTTTGTCAAATATATCTTTTTTTTATAATGTAATTTCTATATATTCATGTCTTTACTTTTTATTGTAATAGTTAAACCTTCACCATGAACTAAACCCTAGGAGGAGCAACAAGAGCACTCCTCGAGCATAGCAAAAATGAGTGACGAAACTATCGCCATTTGATCGAAAAGGAAAGGGAAAGAATTTATTTCCAGGGCATGGAGAGCAATGACTTTTGATTCCAGAGCCCTTTGTTGTATGCCTACATGGAAATTTTGTACATATTTTTTATTGGACATATTTGACATTGTATGCCTATATGGCTATTTTGTACATATATTTCATACTTATATCGACATATATTGATGTATGCCTACATGGCTATTTGGTTAATACAAATATCTTTTATTGATGCTTGTCCATATTTGCATTCTAAATTGACGGTTCAATAGATATGAGTTATGTGTATTCAAGTGTATAATTTACAACTTACGTGTATACTTTGTGACTTACATGCGTTGGAATGTATACTTTGTGGCTTACGTGTTTTCATGCGTATACCTTGTATTTGTGCATATACTTTGTATTAATTTGTGTATACTATGAATTCATGTGTATACATTTTGAGGCTTACGTGTTTTTGAGTACTTGTGCTTCCCTTATTTACATGTATATGCTTGACTTATTCATGTGTATAAGTATTAATTGGTTAGCCCTAGCATTGATCATTGTTGTCCTTCATGATTTGTCTTGAATATTAATTGATTGATGCTAAACAACTTTATCTAAAAGAAAAGAACATGTTTACAATTGGCATTCCATGAAATGATTCATAAAAATATTCCAATATGTTCTTAATGTGTCACTATCGAAAGATTTATATGTCAACTTTTTGCAATATTATTTCTTGTATACGAAATGGACTCGGGAGAAAGCAAGTTATAATTTATAATACAAATAAGAAATGGACTCAACATTGTCCTAGACCCCTGAATAGGTCTATTTAACAAAGAAAGAAGCTCTCAATCACTCTTATAATTGCAAATAACCATTGGTGATGCAAAGTGGCTCAACCAAGTTGTGATTTGACACAACTTCTCTCAAATATGCCCACTAAGACTCCAAGATTCACTTGACTCGACGATAATAACTCTCCTATTCCTTTATGGTTTTGCACCAAACCACTGCCAAAAGAAAGCCAACTCATCCCTCTTTCAATCCATGTAAGCCTTGGGACCGTACAGGAAAGTTGGAGGTCGTACCAAGTATGGGATCAGCAAGTTTGTATCAAAAATCTAAGAAATAGATAACAGTGTGAATAATTCTTATTAGATCTTCTCCAAAATTTCATCAACAACCTCCATTTGAGGCTCTCTAGGCTTTACATAGTGTTTTACACCCTTCTCTAACTGATCCATGCCCTCAACTAACTAAAAACCAACTTTCAAAACAAGTAACCGTTGTATCTCAAATTTGTTGCTTTAAGCAACCTACAAATTTGCAACTTTAGACCCCTCTAAACCCACACAAATGGCTTACAAATAGCCATATAACATCGAAAAAACTCCATTCTTTCACAATCATATACGAATTCACAAATTTTCCTTCAAAGACTACAAAAACAACTTCTAGTGTAAGATTGAAATTTTCACATTTTTTATCACTAGACCCAAAAGTCACCCTAAAACATACCTAATGGTCTTAATTGACCTTATTCGAGACAAAGCATGCTCAAACTACCCACAAAAACCTATTCACCATCAGATAATCACTAAAACCACTGAACTAGACCTTCTTCATCAAATGGAGGAACAAGGTGCTCTGCACCAATGATCATACATTTTTTCTGTGGAATACTTGGACTTCTCAAGCATCATTTGTATGATTCTCTTTTCGAGTGTTTTGCATGCCATCATAAAGGATCAAGCCGGTTGAATGCAAGTTTGATCAATTCCATGTATTTGGGTGTGAAAGAGGACCATTCCTAGCATTAACCTACCTATTGGGACATGTTGGAGCAATTATTTTGGTCAAACGAATTGCAAAACAAAATTTGCACCACTTTGCAACTTTGCACAGCTTGAATTTGACACTTTTTCCATTAAGTGAAAATTTGTTACCATGGGAAAACCACTTTGAGATAGCCAAAACTAAGAGATTTTTCTGTAGACTGTCCTAATGCGATCCTGCAGGATCAGATGAGAAGTTTCTAAGCATCACGGTATCGAAGTAATAGCATGCTAAATTTTGAAACCATTTTGCACTTTGGACATTTAAGGGATCGATCCAGTGGAACGTAGCTCAGAGCGATTCCATGTGTTTCACTATGAAAGAGGACCATGCCTAGCATAAAAATACTTATTCAGATGCATTGGAACAATCCACTTTGTCACACGAGTTGCAGAGCGAAAGTTGTACCACTTTGCAACTTCGTACAGCTTGAATTTGACACTTTTTCCATCAAGTGAAAATCTGCGACCACGTAAAAACCACTCCAAGATAGAAAAAATCGAGAGTTTTTCTAGAGGGGCCCAATGGGATCCTATAGGATCAAATGAGAATTTTCTAAGCATCACGATATCCAAGTAATAGCATGCTGAAGTTTGCAGCCATTTTGCACTTTGGACCCTTAAGGGATCAATCTGGTGGAACATAGCTCGGAGCGATTCTACGTGTTTTGGTGCAAAACATGACCATTCTTAGCATAAAAATACCCATCTATATGTATTGGAGTAGTTATTTTGGTCACACGAGTTGCAAAGCAAAAGTTGCACCACTTTGCAACTTTTTCCATCAAGTGAAAATCCGCCGCCACAGGAAAACCACTCTGAGATAGCCAAAACTGAAAGAGGTTTTTGTATAGGGGCCCAACACAATCCTATAGGATTAGACAAGAATTTTCTAAGAATCATGGTATCTGAGTAATAGCATGCTGAACTTTGCAACGATTTTTGCACTTTTGACCCTTGAGGGATTGATCCGGTGGAACATAGTTCAGAGCGATTCCGCATGTTTCGATGTGAAAGAGGACCATGCCTAGCGTAAACATACCTATTCAGACACATTGGAAAAGTCTTCTTGGTCACACAAGTTGAAAAACAAAAGTTGCACCACTTTGCAACTTTGCACAGCTTGAATTTGATACTTTTTCCATCAAGTGAAAATCTGTCGCCATGGGAAAACCACTCCAAGATAGCCGAAACCAAGAGAGATTTTTGTAGAGGGGCCCAACAAAATCATGTAGGATCAGATGATAAATTTCTAAGCATTACATTATCTGAGTAATAGAATGATGAAGTTTGTAGCCAATTTGCACTTTGGACCCTTAAGGGATCAATCCGGTGGAACGTAGCTCGGAGTGATTCTGTGTGTTTCCATGTGAAAGATGACCATTCTTAGCATAAACATACCTATTTGGATTTTTTGGAATAGTCCACTTTGTCACACAAGTTGTAGATCGAAAGTTTCACCACTTTGCAACTTTGCACTGCTTGCATTTGATGCTTTTTCCATCAAGTGAAAATCCGCCGCCATGGGAAAACCACTCCGAGAAAGCCAAAATTGAGAGATTTTTTGTAGAGGGGCCCAACACAATCCTGTAGGATTAGACAACAAAGTTTGAAGCATCACGGTCTCTGAGTAATAGCATACTGAAGTTTACAGCCATTTTGCACTTTGGACCCTTAAGGGATCGATTTGGTGGAACGTAGCTCGAAGTGATTCTATGTGTTTCTGATGCAGACCCAAGGTGGAGATCACTCACAAGAATAGAAACTTCAATTTTAAGCCAAGCACTCATCTTCACTATGCAATCAATTTTGTAGACATCAACTCACCCTCAAAGGGTTCAACCTTAAATTTTTCAAAACAACTACAAACCTCCACCAAGACCCTGAAAAAGTTCCTCAACTTGCATATCATGAAAACTTAACCATTTGAATTCATTCTCTAAGTCAGATTCAACAAAATCTTCAAAACGCACCTTTTAACAAGTTGTCCTTGTAGCGCTCGGACACTATTTTTTCAATCTTTTGACCAAACATTCCCAAAGCACTCCAAAAACCATTAATTGATTCAAATACCCATTTTAGGGACCTTAACCATACTAGAAAACTAGATGCAACTTCTTTGGACCGAGTGCCTCAAAATTGGAATTTTCACAGTTTTAGGCCTCTAATTAGGCCACTTTTCCAAAGAGACCATCCTTAGATCCTTACACCAGACTTCCAAACCTAAAAATAGTCTTTACTTGTGTTTCCAAACAAAATATTTCTTGGGTCTTAGGACCATACATGCTCAATTAGACTTCCAATACAAAAACCCTCTTTTTCAATGCAATTCTTAAGGGTTTTAATGGAAAAATCAAATCCATGGTTCCTCCGATCGACCCAATTCCCAAAAAATCTTCTAATACCTCTACAAAAACTTATAAGACCCTCACAAATTCCTTATAGGCACTAATTTATAAAAACCACTCTTTGGTTCCTCATTTTCATGTTGGAAAACCCCTGTTCAGACCTAGTACAGTCACAAAAATGCCATATAAATATCACTCCTCATTCCAAAATGCATTTAAACACTTATCCTAACATTTTATTAGTAAATACATCGAGATACAGTGTCAAACAATAGGTGGATTGATTTTTAAATAATAAGTTGCCCCTCAAACCCTTGATTCAGCAAAACTGAGACAATCACTATTTTTTGTTGTTTCCCCCTACAAACAAAGAATTAAGAAACCAAATAGAAAGAAATTAAATTAGAACACATATATACACACTCTCTTTAATTATTAGGGCATGGAAAACCTATACGTGACTGTACAACACTCAAAAATAACAAGAAAAAAGTGTTTTTACCAGAAAATTGCTCAAAACTGTGGTGTTTATTATATGAATTTGTTACAGAACTTCTCCAATAGTCCCTTTCGAGCCTTGGTAAGGATTTTAAAGAATTTTCAAAAAACCACCTTCAATCCAACATCCTTAACTAGCCTTAGGATTAGTTGGTCCCTTAAATTATAATTGTTTGTTAATGTTGCTTTGTCAACATTTTACAACTTCTACGATTTCCAATTGACTTCTAGGAAAAAAAACACCCTCCATTTACATTATGCTTGGTCTCTCAAAACTTATTAGACAAAATAAACTTAAAGACACTAGCATTAGCCTACTTACACATTCAAACAATCAAAAATTAATGATGTGGTGTAGGTGCTCCTGCACCATACACCCCCCCTAGAAAATGCTCATGCCTCATGAGTGGTTGTTGATACCACTATCCCCATGCTTCATGAAGGCTCCACTAGTTCACAAAAACATTCCAATGATTCACATAGACTGGAATTAAAACTTGCCCTATACAATTAGCATTTAGGAATGTGACCACATGTGCATTTACCCTTTCCTCTGTTCTCAGACCTACAACCAGTCTATTAACTTTCCTCTGACTACTGTGTTTTTCACCTGCATACAAACAAGTGTTAGTAACCCTTTGATGTGTCTTTTTCTCTTTGTCACCTTCATGCTTGTAACCATTCTTAAGGCCTTGTTTTTCCTATCCTTTACTAACTGTCCCATTAAATTTCTTTAACATTGTCTTCAAAACCTTTCCAATCACTATACCTGCAAAATTTTGTTGTCCTTCAACTTTTCCCTTAACTATAGGGTATTCAATGCTCCCTATCATCACACTGTCTTTCAAGTTCATTGTCATTACCTTCTTTTTCTCTGTATTTACCTTTGTATCCATTATCTCTGCATTTTCAGCCTTAGAAAATTTGTCAACAATAGAATGTTTTTTTTCCCTTATCACATGTATAGGCTCCTTGTTTCCACACATATTCAATTTGGCTTTCCCTTTCACATCCTCTACAAGTGGAGTCAAAACAAACTTATGGAAATCTTTCCTTATGGTATACTTATTTTCTCTCCCATCATGAATAGCACACCTATCATACTGCCATGGTCTTCCAAGGAGTAGGTGACAATAGTCCATTTGTAAAATGTCACAAATAACACTGTCTATATACTCACCTATTCAAAAATCTACAATAGCTTGCTCATTCACTACCAAATAATTGACCATCACATAGCCAAGATACCTTGTAGGGAAAATCATGAGGAATTCTTTTCAAATTCAGTTTATTCACCATTTCACAAGAAACCATGTTTTCAGTTGAACCTGAATCCACTACCATCCTACATACCCTACCTTGTACCTTGCAATTGATTCTGAAGAGTGATTTCCTTTGTGGGGGTTCTTCAGAGATTGGTACCTTGATTAATGCTCTCATAATCATCAAAATCTCTCCAACTTCTGATTTAAGGTTCACTACAGGTGAAGTCACATTTTCTTCATCCTCATGCACTAGTTGATTCCTCCTCTCTCCACCATAAGATCTCGAGCCTTTCTTTTCAGGAGACTTGAAGGCTGAATGTCCAGGCTGGTTACAAGTGCAGCATCTCCCTGAGAACTGGTAGGAGCCTCTTCCTCCACTAAATCTACCTCTTGAACCTCTCCATCCACCTCTGGAATCAGATTGATCTTGGTCCTTCTTTTCATCCCCTTGAATCTCATTGTTAGCCTTGAAATTAGGATTGAATCCTCTTCCTCTTACCACTTTATCTTGCCTTCTCTTCATTTTCTCCTCCACCCCGATTGCCATTTGATGACAGTCCTCTACAGTTTTAGGGTTAGCCAAAACCAATTCATCTTCTATGTTTAACCTTAGACCACCCATGTATCTTGCAAATTTTCCATCTTCATTCTCATGATGAACAGATCTTAGACTTAGTTTATAAAACTCTTTAGTGTAAGAATTAATATCAATCTCCCTTTGTCTTAAATTTTGCAATCTCTTAAACAATTGAACTTGGTTATCCTTGGGTAACAATTTAACTTTGAGTTTTGATATCATCTTGTCCCATGATGTGATCTTAGACTTTCCTTGCTTCCTCCTCTTAGATTGAAAGTAATCCCACCATACCAAAGCATGGCCCTGCAACTTAGTCTTTGCAATCTTGACTCTTTTCTCTTCAAGAATCTCATCACATTCAAAATGTCTATCTAATGAAGCAATCCAATCAAGTGGTTCTTCATGATTTAAACTACTGCCATACTTAGGAATGTCAAGCTTTACCTTAAAGTCTTGGCAGTCTTCACTACCTCCAGAAACTTTGCAATTCTTTAATCCTCTAGAGTAAGGTCTTCTTCCATATCTTCGAACTCCTCATCTTCTTCTTCTTTTGTCTCACTCTCTTCCACTTCCCTTCTTTTGTTTGTCTCCAAGGCTATAATTATCTCTTCCAACTCTTTGAGTTCTCTTGCATGCCTATCTTTCATCTCCTTCATCTCTTTAGCCATATAATTCTTCTTTGGAGGCATCTTGTCAAACTTGCCTCTTCTTCAACTTGCAAAATGCAAACAAAATCTACTCCCTGCTCTGATACCACTATGATGCATTTCGAAGGTGGAGATCACTAGTGTAGGGGAACCATCACCTTGGCATGAAAGAGGAATGAATCTCATAGGTTCAACAAATGAATATGAATATTTTAAAACTATATGCAACGAGGAAGTTGCAAAATATGCCAAAATGAGATGTAATGTAACAAGTTGTCCATTTGTGTCATATTGACAATGTGATCCAGGTGGATAGGATATACTGTAGGTTTGGGTTTTCTTTTTTTCCTTACGAATAAGGTCTCAATGACAATTTTCAATTGTATTGGAAGGCTTAATAGGTCAGTTAAGAGGGATTTATAAATCAAGTTGTAAAGGGATGGTGATTAGGAACAAAATTGGAAGAATTGCCATTTTAGAGTCTAACTAAAGGGTGGTTATGGTAGTTGATTAGCCCAAGGGGTAGTTTGAAGGTGATATCATGATATATTGTTGCAAGATCTTGGGGGAGAGGTTGTTGTTCAGTTTCTAATAAGAAAACATAACTTTGAAAACGCTAATCACGGTGTTCTTGGTTTCTTTTGGTCTTCATAAGGTACTGAGTTTCTTTTCTTGGCACATGATCGTACAGGTCTGAAATGTATTGAGACCATGAGTGCTTGTTAATATATGTGTTTACCTTTCCTTAAAGTTTCTTTGGAGGCTTAGAATCCATCATTCTGATCAGGAATTAGAAAACTTTGTTGACTGTCTTGTTTATGTGTGAGGGTTTTTAGGGTCTTCCCATGACCAATTAGCCAATCCACCTACTATGCTAACCCTATGGTATGTGATGAGCTTTTGACCTTGTGCAGGGTATTTTGAATATGTTTGATGCTTTGGAATGGTTTGGGAAAGCCCGAGTTTAGGATTTTCTATAAACCCTCCCACTTTGCATTGAAAAATGAGGGTTTTTGTATTGGAAGCCTAGCTCGGTGTGTAAGGTCCTGAGACCTAGAAAATATTTTGTTTTGAGACCTAAGTAAAGACTATTTTGAGGTTAGGGGGTCTAGTGAGGAGAGTAAAGGGTGGTCTCTTTGAAAAAGTTACCTATTCAGGCTTAGTGGGATAGTGGTGGATGTACTAGACCAGGTATTTCTTCCGAAGAAGTCTAGGTTGGTTTTTGGATATGTTAGAGAACTTTCAAAAGGGTATTTATAACACTAATCTTTTTGTGGAGTGTTTTGGCAATTTTTGGACAAAAGGCTAAAAAACAAGTTTCTCAATACTACAAGGGAGGCTAGTGTTAAAAGGTGAGTTTTGACGATTTTTTTGAACCTAATTTTGAGATTGAATTTAAATGGATCAATTTTCATCATGTGCATGTTGAGGTACTTTTTCAGGGTCTTGGTGGAGGTTTTTAGTTGTTTTGAAAACTTGAAGGGTTGAGTTCCTTGAGGGTGAGTTAATGTCTACAAAATTGGTTGCATAGTGAAGAAGGGTTCTTTTCTTTAGAGTTGAGTTTCCATTATTGTGAGTAATCTCCATCTTACCTATACATCAATCACTCACAAGAATATAAAATTCAATTCTAATCCAAGCACTCATCTTCACTATGCAATCAATTTTGTAGACATCAACTCACCCTCAAAGGGTCCAACCTTCAATTTTTCAAAACAACTACAAACCTCCACCAAGACCCTTACAAAGTTTCTCAACAAAGTTCCTCAAATTTCTCATTATGAATAACTTTAAATTACCTCACCAATATTTGCACACACTTTTCTAATGGCTTAAAATCATGATTGGTATTTGTCAAGATCATCAAAATAAGGATGTTGCATTGCTTTTCTGGCTAACATTCTCTTGGATGGCTCATATATCTGCATTTTTTGCAAGGGGATACCAATCACTATTTAGTATGTTACTTACAAATACAAAAAGTAAAAGAATATGATAGCATTGGCATCAAACAAATTAATGTGAATACAAGTACAAATTAATAAGAACCAATGTGCATATACTTACAAATTAATCCAACGAACCATCCGGGTCTGCTCTACTCTTTATTGTGTCAAGTATTGCCTCATGGTTAGACTCACGAACCTTCCACAAGGTATTGTTCAAAGGTCTACCCCCATATTTGGTCAAACAAACATTGGATTCCATGACAAGGTTTGAGTAATGAATAATCTTACGATGCGTGTCAAAGTCCTGAAATAGCCAATGTTTAACACTTGAATGTGGGTACCTTCTGAGCCATGTTCCAGTAACCACAACTGAGCCTGTAATGTATTCGATGTTTTCTCCATCTATAACTGGGGCCTCCAATTTATTTTTGGCCTCAACACAATGATACAAGTAATAGTTTGTTCCCTCTTCATTATCTTCATCTGCAATAACTTCATAAACATGCCCTGCATTGATATGTGCAAAAAAAATCTTGAAATTTGTCAACATTACGAATATAGTAAAAACTAAGATAACGATCTATGTAATTTCAACAACTAAGCAAGTAGATATATCACCTGGTTGAACTAGATCAGATACATGGTCAAAGTCGATCGATGATTCCATTTGTGTCAGTTCCAATGCCATCAGAGGGCGATATGTGTGAAGTGGGCTAAGATAACTTGTCAACCATTTTTCAACCCACTCCCTTGACTCACAATCATTCTAGGCTTGCATTGTACATGAAGAAAAAAATCATGCCATCTTTTGTGTATCGATACTCCATGAACCTGCATTTGAGCTAAGGAAAGAGTGTACCTCACTCAATCTTGTTACTGTATAATAGTCTTCATATGGTGCAATGTTAGTATCATCCATCAACCAAAAAAATCTACGGAATGAAGATGTACCTTCATTACCTGGACTTATCAAAGCATTAGACCACTTGATGATTGATTTTGCATCTATCAACTTTGCACTGTCTTTATACTTTAACTCTTCTCGTGCTAATGCTCTTTTCATGCATGCTCCTGCACCATCATGCTCCCCCTTTCCATGTCCGGCCTCACAAAAGTTCCACATATGTTGAACACCTGTAATGACATGCATCTTGCACAACCAGTAGAACATGGGAAAGTTCTTGAACTATGTTGAACAGTTATCAAAACATATTATATGTCAGTCATATTTTATGCCCCTCTGAGCCAAAGCACTGTAGAACATCTGGAAGCAACCTTGCACGAACTCCGGAGAATGTGTGCGATCATCACTAATTTAAAAGTGGTACTCCCCCAATACCTTCCTTTGGTCATCTATAATATCAAATGCATGAATGAATGCTATGTGTACAAATATCGAAACCTATGTGGAGTTGTAATACTTTGACTGCACCTCATGTTGTGGCTGTAGAGTGTAGTTCTCCACAAAGTCAACCACTGATACTATGCTTCCAACTAGAAATGTTTCTTTGCATGGCTTGAATTGCGTGTCCAACCATTAGGCTCTATGGGTATGCATTGCGTACTCAGACAATATATTATCATGAAACATGGACATAAAATGGTACATTGAAATCCTCTCAATAACGAAATCACACCTTTTTTCTTGAGACCCATCTTTTGTAGCATATGCCACTGTTTTATACTTCCCAAACTCTACTAGTTTTTGTCCCAACTCATATGTGCTTTCCATATGTTGACATACTGGCATACGTTGGAAGCCACCGCAATGCTCACATGAACCATCCAAGCATGTTATCCTATAGAATATCTGGCCATCCTCTATTTCACATAAATTTTTTGATAATAACTCTCTTGAAGATTTTGGTGGGGCTTTTATGCCACAATCCTATAAAACATTGTTAGTATGCAAATCTACACATATAGAATGATAAATATCATAATGCTTAGAAAATTCAATATGTAGTCTACAACAATAAGTCATGCATGTGTGATTTATCTTGACATAAAAAGGTTTAAGCATTTCAAAAAATCTTTGAGAAATACTAATTTAAGGATAATCATTTTCACATTTTCAAAAAAATTGGGTTTGAGTCATATCCAAAAAATGTTTTGGATGTGGCTCACGATTCCGACTACCGATTCTCCTTACTACCACATCCCTTTGATTCAGAGATGGCCTTGTGTTATTCTTCCAATACTCTTCAATTAGTGTTCTCAAGGTTTCGACAACTTCTCTATCTTTTCATGACAGTCTCCCCGAGAATGCCCATAATTCATTTGAATCATTGCCCTCAATTATTTGTCACCTTTGAATGGCTCTTGATAAAGTTTTTCTAATAATTCTCATTTTTTCACTCGTCTTTCTAATGAGACAAGCTCTCTTTGTTTGATAGCTTACCAAAGTCAATGTAATGACACATCAGGTGACATTACTATCCTTTGAGCGTGAGGTCTTACCCACACTCTCATAAGCATCCATTAGATTCTTCACAATAGTGTCTTCACTCAATGCATTTGATGTTCTCAACCCAAGAGTCTTCATGATGTTCCTATACTTTACACCCCACATCATTTCAACAAATAGTTGACATCTTACAATCTCATTTAGCATTTCAAAGAATCGTTCCCAAATCTTATCAGCATATCTTCTACAAGTGCATGTTGAAATCTTACCTTCCATGTGCTGCAAAATCTCATGATCAATATTAATCAAATACTTTGGATTTCTACACAAATTTCTAGGTGGTGTTCTCCTAGGTACATACATCTCAACATTAGGAATTTCATCAATATTTAATTGAGGTGGGATAAATTGCGTACCTTCAATCGAGGGTGGAGAAGAAGACATACCTTGAGGTTCACATGGGGATGATGGCATACCTTCTTCGTCAAATCCAAGTGATGATGTACTCTCAACTTGAGATGTGTTGGATGGTGTCCAACAATATTCACTTGAGGTAGATGGTGTCCCTCCATATTCACTTGCAGTAGATGGTGTTCGTCCATATTCACTTGTGCTAGATGGTGTCCCTCCATATTCGCTTGTGCCTAATGGTGTCCCTTCATATTAAATTTTCGTAGAGGGTGTGTCTCCAACTATGGTATTTGAATCTATCTTACGAATGATGCTTTCGCATTCATGTCTTTTGTGCTGCCAATTCCCGTTCTCTTTTTGATGGTTGAGGTTCCTCTTCAATTGGCTTGTGTTTGTCAATTGTTTCCAATTTCATATTTTCACGATATGCCGCCACCTGAACTCTCTCCTTTATTTGAAGGTTTCGTTCTCTTCATCTGTTAGTTTCCTCTTTGTCTTTTTCTTCGGCATGGTAGATAATTTTATCCGTACCATGGTAATGAGATGAATATTAGTTACAAAATAATGTATACATTCAAGTTAATTGAAAAATATATGTCATTCAAGGCTTCATTGAAATAATACAAAAGTTAACCTAGCATAGACAAATGTGACATGATGTTTTTCAATCCAGAATTCCTTAAAGAAAAGTTGTAATGTGGCATGCCATGATTGCAAGATAGGCTCAAAATAGAAGCATGGACATTTGCAAAAAAATGCAGTTTTTTTCAAAGTTGTGAAGAGATAAGTTAGTTAAGAAGTTACAAAAATAGTTAGATACGTTGGGGGAATTGAGTTTGAAGGGAAATAAGATAAATATCATGTAAGTTACAATCATAATGAGCGTAATGGCATTGTGAGTGTTTGATAAGTTTGTGGTGTAGAAGCACCTTGACAATCTATGCTTTCATTTTGAAATTTGATTAAATTTTGGGTATATCCATGTTGTAAGAGGGTCATTAAAGACATTTTCCATGTATGGGAATCATTAGGAGGTTTAATGTTTAATTCCTATGTGTATTTTGTAAAGTTGTCACTATTTGCAAAAGTTGCACAAAGACAAAATTGTGAAAAGTTACATAAACTGTGAAATAGGGATGATGAAAGGTCATATATGGGCTTATTTTCACTTGGAGGCACTTGGAAGTTGATAATACATGTATTTAATTCCTTAATAAGGCCTCATGTATGTTTGGAAAGTTGTGAGTGATTGAATATCTGATTTTGAATGAATAAACACACTATATTTCTATATTTTCTTTAGAATTTCATTGTTTCAGGCTCTTGTACGATTTTGTATGGGCGTGAATGCTTGGTTGGATGTTTTTAAGTGTTTTCAAACTCAACAAACTCCCACATACAATTTTTTTCATGCATTTTTCTTAACGTTTGAGTCAGATATTGCAAATTTTCTCTAAAACTATCAAACCGTCTGTTAGGGTAAACAGTGAACTTGAGAAATTGTGTTTCTCCCATTCTACTTGGTGAAAGTTCTCAATTTTGGTGGAAAAACTCCTTGTGGAATTTAATTTCATATTTAAAAGGTTACCAATCATATGGTGGGGACTAAGGTGTGAAGAAAATAATCTTCTTGACTGTAAAACTGTGTTCAAACTGGTAAAATAGGGAATTGTGAAGTTTAGAGCTTAGGGTTTATGGAAATGTGTTTGGAAATGAACTTCTAATGGACTTATAAGATTTTTCAGGTCAAATGAAAGGTATTTTTTGTATTTTTTATGAGGGTTTGGTGTTGGGGGTAGCAAAACCAATTACCCCTGTTTGCACTAAGGCTTAGTTAGGCTTATTCTTAGACTGAAACAACTAGTTTACAAGCATTTGCTCTGAAGGACTTAATATCCATATTGTAATATGTATTGTATGAGGGAAATGGATGTCCAAAATTAGTATCATATTATGAAGTGTGTGCATGGTTTGGGGGATACATGTGATAGTTTGAAGGTGCTTGGCTACTAGTAATGTGGACAGTCAACAAAGGAGCTGAGTTTGTGTGTAAGGGCAGACTTCTAAAGGTTTCATTTTTGTTGTACTAACTCAAAAAAATATTTCCTAAGAAAATAATGGTCTGGTTTTGCCTTAATAATTATAGTTTGTTTTTGTAAACAATGGTGCCATTATGGAAGATTTAAGACAACTTGTGAATGGCATAATCATTGGTTGATGTTTTGAGGAACCTAGTTGATTGTAATCAGTTATTTTAAATATTTTCAAGGTGTTTTGAAGGTCCAACCTATAACCACCTGTTAAATACCAACCTATAACCACTTGTTAACTACCAAGACCTTCATTTGTCTAAAAAATTGCTAACATTGACAACTTTTGCTAAATAGGCAACATTATGCAACTTTGTTGTCCAACACAAAGCATTTAAAATCTCTTGAACTCAACCAAAGGCCTTCCATGATTTGTTGTTATTTTTCCATGTATGTTGCAGCATTGAGTTCTTTAATTAGTGAATCATGAATGAATTGAATGGTTCTGAGTTTCTAATCAGCTTTATGCTATGTTACAATCAATTTTATGATGGTTAATTTGTTTTTTGAGTTTGACAAAGAGTTGAAACCAAGTTCTAATGTTTTGTGGAAATATGAAATCAAGTGAAATTGAAGGATTTTGATGAAAAGATGATTGAGTTTGTTCATTGATCTTCTTCAATTTAAGTTAGGGTCATAAGTACCCTTGATGATTTGTGGATCCTGGTAGATGCTCTGCATCAAGTTTAAAATGGTAATAGGAAAGTGTATATAATTGTGTAAGTTAAAATGTACATTGACAATGTAAGGTTATAATGACAAACAAAAATGAAATCAAGCCATAATAGAATGAAAGAAAATGTGTAAAGACTTCACATACCTAAAAAACCAGACTTTCAAATAGAGGAGTTCAGCCCAATTATGTAGCCTTAGCTTCTTCTTTTTTCAAACTCCACAACAATTTGACTTGTTCAAAAGCTTGTTCCCCTCCAAACTTCAATTGTATATCAGTTTTCAATGGAATTCAAACTTCAATTAATATTATATGTCTTTCAACGTGGAAACTCTTCTATTTCAAGCAAAGGTGATGGAATGTGAAAAACATGCTTGCACACTTCACAGCATCATCAAAAAGCTACTTTTTATTGTAGCACGGGCAGAACTCGGAGAATATGCAGACTATGGGCCTTGACATCATGGGTATATTGAGTTTTTTTACCATTTTTATTGGAATAAACAACGCATTCACGTTATAACGCAGTCACATTATAATGCGCTCGCGTTATAATGAGCTCGCCTTATAATGAGTTGGTGTTATAATGTGAGCGCATTATTTTTTCCTGAAATGGTAACATCTCTACTTCTTCAAAACGTGCACGTGTTATATAAAATATGGTTTTCTTAATATATTTCTTTTCTCCCTCTTTGTCTATACCCTCTATCCTAATTCTATATCTCTCCCTTGTATCCTTATAGTAGAGGAGATAGAGGTGAGTGTGTGTGTGTGAGAGAGAGAGAGAGAGAGGGAGAGTGGGAGAGAAAGAGATATTGGGAGAGAAAAAGGGAGAGAGGGAGGGAGAGGGAGAGGGGGAGAAAGAGATAGTGGGAGAGATGGAGATAGAGAGGGAGGGAGAGGGGGAGAGGGGAGAAAGAGAGATCTGGAGATAAAGAGGAGGAGGAAGGAGAGGGAGGGAGAGAAAGAGGGAGGGAGGGAGGGAGGAGAGAGGGAGAGGTGAGAAAGAGACAGTGGGAGATGGAGATAGAGAGGAGGGGAGAGGGTGGAGGATAAAGAGGGAGAGAGGAAGGAGAGGATTAGGAAAGAGGGAGATAGGGAGGGAGAGGGAGAGGGGGAGAAATAGATAGTGGGAGAGATGGAGATAGAGAGGGAGGGAGAGAGGGGGAGAGTGGGAGAAAGAGAGAGTGGGAGAGAGTGGGAGAGTGGGAGAAGGGGAGAGTGGGAGAAAGAGAGAGTGGGAGAGAAAGAGGGAGAGAGGGAGGGAGAGGGAGTGGGAGAGAAAGAGGGAGAGAGGGATAGGGGGAGAAATAGACAGTGGGAGAGATGGAGATATAGAGGGAGGGAGAGATAGATTGAGAGAGCTATAGAGGGAGATATAGAGGGAGGGAGAGACAGATTGCGAGAGATATAGAGGGTAGAGGGTCAAGAATTAAGGGTTTAAGGGTTAGGGGTTTAAATGGTTAAGAGATAGAGGGTAGATAGAGATAATGGGAGAGATGGATACCCCTATACCCTCTTAATCCCTCAACCCTCAATCTTCAACCCTTAAACCCAAATCTCTCAATCCCTATAAACTCTTAATCCATCAAACCTCAACCCTCAACCCTTAAAACCTAATCCCTCAACCCCTATACCCTCTTAATCCATCAACCCTTAACCCTTCAACCTTAATCCTTCTAGCCCTATACCCTCTTAATCCCTCAACCCTCAACCCTCAACCCTTAAAACTTAATCCTTCAACCCTCAACCCTTCAACCCTCTTAATCCCTCAACCCTCAACCCTCAACCCCTAAAGCCTAATCCCTCAACCCTTATATCCTCTTAATCCCTCAACCCTCAAGAAACCCCATTGAACACACAAGAGAATTCACCACCAGTTGCATGGATATTGCATATGAACAAACCTATCTCATGAGACTTTTCTCTAGAAGTCTCGTAGACCATGCACTAGAGTGGTTCTCACTATTGCCTAAGGGAATCAAAGCATGGGATGAATTGGAAAAAATGTTTTTTGAAAACTATTCCTATAACATTGACACAGATATTGGCATTGCCTCCTTATGCAGACTTACCCAAGAGGATGCACGAGATACTTTTATCCCATTCTTTCAAATATGGAGAACCTTAGCAAGAATATGCCTAGTAGAAATACCTGAAAATGAGAAAGTCACCATGTTTGTCCAAAATCTCCTAGGACCGCTAAGATATGGCTTACATGTCCATTGTTGCACCACCTTTGTTGATCTTGTTGAAAAGGGTGTTCAACTAGAAAAATCCTTGATCGCCAAAGGAAAATTAATATATGGTGGCAAAACAATCAACACCACCATGAACAATAACCCAAGTAACTCCAATGACAAAACCAAATAATGGTTTAAGAATAAACATATCACAAATGATGGTGTGGTCGATGCAAAAACCGTTAATGTAATAGGGAATGTAATCACCATCAAAGGAGTTCAAAATCAAAATGTACTTCTGACCACACCCAGACCAACTGCCAATGCTATTCAAAATAATCCTACTCAATCTAATCAAAGGCAGCTGCATCAACCACAAAAATTTCAAAAACGTACATACACCCCTCTAGGTGAACCTATCGAAATTGTCTTAAAGAAGATTATCCAAAACAATGTCATAACATTGGAAGAACCTAAACCATATGACCCTGGTCAGTTCAAGCCATCATGGTGGGATGATAATGCATTTTGTGATTACCACCATGTCAAAGGGAACAAAACTTCCTCTTGCCGCTAGTTACGATATATTGTGCAAGAACTTATTGAAAATCATACCATTGAGTTAGGAGGTCAACCATTTGTGTCTAATGCAGATCATACAATCCACAAGAACCCACTGCAAGATCATGGTTCTGGTAAATCTTCCTCATCTGGCATGAAGAATACCAACAATCAAGCCAATCACGTTCATCCTGCCTTCAATTATTTCGGTGGTACCATCATCAACAACTTGTGAGCTGGTGATGAAGACTAGTGTGTCAATACTATTACCATTGAAAAGGCCCCAGAATGCAACATCACAACATGTAAAGGCAAGGTCACCATCCCAGGTCCCTCTACATGTTAGCCTAAAATTACCATACCTGGTATGTCTGCCATACAATCAAACCCTAAGCCAGAGTTCAACATTATTGATCAATTGAATAAAACAACTGCTCAAATCTCCATTCTTGAATTTTTGTGCATCTCACCCGTACATAAGGCCATCTTGGATAAAGTCCTGCAAGAGTTTTCCATCCCAACCAACATTGATGTCAACCATTTTGAAACTATGGTCGGATATTTGAATTCGCCTCACCACATCACCTTTTCAGAAAATGACTATTCCTCACCCAAACCATCTCATAATCATTCCCTTCATATCGAGGTTTTTGTCCACAAACATAAGGTTAGACTAGTCTTAGTAGATGGTAGGGAAGCATTGAACATGTGCTCTTTAAAATTGGTTAAAGCTCTTGGATTTTATGATGCATGTGTGGATGCTACCAAGAGCATTGTCATCAAGGTGTATGATGATGAAGAACATGCTTCTAAAGGCATCATCACAATTCCAATTCGTGTGGGACTAGTTATTATAAATACAACATGCCAAGTCCTGGATTGTGACTAACATTACAATATATTACTTGGTTGCTCCTAGATTCATGCCCTAAGGGCCATTCCTTACACATAAAACCAATGCTTGAAGTTTCCTTTTGATGGTACTAAAATTAATATCCTAGGAGATCTTTATCCATTTCAATACTATACCAATCTACGAGCCACTGCTGAGCACTAGGTACCCATAAATCGAGAAACCTCAGCTTCCACCTCTTCCAAATATATTAACCCGTCTACACTCACCAAATCATCCATTCCATCAACTTCCACCACAGCATCTTCCTCAGCCTCCATACCAAGTAAAGACCTTTAGATCTAGGACCTTGGCTATGGAGAATTCAAACTGAATACGGCTTACTGTATCACCGCAATACCTAAGCCGCGTAAAGTATATGGTAGACCATGTTTCACAGTCGAGCTGAAAACAACTTTCAAGGTTCCACCAAAAAGTGTTTTCACCCTATGGGGAAATATGGGTAATGAAGTCATTATCGACATAGCTAATTGGATCTACAAAGATGTAAAAGCATTACCTCCACTACAAGTGCATCTCTATGGAAAAGGCTATGACATATGCAAGGCACTAGGTTTTGACGGCACAAGTGGTCTTGGTAAAGCCAACAATGGAAGGAGAGAACCTGTTAATATTTCTGAAAGACCAAGATACATGGGGCTAGGGTTTGACCAACTTGGAACTGATGATCGATGTACCTATGTATTTTGAAGTAGGGACGTGACAACTCCAGAAAGTGTCGAGACAAGTGAAGAATCCCTTACCGAAACTGACTGTAATGAATGGGAATGGGAATCTGAGAAAACCCTAAGCAACTATATTGATGAACTATTTCTGGAACTTGGCCAACTCCCTTTTGAAGAAATATTCCCACAAGAATACAACAGTGATCCTATTGATCTTAATTCTAAAAATAAAGAATGGGTAAGCATTCCTTGGGATCCAAAAGAACATAAATTGTCATCAACAAAATTTGAAGTATCCTGACCCATTCCCAAGCCCACCCAAAAACCCGACATACCTGAACCTATTGTCCATGCCTCTGACCTATCAGCCACTAGTCATGATGTTGATACTTTTATCCCCTATTATGACCATGAAGACAACTCATCCGAATCTGAATATGATCCATCCATTGCATCTGACACGAAAGTTGAAATTGGAAACTTTTCCTTCACACTTGAGGCTTCAATTTGCATGCTTTCCACATCTTCCCCATCTTGTACTAGCACTGACGATGGGATTTCCCTTGTTTACCTGCAATTGATTGACTAGGACCAACAAGAGAAACCTATTATGGATATCTTTTAGAATGATGAGGCCATAGCAGAATTCATGGGACTTCGAGAAGGCATACCATGGGATGATCACAAAGAAAGATTTTCCATTAACCTATATTGTGCAGCTTACTTTGAGGAGACTGTACAATCCTCCAGTCGCAAAAATACAAAGAAGAAAACAAAAAATGAAATGTCTTTAGGTGAAAACCGCAAGGCACCTTCTGATAGAAAAATAGTAAAAATAAAGGACATATCTGAAGGTGAAAACCTCTTTGAGGCACCTAAGGATGGAGGATTGGACTTTCTTCTCGTAACATAGGAAAAATCGACAATGCTAATCGAAGACACCATTGAAGTTAACATAGCTACACTAGAGAATCCCAAAATGGTTCTCTTAGCCACATCCTTAACGGAAGAAGAAAAACTCGAGTTTCAGCAATTCTTCATAGAAAGGAAAGTTAACTTTGAATGGTCATATGCTAACATGCGAAGCCTAGATCCATAATTGGTATTGCATCATCTTCCGTTAATCCTAGTTACCAAACCAGTCAAAAACAAATTGCGGAAAATGCATCCACAGATTGCACTACTTGTAAAAGTTGAACTAAAGAAGTTACTAGATGCTAGATTTATAAGATCAATAGACTATGCTGACTGGATATCCAACATTGTCCCCATCACAAAGCCAAATAGAAAAATCCACATTTGTACAAATTTTAGGGATTTAAATAAGGCTTTTCCAAAAGATGATTTCCCATTACCAAATATAGACATGATTGTTGATCTCACGGCAAGGTATGAGATGTTGTCTCTCATGGATGGTTTATCGAGCTATAACCAAATCGGCATTGCAACTGAGGATCAACACAAAACAGCATCCACTTGGGGAACATACTATTGGAATGTCATACCATTCAGCCTAAATAATGCAAGCGCCACATACCAAAGAGCCATGACAACAATATTGCATGACATGATGCATATACTAATGGAAAATTATGTGGATGACCTCTTGGCCAAATATTTGACACGGAAAGATCATCTCAAGGTTTGATTGAATCCAAAAAAATGTGTCTTCGAGGTTACTTCAGGCAACCTCTTGGGCTACATAGTTTCATGATGAGGCATTGAGGTTGATCCTACAAAGGTGAAAGAAAACCTGGACATGCCTCCACCAAAAGGAATTAGTGAGTTGAGAACACTTCAGGGCAGACTGCAATCCATCTGACGCTTCATCGCACAGTTGGCAGACAGGTGTCAACCATTTCAGTACCTATTACGCAAAAGTATTTCCTTTGTATGGACAGAAAAATTACAGACAACCTTTGAACAAATGAAAGAATATGTATTGACACCACTTGTGCTAATTCCACCAATTGAAGGCAAGCCATTGATCTTGTATGTCTCTACAGCTACAAATGCATTGGGGGCATTATTGGCACAAAATGACTATGAGGAAAAAGAAAGAGTCATATACTATATCAGTCAAACACTGATAGGATATGAGTTGAACTATACAACCATTGAACGTGCATGCCTTGTAGTTGTCTTTGCAGCATAGAAGTTACTAAGACATTACATGTTGAATCACCAAACACACCTAGTAGGTAATATTGATCCACTAAAGTATCTTCTAAGTCGAGCAGCATTGACAGGCCGGTTAGCAAATTGGGTCATGATTTTGAGTGAATATGACATACAATATGTTGAGCACAAGGCAATAAAAGGGCAAGTAATAGTGGATCATCTTGCGAATTCACCCGTCCAAGGAACTCATCCATTAATAACTGATTTTCCCAATGAGTCCATCTTTCATGCGGAACCTACATCACCTTGGAAACTATATTTTATGGGTCTCACACGAGTCATGGCTGAGGAGCTGGTATCTTATTCATCACACCAAAAGGGGATTCAATAATTCCAAATCACTTTCCCTTATACTAATAACATTTCGGAATACAAAGCATTGGTCACATGACTCAAGATCGCAATTAAATGGAAAATTCAGACATTGCTAGTATTCAGGGATTCTCAGTTAGTTATCAACCAAGTGAATGATGATTATGAAACAAAAGATGAAAATTTTCTCCCTACAAGCGAATGATGGATAGCTTCCTGACATATTTAAAATTGATTTCCTTTGAAAAAATTCCCAGGACATAGAATAAGGCAGTTGATGCAATGGCTGCTATTGGATCTCTCTTAGACATCCCCAGAAATGTGTCACAATTTGAGTTCTTAGTTGAACAATTATTGATGCTGACATATGACACACCAGAGTCAAAAATGGTTTGCGAGATTGTTGGTCCTAGTTTACCTTGGTACTAAGACATCTACGATTATCTTATGTCCCAAACCCTACCACCCAACCTTTCCAATAACCAGAGAAAGTATTTTATACAAAAATCTGCTTGACACACCATTGTCAGTGACACCCTATATCGTCATGGATTTGATAACACCCTTCTTCGTTGTCCTGACACTGATGAAGCCCAAAATTTTTTATGAAAAGTACATGAGGTTATATGTGGATCTCATTCGAGTGGTCCAAAATTAGCCAAGAAAGTCACCAGACTGGGATACTATTGGCTGACATTAGAAAAATATGCTCTTCAATTTTTTAGAACATGTCGGAAATGCCAGGTGCACAGTGACATAATTCACGCACCTGCACAGGAGCTAAGACCAATCACTTATCCATGGCCTTTCGCACAATGATGACTCAAGCTCATGGGAAAGATCCATCCATCCTCCTCTAACAACCATAAATTCATAATCACCGCCACTGAGTACTTTACTAAGTGGATTGAAGCCATCCCTCTCACTTACATTACTGGTAAAAAAATATCCAAGTTTATCCTTAATTACATTGAATCTGTCGGTATGGTGTCCAACAATCCATCATCACAGATAATGATCGCCCATTCAAAAATCAGGATGTTCGTGAGCTCTATGAGAAATCCCATAGCCAACACCATTTCTCCACACCATATTATCCAAAAGTTAATGGCCAAGCTGAGGCGTCAAATAAAACAATTCTTCAAATTCTTTAGAAGACTGTCAATGATGTCGGTTGAGATTGGCACCTACAACTTAATCTTTCCTTATGGGCTTATCGTAGCATCCGTACACCCACTAGAGTCACTCCATTTTCCCTTGTCTATGGATCTAAGGCCATATTTCCCATCGAGGTCAAAATTCCTCCTCTCCAAGTCTCCTTGAAAGTAATGATCGATGATGAAGACTATAGACAGTCTCGCCTGCATGAGCTAGAAATGTTACATGAAAGATGAAAAAATGCCTCGAATCACTTGCAGGCATATCAAAATCATCTCTATCAGAGCTATAACAAAAGAGTGATGGTGAAAAAAATTGAAATCGGTGACTTGGTCCTCATGAAGAATCCAAGAAATCAGGTTTATCAAGGAAAGCCTAGAAATTTTGAGCCTAATTGGTTCAATCCTTATATTATTACTGTAGCATGCGGTTCTAGAGCTTATTAGTTGGCCACACCTAATGTAGAATAGTCAACAACCTACATCTGCAAAATTTATACACATAGCATCAAAGAGCTTGGCTAAAACCTAAAAATACAAAAAAAATTGAGAAATAAAGAAAAAATCATCCCTTGATGAAAACCTGGCAAACAGGCATCTTGGTGACACCAGAAAAATAAAAATAAATGGCAAAAATAGTAAAAATAAATAAATTCCTCCAATAGTGAAAACTTGGCAAATAGGCGCTCTGGATAAGTACCATGGTGAAAATCTGGCAAACAGGTGCCATGCATATTCAATCGTTGCTCCACCATCTATTGTTACTCTAATTGGCTTTTATCCACTTTGAATAATCACAACAGCCTGACACATTCATGAAATTTGTCATAAGTCCTGTCAATTTCGGCCATGGCTAGCATCTGTTGACATCACCCCTTGCATATCCTTGCCTTTTTCCCCATGTCTGCCTATTTCCATCTTCTTCGACCCATCTGGGGGCAAGACCTTTATAATATAATTGCATTGGGTGTCACACATGATCTCGCATTCGTAGAAAGTCCTGAAAAAGTCCTAAAAAAAGTCATAAAAATCTGAAAAAGTCATAAATATCTTAAAAAGTCCTGAAAAAAGTCATAAAAATCTTTAAAAGTCCTAACAAGAGTCATAAAAATCTTAAAAAGTCATAAAAATAAGTCATAAAAATTATAAAAGTTTTGAAAACACCTAAAAATTGAAAAATGTCTTGAAGAAAATACAAAAACATCCAAATCAATGTCAAAATCCCAAAAACAGAGTCAAAGTCAATGTTTATCTTGTCAATTTAGTCAGTCAATCGGTCAATCTTTTGTCCTAGTCTGAACTACATTGTCTCTGCACATTTGCTACATAGGCGAGATTCATCTTTGAATCCTCGAGACATTAGGTCAGTCTTTCTAGGTCGTCAAAATAACATCATGATTCAAACTTATGTCCTTTGGACAAGGTCATTGGTCGTGTCAAACTACGAGGTCTCTGAGTGCACGACGTAGGCAAGGCCATCAATCGATGAGCCCCCAAGGCCGCACTAGGTCACTCCATTAGGGTTCATGGCACTACATTTTCACACATATCCAGGTATCTTCAAATCAAGCAAATCTTCTGTCAATCTCGAGCAGGAAGTCTATCATCAATCTATTTCATGAACACTTTCAGCCAAATCAGCATGTCAGCAATGACATGTAATCAAATTCTATCAAGACAAATTAACTAGGCAAAATTTGGGGTTCTTCTTTAGATGTGTCCTTCTGAAAAGAAACTCTCGTCAGTTATTTATGCTTTTGGATGTGTCCTTCTTAAGCATCATCATCATCATCATTTAGCATTTTGATCGATTCTCCTAGCTCCAAGAATAGATCTTCTTGATATCAACATCATTGAGGATGTGTCCTTCCTGAATCTGATATCGCTCAACATTTGGCAACCTTGACTTCATCAACCATGGCATCTTGACATTAAAACACTTGGAAAACACTTGGCAAACACTATCTATCTTTTGATGATAATCAAGATGTTAGTTGTTTATGCCAGGAGAACCATGACATATCATGATCATCCTTGTATTTTTATGATCACCCTGCTACTAATCTCTAAAGGATGTCCTCACTTCAGGATTTAGAGAAGCAACGACGTAGTACGATGATTTTCCTGTCTGTTTTTTACTATCATGTGGCTAGTTTCTCAAGGATGTCCTAACATCAAGATTTAGAGAAGCAATGACGTCTCATGATTAGTCTGGTTTTTATTGTGGTTGGTCATGACAAAATGAGTAGGGGAAATTACATTCCTCGTATGAGTCATGATCATCCTTGTCTGCAACTATTGATCTACATGGTGGCTCGACCTTGCACACTATTGATCTACATCATATCATAGTGTTTATCAGCCATCATGACATTTTTCCCCAATGATGATTAAGAGCAACAACTAAGATAGCACTATAGAAAAGTGTTGAAGGATTTTTTTTGTTGTTTACGCACTAACATGCATATCTTTCTTTGCACTAACATCCATCTTTGTCTTCTCTTCTCCCGTTCTCTGATGATATCCTATGACATACAAAAACAAAGTTGCATCCATGATCATACGAGCATTTCATATTCACATTTTACATTTGAATACCATAATTCACATTGCATGACACTACGAGTTAAATTCATCCATCTAGCATACATAAAAAACCATCATTTGCATCAACATATAGGAATCATAAATATTATTTGCATTAACATATAGGAATCATATCATCATACATTCCACAATGCATACATACATAACCACATCCATAATTACATTTATAAACATAAAAAATGATATCCATACATCTCATAGCATCATAAAAGCATCATATAGCATATGATAAAGCATAGAACACCATAACACATAGAATCATATATGTTGCATTAAAACTACATCACATATATATAATCTCAAAAAAAAATGTCATAGGATAGGGTGATGGGATATCCCAAAAATGGAGCTGACAGGTTCGAATTTCAATATATGCAAATGTCTAATACAAATATAAAAATGGCAGTCCTATGTTGTGATTCCTCAGTCTTGTGGAGGTGACTCATGAGGTGGCTGCGGCTGACCCATCACATCAAAAGTGACCTCGATAGGAGTGGTCTCTAGAGTCTGAATCTAGCATCTCGAGGGCTCAGTAACTGGAGGTTGGCTCTACTCTACCTGGTGTTCTGATGACACTGATCGGTGACCATGCCTTGACCTGTGGCTGTGGCCTAACGAATGTCATTGTGAACTATGTGACTTGTGGCCTGATGACTGCCCTGATGAAGTGGACCCCCCAACACTAGTATGACTACTACTATGTAATATGCTACTACTATGGGTCCGGGTGCCACTACATGTCCTACTATATGATTGGGACAATCCTAGGTCCCATCTCTATGGTGGAATAGCCTGGTCATAAACCAGCCTGTATCGGCCCCTGCTCTCGACCATCCTGACCAGCTCCCTAGCCATATCCCCTATCGGCCCTGCACATAACTCTGTGAACTCAGTCACCCATCAGTTTCACTCCTGCTTTCAAATAATGGCATGATATCTCTCCACTCTAGTAACCTCCAACTCTTATTCCATGGCCTTGTTCTGAGACAAGGCCGCATCTAGTCTACTCTAGAGATCTGCGATCCTCTGATCAATGGTTGCATCTACTGGAAAAATTGGTGACCTGTCCCCCTCCTCATCTCCAACGATCATCCACTCCCATAAGCTCCTCTCAGCCTCATCCTTCCCCTCATCCTCCTCCTCATCCCTCTCCTTAACCCTCTCCTCGAACCTCCTCTACTGGCATCTCTCCCTTTGCGCTTGCCTCCACCTCCTCTCCCCCTCTGACTTCCTCCTCTCCTCCATCCTTTTCCTCCTTCGCAAATGGCTGTTCTCCCTCCTCACCCTCCTCCTGGATAGGTGAAAATGGTGTGCCACCCACTCTCTGCCTAACTCTATTGGGTTTCCTTCAACCTCCATCACCCCTCCTCCTCCTCACACCCCTTCCATCTCTTCCATCACCTCCTCCCCTGCCACCCCTATCAGCTCCACTGTCTCTCCTTCTGGCCCCACTACCATCTCTACCTCCGTCTCTCCCTTTGGCCCCCATGCCATCTCTCCCTCCATCTCTTCCTCCTCGACCTCCCCTTCATACCCGCGGGATAACTAATCTTCAGTCTATGGGAGCCAAACCATCTAGATCTATCAATGGAATTGTCCTATGAATATGCCACTAGGCATCAATCTCAGCAGATGTCCTAGAATCTACTGGACCTCTTCTCCATTAACACTACTACGCAACCAAGGCATCTATCTGCTGCTCTACTACTGCCACTACTATCGGTGGCCCCCATATGGTCTCCCTAGAGGACCAAGCATAATCTGGTGTCCCCACTAGCACAACCTGGTTCTTGTCAAACTATCGTAGTACCCGTTGGGGTAGGTACATGTCAATAATCCGATGACTGTGCACTGTGTGGCCAATCAGGTATCGTAACTATCGGCATAGTGACAAATGACCATCCTCATATGGCCACTGGGCACAATCTTTGTAAGGCCTCTAGAAAAAGTTGATCAATGTGTCGATCTGATGATGCCAGTACCTAGTATCTCCTACATGTGTCTGGCTAACTAAGCTGACATAAAGATAAACATAGGGCATACCATCACCCAACTGCTGAATCTACACCAGTGATCGAAAAACAGGAATGTGCTCCCATACCCAGATTATAAATAATCTGGTCCCACAACTGATACTTTGTCCCTAATGGTAAACTACCTCATGAAGCTGATGATATAGCATGGCCAACAAGAAGGGCCCCCGGGCAAAAATTGTCCTTTGGCCACGCATACAGACTAGTACCTCCCCCCATCCAATCAGAAATGCATGGCTGTGATGATCTGAAATAAGCACTCCAGCAATCAGTGTCATGAGCATGGCATCCCACCGTGGAAAATGGTCAGCCACAAAATCCCATCCGATCTCATATCCATGAATGCCTAGACTAGCACTACCAGCATCCTCATACATCTCTTCTAGGGTCTGTCGCCCTTGGTGTGGATCGTATACCACCCTCTCCTCACTGATCGGGATGCACATAATGCGATAAACATCCTCCACGGTAACGGTAGCCTCTCTTGTAGGTAACTGAAACAAGCATGTCTCTAAGTGCCACCTGTCACAAAGTGTCATCAATAAACCCCTGTTTTCTCGAATAATGGGCATATAGGTGACATAGTATAACCCCGGCCTCATCAACCACTATCAGTCCCTATCACTTAATCGATCTTTAAAAGCATAGGTAGTCGGCCTCAACTCTCACATATAAATGGGCACTGATCATCTCTACACATGCAGAAAAAAGGGTTAACACACATGGGTCAGCCAAATAACATATTATTACTATTTGAGAAATTAAAAATGCATCTAAAATAGGAGCCTGCACAAAGTCAACATTGGTCAACCATAGTCAATTGCAATTATTTCACGGTTGACTGCAATTGCATCGTGATATGTCACATGAGGTTTTGTATCTAGCAATTGCATCACAATTTATCAAATGCAACATTCCATGTAGCAATTGCAAAGCTTCACAACAATTGCATCGTTCCACAAGATGATTGCGTCATTTTATATCAATTACGTTGTTTGACATGGCACTTGTGTCGCAGCATATCACTTGCATCACACACAACATATGCATTGCATTTTTAGACTTGTGTCATTTCCCCTATCAATTGTGTTCTTTTAAACTGAAATCCACCTACCCATTGCACTTGCGTCACGACACAATCAAATGAGTCAAACGCGAAGGCGATTATGGTTTACGCGAAGACAATTGCATCACAACACATTTATTTTCCCACCCAAAACCCTAATAAATGTGCGAGAATCAAAAAAATTAAAAGTAGGATAGGGTACTTACCAGTGCCTTTGCGCCCTCGGGTCGTCAGAATGTCTGCATGTGGTAGCCATAGTGGTCTATCACAAGAATCACCATCTTCTCCTCGAGCTCTGATCTCTAGAAATTCTGAATAGAAAATGTGAAAATGACACTTGGTTTGGCCTTTTCAACCTATTTATAAGTTGAAAATTAGGGTTTGACCTGATAGGTCTGTACTAAAGGATCTTTTGACTACCTTTGTTTGACATTTTGACTAGCTAAGTGTCCTTTGTTTTCAAAGTTGATCACGCTGTTGTTTCTTCAGTCATTAAATTTATTAATCCGGACAGTTTCCAAATTTTCCTAACCCCGGGCCAAAATTTAAAAAATTTCCAAAGGGGGCATAGGCACTGCCTACCTTCGCTGGGGCATATTCATGACTTTTTTTCTTTTCCATAACGCGATAAACTACATTATGACAAAGAGAGGCAAATGTAGACACATAAAAATGACCTAGGCCTGCAAGCACTATTTTACCACTTTTCACCCTAGCATAATTATGACATTTTTAATTATGTTTCTAACCCACCTTCGGCTATTAATTTAATAATTCATAATTATTTAATTAATTCATGTCTTTTTATTCTTCATGATTATTAAATAAATAGAACTTATTTATTTATTTAATGTGTCACTAATTAGCTAAAGTCTTCTCATAATTAAATAAAGTTCTCAATTTATTTAATTAATCTTTGCCATTTATGTTCTCTTGATTATTAAATAAATATATTTTAATTTATTTATTTAATATGTAACTAATTTCCAGGTCCTCTTTTAAGTAAATAGATTTATTAATTTATTTAATTAATCAATCACCTCTTCTAAATTAAATAATTATTTCTTTATTTGACATTTCCCTCATTTTACATAAAACAATTTATTTAAAATGGATTCACATGGTTAACTACTTCTTCTTTTAGTAAATAATCTTAAAATCAATTATTTACTATCTCACTAAATCCATATTTTCAATTTATCTTAATTCAAAATGGTAATATTCTTCTACAAATCAAGTAATTGTTAAAATTACTGATTTTCTAAATGTTATCTTCTTGTTCAAACATTATCTTCTTGATTTTACTAATTTTCATCTCACTATCACATTTATTCTCCATCCTTGATTTAATTTCTTAAATTAAATCTTGCCCACTCATTTGGAAATTTTAACCTAACCCTAATTGAGAGTTACCATTTTTGAATTTTGACCATTGATTCTAGGGCATTTCTCAATCTCTCATCTCGTCCGTCCATCCAAAATTGCATTTTCTATAAAATGTCAATTTTGTTCTCATTTCGACACCTCTGGATTTCTTGAATTTCTTAATATCTTGCGAAATTACTCTTGCATTTCTTGATTCTTAGCCTCCTTTTTATTGTGTCATTTAATTGCTTGCATTTAGAATTTAATTTCTATTGCATAGCTTATAGTAAATCCTTCAAAACTTTTCTTAGGGCTAGACCATATAGTAGAGTTTCTCATCACAATCTGAGGGAACACTCATCATTTCAGCAAGCTAGAAGGTGCAATGGAATTCAGCCATGGAGGAGGAAGGACAGGGTGAGTTTGTTTCATGTATTCCTTTCTTTATTTCCTATGCATTTCATTGATATTGTGGATTGATTTAATATGCATGCAATGTTGCTAACTAATCTAATCTTGCAGAAAAATCCTCAATTACAATAATAAATTATTAATTAATTTCTTGGGTAGTTTTCAACCAGCTAAATAAATGAAAGATGATAAATTTGAACATCTAATTTCATTTATCGATGAATAGGAAAATCATTGAAAAAAAAATTGTTTCATAGATCTTATTAATCTTAAAATAAATTAAATTTGTCATTTTATAAATAAATAAATAATAAATATAACACTATAAATTCCCTTTTGACACTATTATTAGTTTGATTACTTGTTTAATTTCCTAATGAAACCTACTTTTTAATAAAGAATCTTTAGTGCTAATTTCCTTTGTAAATTTATTTGTTTCAAATAAGTCATTTTCTATTTGCTTACTTTTTAAATATTGATTATATTCACTTTTCAAATAATTGGAAATTCTTGATAATTAACTACTACTAGCTTGCAATAAAAATTCAATTGAATTGAATTAATTAATATATCTAATTTGGTTTTCCTTGAAAAATAGGTACATACTATTTCTAGTTACTAAATAAATTTATTTTAAAAGATTATTTACAAACTATTTATTTTATTCTTTATTATTATCTCTTATAATAAGACATTTGAATTATGAAATTTATTGAACCAATCTTGAAATCAGTTTAACTAACCTAATTAACCTAAATATATTGATTACCTTCTAACCTAGTACTTAAAAAAGAAAGCATTATAAATTGACATTTTCAAAAAAAATAAATTGCTATAAATTACAAATTTCCTTTATAAAAAAATGTTTTTTGAAAATTCAAACTAACATTATGTTTTTTACAAACATTATGTCAAAAATACAAACTTTTATGGAGAAATAAATTTTAAAAACTAACATTTGAAATTATATGATAATTTAAGATGATTAAATTGTATAATGATGAACTATTTGAAAATTTAAATTTAATTGTAGATCTAATTTTTTGGGCTTTTCTAATTACTAAATTATAAATTTTAAGGAAAATAATATAATTTTTCTCACACTAATTTTCAAGATAAGGAATCTAACAAATAATTAAAACAAAGATGAATTTCCCTTTGTAGATTATGTCTTCGCTTGAGCAGTCCATTAGGAATGTCTAGGCCAAAAGTAAGAAATTACCCCTTCATCAAAGTCTTATCCTGCATATTTGTAAGTTTCATGAGGCTTTGCTTCCCTCCCTTGCTACTGTGCACAAGAACACTTTGACTATTGGGTATGTGCAGGATCATGATGGACCAAAAAGTGGCAATATGATGGGTATGTGGCTGACAACTTTTTTTAACCAAAAATTGATGAAATGAAAAAGGTTTTTAAAGGAGATTCTCATCTTTCCACCAATATAAATTATGCTTTAGTTTTAACTTAATAAATAATTATTATTCATTTTCTATTGAATTACGACTAAATTCCTGATTTTTAGGCTAACTGAAAAACATGAAGAGATTTCAAACGACATCATATTTTTTGAATCTAAAACATGGATCACATTCTATGCTTCACATTCTATAATATTAAAAAATAAAAAATTGAATTTCATGAAGTTTTGACCAAGTTAAGGTGGTCAGATGTACGAGTCTTTATATTTTTTAGAATTTGACATAAAAAAGTTATAATTAATTATTTACTTGGAATTTAAAAAAAAATAAAAATGCATCACATCGAGACATGAGTCCTCTACTTATATATAAAATATTTTTTAAAAATATTATCATTTATGTGGTTAGGGTGGTCAGATAGACACCTACTTCTTATTTTTTCCCAGAAATTTAAGTACTACTATATTGAAATATAAAATTTTCACCAAATAGATTTTTTTTTTTTGTAAATAAACCTAGTAATTTAGAAAATACATTCAATTTTCTACAAATTCTATTCTTACATGTTTTTGAAATAATATAAATAACCTATTCAAATTTTTATGTCAAGTTGTCTAACTTTGATTTTTCTGAATTTTTTGCCACTTAAGGGCCTGTTTTTCCATGAGGATCTTGTACATACCATATTGTAGACCCCACTAAGCCCCCGGGGGACCCTAACCCTTCTGTCACTATCAACAAAACTCCCCCTGCAATTTGTTGCAGTGCTCAGACCTAGGGTAAATCCCCTGCTAATGATAATACCCCTCCCGTCCCTATCAATTGCAAACCCCTGTTGAAGCCCACACCCATGACCATTTCTTCTAGGTCTGAGGATTTTGATAACACCAATGATGATAAGGACTCATGGAACCCCATCCCATCTAATTCTCTCATCCACTCCTTGAATGAGGGCCATAACTTGGAGGTCCCCAACACCTCACCCATTTCTAACCCTAGCCCCCATAATTCCCCCAATATGTGCATCAATTTTGAGGAGCCTGGGACTGAACCTGGGTCTATTCATATCCCTATTAACCCCATATGTAATAAAATGAATGAAATCTTAGATAATATCAATGTTCAAAAGGATATTATGAAATAGCTCTAGGGGCAGTTGGTTACTACTAAAGAGAGGATACAAATCCTGGAGGGCAAGGTGTTGGAACAACAAGTTGTGTGGCCTAGGGAGGTGGAGGAAAAATGCATTGGGACATGATTACCTCCTTGGCCAGGTCTTTAGAGAGGTGGGAAAGATGAGAAAAAGAGCTAGATGATCCTCGGGCCATTGTTGGGTTTGAGGAAGATAAAAAGTGTCTTTTGGTTGAAATTGATACCATTCACCAAAACCGAGAGAAGACCATGCAGTGCCTTAGGGTTATCATTGACTACAATAAAGAAACTATGAAGAATACAACCCTCACTCTTCAGGTTTTTCAGGATGAGATAAGGAAGAGCCAAGGGAAGCGATTTGCAGAAGGGGTGGATGATGGTTATGTACAGACAAAGGGTAAGAAGGTGGACACCTCAGCCTACGATGTTACCAAGGATACCTAGGCCATTCTTTAGGGGCCTGTGACTTTCGAGAAGAAGGTCAAATTCCTATCTCAAGAGTGGAACATGATCACCGGTCTCAAGCGTTTAGGAGACTTGTAAGTGTCTAATGTTTTTGTGTTGGTCTCGGTGCTTTGGTTTCTTTTTGTTGTTTTTACTTGTTGGTCGAACTATTTAAGTGTTAGTTTTTGTTTACTTTTTTTGGTTTTCTTTATGATTGGTTTGTAGTGGGTACTAGCCCTTCCAATTTTAATATAATAAAAGAAAAAAAGTAAAACAATATTGACCAATAAATTACTTTCATTATTAATATGCTTCAAAAAATATAAATTAAAATAAATCCTTTATTGTTGAATATCTAAATATGAACATGAAATTCTATTATACAAAACTCACTAAATTGAGACAATAATAATTGTTTGAGAAAAATATCCTAAGTATGTTGTTAAGATTAAAATTTGATGTATTTCTTTGTTGTGAAAATAAAAATTATCTTTAACAAATTTAAATAAATATGTATTCTTTTAGGGTTCACTAACTATTTTAATAATTATTGTGATAAAACTTAATTTGTGAAAAAAAGACAAGATATTTAGAAGAATTATGAATTATTTCAAGAAAACTAATTTCTAATCTCAAATTCAAAAATTTGCATTAATATGTCTCTCAAATGAAATCTTGATTTTTTATGTTTCTAACTTAATTAGCCTTCCCTCTTTTTCCTCAATCACACTTTTTCAAAAATAGTAAAAGAAACTATGATTTTCACTAACTCGTTAATTCGTTTTGTTATAACCATGCAACTATATTGAAGGTTCTAAAAATTTACTATATGTTTCTATCAAACCAATAATTATTATCAAATATGATTATTAAAAAAAAACATTTTATTTAAAAACTATATATTTAAATCTTTAATATTTAAATTTTATATTAATTAATGTATACACCTCATTTCATATTAAATAGAATATATATCAAATCTTATATTAATTAAATAAAATATATATATATATCAAATTTATATTAAACAAATTTTATATTAACCAAATTTTATATTAAATAAAATATAAACTAAAATACAAACTAAATTTTATATTAATTATAATCTCAATTTCATATTAAATAAATTATAAAAACAAGTTTTATATTAATTAAAATATAAACTAAATTAGATATTTATTAAATCAAATTTAATTAAAATATAAATCAAATTATAATTAAAATATAAACAAAGATGTTTCCATTTAAATAAAAATTTAAACTATAAACTTTTGTTTTTAAATACATTGGGGAGGCTACATAGCCGCCCCCCACATTGTCTTAAAAGAGGCATTCAACTTGTTTGTATAGCCTGTAATGTCGATTGCTGTCATTTGTTTTTATATTGTTTAATTAAATTTAAATAATCAAATTTAAATAATTTGGGGTTGTGGACCTCTTGATTGCCTACAACATCTTGTTGTAGGCAAGAGGTCATGAGGTCTAGTCTCCCCACTATCAGCATGGTATCGGAGGGTGTGTCGCATCAGGGCCACCAACCACATGAAAAAAGATTACTAGGTGCACTACTGTTTATAGGGGGGAAAAAGTTTACTAGGCGCATTGTATTTTATAGGGGGAAAAAGGTTTACCAGGCACACTAGAGTTTATAGGGGGAGGGATAACCAACTATTCTTGCAGTCTAAAAAATAACAATTAAATAATTTGATTCTTAATTTTTTTAGTTAAATTTAAATAAAAAATTTCATAATTACGCCGAAAGGTGTTATACAGTGAAAGCATTGTGTAAACATTTTGAGGCTGAATTTAAAATAACAGCCAAATGGAAGTTGTGGATGTGGATACTAGAAAATGACAGGCAGGTGGAAGTATGTGTTGCTTTTGCTCCGAAAAATCATCGCCCTTTATTTTTTTAATGTAAACTTTGATATTTGAAATAAATATGAAGAATGATATTTACATATAACCGTTATTCTAACAGTCTCTGACTGCATTGTATTTAATCCACTCAATGCATTTGATTTATTCTAACTGTCTTTGGCTGCGTTCTTTTTTGTGTTTGTTGTTGCATTTGATTTACTCCACTCAATGCAAAGAAATTAAAGCATGTTGTAAAAGTTGTTAACCAGATATACTTCGAATAAATATTTGAACTGATCACATTTCATCTTGATTTACTGAGTTTCCATTTTTTGAATTTTGTGAAAGACAATCTTAGATTCAAGGGAGATGGTTTACATAATTTATTATATTTTATATTATTTTTACGCTGTTGTTAGGATTTTGTGGTTCCAATCCATACATTTGCAGCATTGGAACTCCCAAATAAAGGCGTTGCTCTTCAGAAAAAAGGGATTGTGGACATTGAATATGGAAGGTATTTTTAATGCTTACAAATTTTATTTCACAAGATCGTTTTGTGTTTTGTTTTTGAATATGGAAGCATGGATCTTAGACTTAACCTCTTCAAATCGTAGCAGTAAATTTATTTTCAGGAGATTCAAGTTTGTTATTTAGGGAATTTTAAAATTTAAGCATTGTTTGTTAGAGGATTCCGATTGATATTGCTCACATTTTCTGGTTTGTAGTTTTAAGGTAGTAAAATGCTGAAGTATCTAAGCAAAATGTTTTATTTCTGTTATTATTTTTTGTTTTAAATATTGGTGGTCTTGATATGAAGACAACTATGGATTGTTTCTTTGGGTCTGTTAAGAAAGATTCAACTTCTTTTAACAAAATATCAGTGTGTATATTAAAGAAGTCTCATAAATAAAACATGACAAAAGGAAATCCATATGTTTTGAGTATGTTACATAAATTATAATTTATCCTTTGGCTTTTGGTTTCATGCAGGTGTTCTCCCACTTACAATTAATTAAGGAATCCTCTGCCAAACAAATTCCCAGGTAAACCAATAATGTTCAGGCCTCTGTTTCTTTTGCAGCAAGAAAACACAAAGGTTTTCAAGAGATATTTTTTATTAGGAGCTGTTGTAGTTGAAGCTATGTCTTTATGCTCAAAATATTAACCTCCTCTGCATTTGCATCATTCATGAGAGGGGAGAGATTGAACTGGTGACTATGATTGATCCTTAATGATTTCGCATCCAAGTCAGTTCTTTGTTGAAATTAATAGTATTCGTTGATTTTAGCTTCTGTACAACATGCTTCTGATTGATACTGCAAGATCTTGCAGAGAATGATCCATCACAACCATGTGCATAGGATCTTTGACTATAAAAGTTTTTTGAGTGTGCAACAGTTCTCCCCACCACTTTAGGCGAGATGACATGACTCCAAAGTGGAGTTGTGCCCTCCTTATTTGGGGCTGTAGCCTGTTATTGCTATACCCCTTTTCATATCCGCCTTTTTTGTTTGGTGTTTGCATTTGTTTTTTAAAATTTTTTGTTTAATATATATAGTTTCATTTACAGGCAGTGCACATCGTAAAATGTTCATAGAATATGGTTAAAAAATTTAGTATGACTATAAGAGAAGAATAAAATCTAGGTTGTATAATTTTTAAAATATATTATAAACAAACACGTTTGACAGTTATAATTGTAGGATATCCACATATTTCAAAGCATAGATAAATAAAATATAAAATTTATTCTACATGTTACATCTATAATGATTTATTGCATGTGTACTGTGAATTATTGTACTGTTGAAATCATAGTGAACCGTTGTGGTTGTGGTTGAACAATTTAAAAGAAATAATTAAAGAAAGATCAATTGGTAACTCAGAGGAAAAATAGGGTTATGGTGGTGAAGATTAAGGTTGGGATTAGAATTAGGGTAAAAAGGAGAGTTACAATTATAGTTATAACCACAATTAGTGTTAGGGACAGAGTTACGTTTACAATCAAGGTTAGGGTTATGTCAGAGTCATAAGAAAATTATGGTTAAAATTAAGGTTATGGGCAGGGTTACCATTATGGTTAAAGTTAGGGTTGGTGTTGCAATTGGGGCTAGAATTGAATTAAGATTAGGGTTAGGGTACAATTAAGATAATGATAAGGGCTAAATTAGGGTTAGGTATAAGGATCAATTATGGTTACTATTAAATCAACCAAAAAGCTTATGGTTATTATTAAGATTAGTGTTAGGGTTCAATTAGGGGTAGAATGTAACTAAGGTTAAGGTTCATTTAGGGTTAAGGTTTACATTAGGGTTAGGGTTTAATTAGGGTTAAGGTTCAATTAGGGACTTTCAATTCTAAAACAAAATGCCTTAACTTCTTCCATCACCACATGGTTAGATACATTATTTCAATCTTAGTTTTATGAATTTTAACTTTATGTTGAACATGCACATCTTAGTGCGATGATCAACTATTTGGGTGAGCCAGGAGTTAGTGACAACCATTTCGAAGTTTGGGTTTTCCATCTACACTTTTTCAAACTCACTCTTCTAAGGAATTTATCCTTATCTATGAGCCAAAAATTCGAACCAGCTTCAAATAGAGTTATGATTAGGGTTCATATAGCTTTATGGTTAGGGTTAAGCTTCAATTTGAGTTAAGGTTGAATTGATTAAAAATAGGTGTCTTGAGAAGGGTGTACTTTACATATATTTCTAAAATATAGGTATGCTAGTTTTTATTACTCTCCATTTTAATAAGACTTCCGTAATAAAATTTACAGCAAGCTTTTTTTAATAAAATTTAAGAAAAAAAATTAAAGAAAATTTAAATAATATTTTAGTTAAAAAATAAAGTTTCAAATGAAATTTTCTTTGTAATAATATAATAATTTCTTAAATACATCAATTTTAAAATAGATTAAGAAAGAATTAAATATCAATAGAAATTTTATTGAAGTAAAATTTAAGAATAAAATTTCAATCAAATTTTAGTGATTTTTTTAAAAAAAAATTCAATAAACAAAAATAAATTTTCAAATTATAAAAAATTTAAGTAAATAATTTTAATAAATTTTGAATAAATTTAAAATTTATGACAATTTTTTTGTTCTTTTTTTAATAAAATAGCCATGAGGATGCTGCAACAACGCAAGCAGCTACAAGGCAACGATTTAGGAGACAATAATATGAGGAATTGAATCAAACAAAAGGAAATGCCATATCAAGAAGTTGCAGCCCCCTAACTCTAAACTCAGATGATATCATTTATGTTTAAATGGATACGCCATAAAAGCACTAGAGGCATCAAATTTCAAGGGAGGTTGAGGCAAAACAAATGAGGCTTAGATATGCAAAGTTCCCAATCCAACAGGAGATCAATAGGGACGAATCTTAATATGTGTGGATTAAAATGAAATGTGGCATGTGGCTACAAAGCAGTGATCAAAAGAGGTGAAAAGGTGAGAAATCGAATCAACCAAAAGAAAATGTCTCGGAGAATATAGGTGATGCTAAACGAAACAAACTGAAAATAGACTCAAATTGCAGCCCATAATAATCAATTTCTTTCTTCGTTTCCTCATTGCCAAGAATACTCCAGACTCAAAATGCATACAATGCGATTGAATGCCAATGCGTAGCAGAAACTAAGTGGTGAAAAAGCTGAAGGGAAGGCACCTATATGCAACATCTATTTGCATTGAAATCGATTCCTATTCTTACTACATGGGTCGAATACCAATTACAATATAAACAACATATATGAGACTATAAATATATGATTAAATAAAATAGAATACACTTATGCTGAAAGGTTCACACCACATAGAACCAAAGAAAGACTTAAAAACAATATCATCTACAAGATGAACAAGAATTGAAATCATCGATTGTTTATAAATTGAAACCAAAATCGGCTTAGAAGGACACTACAATTTTTTTTATTAACAACAGAAGAAAGAGTAAAGAAAATCGATGCCAACCACCTACAAAAAATTGCAAACTTCTCAAGCATATCAAATAGCAAACAATCTTTTTCAGCAGACAAGAGAGAGATTGTTCACAAATAATGGATAAATGAAACAAGAGCAAAGACAATGCCAGCTTGAGATCCAATGCTTCAAAGACGGAGGAAAAGTGTCAAAGGTGACTCTATCGTAGCACAATCCTTTTCACCAAATCCTTGATCAACCTTCAACGATTTTTCCCACTTCGAAAAAATAATTCTTAATTGAAAATCTGTATTTTGATAAATATTGTTGCACGCATAAATTTTCGTTTCCCAAACCATCAAAACTCCCTCATTTTCCTCTTCCCCAAACTCCACATTATTAAAAATCCAGAAAGTCATTAGCTTTCGAAAGTAAAAATCAAGCAACATCCACTTAAAATGACAAGTTTTCATTCAACAATTAGTTCAAAGTCATGCATATGCACAAACTCCACTTTTTCCATCTTTTAAATTGCTTTAACAATTTGTTTGAAATCACATCCAATTAACTATTTTATTTTAAATTATATTATTTTCCTCATTTGCTTATTTAAATCTCAATGATAATAATAATAATTATCTTTAAATTTAATTATAAAATATTTTATCACATAACAATTTAATTATTAATTTTTTTATATAACTATCAATTTTCAATCTTGATTTATTTAATTATTTAATTAATTCCAAATTAATTAAACACCCTTATAAATCAATTTAATTTAATTAAATTGATTAAACAAGACAACTCATAACATTAATTTCTCCACAAATTACCATTACAATTTATTTAAATTTAATAACTAGTTAAACAACATAATCAACAATTAAATAAGTATCATTACAAACCAAACAAAATTAATTGAACATCTTGAAAGGGCGAATCATGGAGGGGCACTACAAATCCTATAAGATGGTCTTATATGACATAGTTGAAAGTTATGCTAGTTCATAAAATCAATGTGGTCACCAAGCTATTTTAATTGATACTATATGTCCACACCAGGGAGTATATCAATTGTTAGCACAATTCATCTTATCTAAACATGTTAATAATTTATGTTAGTGAGTAATGATCAAAGTTACAACAAAGAATTCATTAGTCTATTTGTTAGTGTTTGTGTATTCATTAACATTGACAAGATTTCCATATATTTAAATACTTGTGGTTGATCAATAGAACAAGCATAGATTCCATGTTCCATTGCTAAAATAATTATTTAATTATCCTCTAGACAAGGAAGGCCATCAATAAAACATGGATAAAAATCACTTTTGTTTATTTCGAATCATCATGGTCTTATTTTATGAACATTGTAGATGACATGTAAACTAAACATAATTCTACATGATCAACAAGATTTTCAGAATTACAACATGGTCCTATAAATGCAAATAAATAGTATACAAACACCCCAAAGTTTCCTTATCTTTGTGTATTACAATTTGACCATTATTGTTTTTTTTTTAACGACAACAAATATTTTTTTTATTAGATATATAAATGGAAAGGTGCTAGTAATAGATAGTTTACAACATATACTTTTAATCTTTTTCTCTTGCACATGGGCAACAAAATGAGGGCAGAGTAGTTTCTATGTTTCCTACAAATTAGCAATTGATAGTCGAGAATCCTATAAGTAAAAAATACTCAAAACTAACCACAAAGATTTATGTAGAGGTAGAACATATGTCTCTATAGAGTGATGCCCAGTTATATTTCTTGAATTAGTATTGCTACAAAGTGCTTTGTATCCTATAAATTGCTCTAATTCTAATTTCATTGAGTGCTTTGTATTCTAATTCTATGAAGTACTCTGAATTATGGGTAAGTGCTGAAGAGTGCTAAAGAGAATGAGTTTACATGTATTAGATCCTAAGTAAGTTGAGTTCTACAAAAAAAAAAAAATTACTTGAAATAGGAAACTAAATTAATACTAGAATGCAAAACGATATAGATGGATAAATTTTGAAGGTTGACTATGGATCCATACCATGCATAGGATGGGATTGTAGCTGAGGAGAAGGACATGGAAAAATATACATGTCCATGTAATGACTGTCTTTTTGGAAAGGTGAAAAAAATAAATGTGATTTATCAACATATGATAAGATATGGGCATAGTGGTATAAGAACTTGGGATTACATTTATTATGAAGATATGATAGAATTTCAAAGTGTGAGAGATGAAGAGGCAACAAACATAGATGAAGTGGCACCAAACATAGATGAAGAGGTAGCAATGTTAGACAAAGGGTTTGAAAATGATAAAATGTTGAATGAGGGTGTAAACAATGATTGGGCTAAGTTGATGGAGGATGCTTTCAAGCCTATGTATACTAATTGCATGTTAAGTCATTTGACAACAATCCTTCAAATTCTTAACTTGCAAGTGGTGCTTGGTTGGAAAAATGAGTGTAGTTGAGTTATTGGCATTATTAAGTTTGTTGTTACCACCTAACTCCATATTTCCAATAAAATGAAGTCAATGTAAAAAAAAAATCACTAAGCTAGGCTTATGGTATGAAAACACCCACACATGTGTGAATGGTTGTGTACTATTACTTCGCAATAATCTTGCAAGTGAGTGAATTTATGAAATATTATGAAGCAAGTTATAGACAAGGGTTGAAATCAGATGTGGTTCCTAGAAAGTTTCTATGCCACTTTTCGATAATCCCATGATTAATTCAAATGTATAGGTGAAGATACATTTTTGAACTTGGGTATGTGCAGGATCATGATGGGCCAAAAAGTGGCGATATGTAAGTGACATGATGGTCCATGTGGTTGATGACTTTTTTTTTACCCAAAATTGATGAAACGAAAAGGGTTTTTAAAAGAGATTCTTAGCTTTCCACCAATATAAATTATTGTTTACTTTGAATTTAATAAATAATTATTATTCATTTTCTATTTGAATTATGACTAAAGTCCTACTTGATAGGGTGATTGAAAAACATCTATAGCTTTCAAAGGGTATCACATTTTTTGAATCTGAAACATCCTTCACATTTTATGCTTCACATAATATAGGATTAAAAAAAAAAGAATTTAATTTCATGAAGTTTTGACCAAGTTAAAGTTGCCAGGCATACAAGTTTTTATATTTTTTTAAAGTTGTAATAAAAAAATCATACTTAATTATTTACTTGGAAAAAAATTACAAAAAAATATGAATCACATCAAAACATGAGTCTTCTACTTATATATAAAATCTTATAATAAAATAATATCATTTTATTGTGGTTAGGGTGGTTAGACTGACACCTACTTCTTATTTTTTCCTTTAAATTTAAGTACTACTGCATTGAAATTTCAAATTTTCACCAAATAGATTTTTTAAAAATAAAAATAAACTTAGTAGTTTAGAAACTAAATTCAATTTGCTAGAGATTCTATTCTTACATATTTTTGAAATAATATAGTTAACTTATTCAAATTTTTATGTCAAGTTGCCTAACTCTGATTTTTCTGAATTTTATTGCCATTTAAGGGCCTGTTTTTTCCATGATGATCCTGCACATGCCCACTTATGTAATGAAATGCCCAAAATAAGAGCACTATTGGAAAGCAACAACATGTGATTGATTCTAAGATGTTGATGGATTTTGATAATAGATGGCCTGATTTTTCTCAAGATCCTCATAATATAAGGTTTGGTTTGGCTCTAGATGGGGTGAACACATTCTCAGATCAAAGTACTAAATGGTCAACCTCACCAATATTTTTAATAAATTATAACTTTCCTCCATGGTTAGAAACTAAACCATTTTTCTTATTGCTATCATTAAATTTTACTTCAGATACAATCAATGCTTATTTAGAGCCATTATATAATGAGATAATGGAATTGTGGAAAGGAATTGAAGGAATTCAATCTTTAAGGGATGGTCATTCAATAAAATTCACTTTAAGATATTCCTTATTGTTTATGATTCATGATATTCCTACATATGTCACATTTTCTAGTCTCAGTGTTCATGGATGTCATGCATGTCGTACTTGAAACATTAAGGATTTTTTGAGGCACTCAAAAATTTTGCATAAGTGTATTTATTGTGGACATCAATCTTACCTTAAAATGGATCATCCATATCATCGATCAAAAAACATGTTTCAATGGTCAAGAAGAGAATGGTGAATCACCATTGCTAATAACGAGTGGTTACATTGATGAGAATGGAAAAAAAAGAATGTCATTTATAATTGCAAATGATGGGATTTCTAATAGTAGATATCATCCATGTAATGAAAAGAGTGTAAAATGGTTGTGCGTATTCTATAATTTGTCATACTTCAAGAATATAGCCATTAGGCATACTATTGACGTTATGCATACTGAGAGAAATATAGCCAATGCTATTATAGAAACTCTTTTTGGTGTTTTTGATAATATTTCATCATTTGAAGACTTTCAAAAACTAAATATTCATCAAAATCATTGGGTTGTAAAACATGATGATGAAAAATATAGAAAACCTAGTGCTCCTTATGTCTAGATAAAGGAACAATGTGCATAATTCTTACAATTGATGTTTCAGACTCACTTTCCCATTGGATATATAAGTAGTAGTATTATAAGCCAAACTGATATTAATAGATTAAGAGGCCTCAAGACCTATGACTATCATGTTATAATTGAGAATATTTTACCTATTGTGGTAAATATATCAATTTTGGAAAAGGGTCCAAGATTGGCAATTATAAGGCTGGGTGTAATGTTAAAGAGAATGAGTTTACATGTATTAGATCCTTCGAACTTTGATAGTTTGAGGGAGGAGGTTGTTGAAGTCCCTTGTTGATTGGAACGATAATTTCCACCAACAATCTTTAATATTTCTATGCATCCTTTGATACATCTAGAATATGAAGTAGAGCATTATAGTCCAATAAGAATGAGATGGATGTATATTAAAGAACGATATATGAATTTTAAAAAAAAAAATGTTTGTACTAGGGAAAAATCGAAAAGTGGAATGTCTAAGGGATATTCAAAGTAAGTGGCCATGGGATTTCGCACATAATGTATGAAGTATTTAAAAAAATTCAATCAGCATGTATGGGATGATGATTAAGATGAGAGAGTTGCCAATGAAGTATGAGAAGGTAATGGATGTCACTTCAAGCTATCACATCAAGAAAGAAGTGTGATACATGCCTATATTATTCAAAACACATCTTCATTCAATGTGGCATACACAAAAAAGAATTCACACAGTAATTTATTTACTCAATTGAATTTACACATTTATATTATTACTCTTACAATTTGTATGTTAATATTCTGTGTAGAAAATATGAAGAAGATAATCAAACTTGGATGCAATGTCAACCTCAAAATCATAGACATCATGATTTGATTGAAGGTGATTCTTTTCCAAAATTTGAAGAATGGATTGTTAATGCAATCAATGGTACAAAAGAAGAAGGTAAAGATATAACAATGGAGGAAAGTGATCTTTCAAAATATCCACATTTATGGGCCCTATGTATTTTAGTGGAATGTGGGCCTATGGTAGTCATTTAAGACTAGAAGAAAAAGACAAAGGAAAGTCAATTTGTGATTGTGTTGTTAGTGCTGAATTTCTTCACAAAACTGAGAAGAAATTTTATGTTCGATTCATCCAAGAAATTATCCAAGTGGATTTTGGTGAAAGTAGTCCTATATTATTAAAATTTAAATGGATATGACCATTTGTAGTACAATTTGATGAGTATGAATTTGTACGTACAAATACATGATATTTTTTATCAGTGACAGATGAGCCGTATGTTTCCCCTCTTCAATTTAACCAATAATTTATAATTGATGATGTAAGAAGCCGAGGATTTTCATATGTCATTCAAATAGAGTCTCTTTTGAAACAAAAATGCATCTAGAAGTTGTCGATATAATGCCCAACGGGCAATGTGTTAATTTACAAGGAACATTAAAAGAAGTGGATGAAGATGATGATGCAGTTTTTGAGGAAGAGATTTTGATTACCAATTAAGAGATTGGGAGAGAGAATGTATTGCATGTCATAGATGAGGATGAGAAATAAAATCAAGAAAATGCAAACATGAGTGATTAAGATTCTAATATTGCTGGAAATGTAGATGATTATGATGATGTTTTATCACCTTATCTAGCTTGGCACCTTAACTTGTTATATTTTCACCTAAACTTTGGTTATATGTATGGTGTAATTTATTATTGAATTTAATAAAGATATGAGTATAGGTGTGCTTATTCACTATTTTTTTACTGATACATTTCAGAATGTAATCATAATAATTCTATTGGTACATTGTATACAAAACTTGAGATATTCATGTTGCTGATTTGAAGTGCATTTAAATTTAGGTTCAATCATTCTTCTTAGTTTTCTTACATTGGTTGAAATTATTATTTTTTAGTTAGAATATAATTTCTTGTATTTCCTATATGTTTTCTAGATGCTAAAATTTTCTAACTTCTCTAGAACTACTAGATATGAAAAGAAGCAAGCAAAGTCTAAAGGTATCAACAAATACAACAAGCTACCTATGAAAGCAAACAACTCTTTTAAATCCTAGTGATAAATTGTAGTCATTTATTTGATATTTGATTACCATTAGTTTGTAATACAACTTCTAGCTTCCACATGCATTGAATATGCTTGTGTGAAGGAAACAATAATGAACATCTATGATTTAATAATACATATCAATATCTCAATATTAGTTGAACAAAATATTTAACCTATACTATTAAACAATTTGTGTGAAAAGACTGTAAGTAGAATTCCATGTCATGCTCCCCCTAAATTTAGTAATATCATGTTATGTTTTACTACTTCAATTCCCCCCCTTTGACAACAATGGAAAATGTTCTATTCAATTAACTGTAGGAGTTGAGAAAATACAACACCACAAACCCCGAAGATCACCTGCATGCAAATAACCTGTCACAAAAGAAGAGATGGAGACAAACAAGAAAGGGTTCTCTGAAAAGTAAAAATGTATATATCAGAGAGAATGAGAGAATAAATTGATATGAAATACAAAAGGATCAATCCTTATAAAAAGGAGATCATGCAAACCCTAATAGAAGCCCTAATAGGATAACATTTAATAATTAATATAATTATTAAATGTCACATTATGCAAACTAACGTGAAATTGTATGAAGGGAATAAAGGTAACTTAATCAACATAATTAAGTTAAGACCTTTACTCTAACACCCCCCCTTAAAATGAGCAACAGTGCAGCTACAAACAAATGCAAGAAAAACAAAGGTAACTACAAAGCAAGAAGGAAAACATGGGTCCTGGCAACTAGGCCAGATCAGGTACCCAAATACAACCAAATCTCTGTAAAGAGGAGAAATAGAGAAAACCTCATGGGAAAAAGATTTAATCCAAAAAAAGATGTAGTATGCCAAAAAAGAAGAACATGACTGAAGTAGAAGAAGCTGCAAACAACTATTGAAAGATGGTTGCTATGGTGTTAAAGAACCTCTGCTGAAGATAGGATGATCAGGAATAAGAATACAACAATATGCATAAGTGCCCATACGACACTACTCGAATCAGATGGCAAACAAAGGCAAACACCTAGAACGAAGATACAGATGGCACAAGAACCAATAGTCTAAAACACTGATCAACTAAGAATGGAAGATTCCTTCCAAGGTGAAACCAAGGAAGAATTAGCATGAACAGTATAATACCCCCCCAAAATGTTGAACTGGGAGAGCCTGACAGATCCACTGAAATGATGTGAAACACCCTGTAGTGCATGAAGGAGAAAAAACATCTGAAAGTGTGCAAGATAGCACTTGCAACTGAAAAAGTGGTGTGCAAAACAAAGGACACATGCATGAGGCTAGAATCATATGGATCCATGGTCGTCGTGGAGGGATACTCACTAGACAAAGATGTGATAGTAAAACAAAGGCAAACTACACAACCCCCCATGGTATGGATTCAATGTCATCGTGGAGGGATACTCACCGGACAAAGATGTGATGGCAAAACAAAGGCAAACTACACAACCCCTCATGGCACTTTATAATATTAGTGCAAGTACAAAATATGGCACAACCTTATCTGCAAAATCCCAAAAGATGCATGTACAATAGTGTGGCACTTTATCTCAATGCATTTACACAAAAGATAGCTTACAAATGATGCTCAAAATGTCCTCAAAGGACAAAATGCTGGAAATACATGAAGAACAACCAAGAACGAAGCATCCCATGCAAACAAAATGTTTCCAAGAGCAAATATCTCCAGGTAATCCAACAGAGTGTGAAAACACAAATAACTGAATAAAATATACCTGGAGTGAAATCTAGAAAAATGGCATGGATGAAATTGAAGAGCTCTAAAATACGGTTCCAATGCCACTAAGATTTTGAAAAACGGAGAAACTGATCAAAAGTTATGAGCTTGAGACTGAAAGAAGCCCCTTTATCTTCAACTAGATGTAGAATGCACCAATGGAAAAAAGAAGTAATGAGACCCACACCACTGAAAAGATGAGAAAACCAGCTTTCCGATGATATCTCGTTTTCCAAAAAAAGATATCGTATCCCACGTTACGGCCTCCGAAATAAATCAGCTCCAAAGAGGGAAAAAACTAGTGTTGGGTTAAATTTCACGGCCAAACGGCCATCACCATAAAAGTGCAATTGGGCTACTATAGAAAAAAATTGTTTTTTATATTAAAAAAACAATAAAAAAAACATTTGATTTTTTTTTTTAAATCATAAGAAAATAGTACAAAAGATTTATTTTATTGAATTTTTTTTATTTTTTTTTAAATTATTGGGTGGGGGAGGCACGTGGGCCCACCCCCACCATACCCTTTGCAGCTGTGGGTACACTGCGCAACATTACGTAGGTCTGTGTAGGGTACAATGCATAGGTCTGCGCAGGTCCTAGCCCCACAAAAATTTCCCCTCTTTTTTACTTTGATTTTTTTTAAATAAAAAAATTAAAAACAAAAAATGCATATACAAATTTTTTTTTACGTAGTAAAATAATTTGACGAAATTTTTTCCTAAAATAGGCAGAATTTTTTTCCGAAAAAATAAAATTTACCAGGCAGCGACGGCCGTACGACCGTATTGCAAAAAAAATTTGCCTCAAATTTCAACTTTGTCTAAAATGGAAGAATGAATAGTCAATTTAGGGGTTTTGGACCGCTGCAGATGCAATGGCGATGTCCATTTGAACTGAAAATGCTTAAAAAATGCAGGTGTTCCCTAGATCAAGAAAACAAACCCCAAACCCTTGAAGCTCCAAAAATCTTGAAAACAAGAACAGGAAGCAACAAGTGTGGAGCTCTGATACCATGTAGGAGTTGAGAAAATACAACACCACAAACCTCGAAGATCACCTGCATGCAAATAACCTGTCACAAAAGAAGAGATGGAGACAAACAAGCAAGGGTTCTCTGAAAACTAAAAATGTATATATTAGAGAGAATGAGAGAATGAATTGATATGAAATACAAAGGGATCAATCCTTATAAAAAGGAGATCATGCAAACCCTAATAAAACCCTAATAGAAGAAACCCTAATAGAAGCCCTAATAGGATAACATTTAATAATTAATATAATTATTAAATGTCACATTATGCAAACTAACGTGAAATCTTAAGAAGGGAATAAAGGTAACTTAATCAACATAATTAAGTTAAGAACTTTTCTCTAACATTAACACCCTGACTTAAATCTCCTCATCAACTTGTAGTGTTGATCCCCCTATTTACTATTTTCTTTGGCTTAGTCATACTTCAAGGCTTATAAGTTCAAAATTCTTTTGACCCTTTCGACCATGATAAATTTCAATTTTGCTTCTTTTTTGATATGCATCCTATGATAGAAACAATGATCACCAATATTTCCACTAATTGTCTTTTTCTTTGGATTGAAAATGCAACTCTTGAATTACCAAATTCGGTAATATAAATTGACTGCTTTTCAGATCACAGTACTTTTACAAATAGGGCTTATACCCTTCACTCTAGGTTTTGAAGGAGTATGAGCATGAGTTAATCATAGCATAGGGTTGACTTGTTTCTTTTTCAGTTTGGATCATATTGGAACTCCTTGTTGGAGTCTAACTGAATTTTGTCAATTGATATCCAATTGAGAACACATGATGTTCAGTTGATCATTTCACATGCCTTTTGTCCTTTATTCTTGGAGATTGCATCTGACATCATCAGATTCTTCCTTCAAGAAATATTTAGAAAAATCACCACAATTGCAATAAATTTGCAACAAAACATCCAAATAACCTTCTTATATTAAATTAATATGCAAGCTCAACTATACATTTTGGAGATAATATTGTGACAATTTTCATTAAACAGTATAAAGTGATAAAAATTGTTCATCCAAAAACCTCTACCATTTACAAAACCTATCTAAAACTTAGACTCACATACCTAATGTCTACCAACCCAATACAATTTTTTTAGAAACATTAAAGCCAGCCTTGGGATTCCTTTTATATGATTAAGGAATGCAACAAGATTTAGGATATTCACTACTGATTTTAGAATGGAATATTCTAGAGAACCTTTGTTCACGAAATAAAACAAAATCCTCTTTGTGCTCCAAAATTTTTTGGGTGAAGATGCTTCCAAGTTTGTTGATCCTATTGAACCACCTTAAGCATCGTTTCCCTCCCAAAATTTCCTTAGATGATGGCCATTGAATTGCTAACTGAGATTGAAATGTGAATATCACTCATATTTTACTTTATCTCTAACCTCATGTAACACCCCGCCATGGAACCCAAAGAATGACAAGAAATAGATCTAAAGACCTGAACTTTTTTTTTTTTTAATAACAACATGTGACATGCAACACAATTTTGAGTGAACTCGGGGTTCAACAACAACGTTACTAAAAAAATAACATAAACTAATAACTCGCATCAAGTACTAAATACAAGAGCATAAGAATAGGTCATATCTCGATTACATTTCAATAAGAGATTCATTGCAAGTACAATTACAACAAACAAGATTAGGAAAAATCTTGATACAACCAGTATCATAATACAATAACATCTCATGTAATCATCATGAGTGCACACAATAAATATGAAGAACAAATAGATTGTTGAACTCGTCCACAAGCACGCTCAACGTCCAACTCCATGAACAAGTGAATCCAAGAACTTGTCAAAAATAATCTTGACCTAAACTGCATCACCTGCAAGGGGACCCAATGGAGGATAGAGCACGTTCCTCCCAACCATGTGGTGCTTGAAATCCCACCCCCTATGTTAGGAGATAGAAGTAGGTCCTCAAGTCAAACAAACATCAAGGAGATAGTACATACATCACATGGCTGGCAATCACATCATGACATAATGACATATTAAAACCATAAAAATACACACAAGCTCCCAGAGGCACAATCTCAACAGTTAGAGACTCAACACATGAGACCAAATGTATGAGGATGAGAGTCTCATCACATACAATGTTCTAGGTTACCCTTGTGAACCCTCGTAGATTATCAGCCCTCATCCTAAGTTACCCTGGCAATCTCTACCGATTCGCTGCCCCTAAACATACATATGTGGAATCAAATTACTTTTTGAGAAGACAAAGTAACCGACTATGCCATTCCAGGCCTTCTCAACCTACCCTTAGTCTATACAAGATCTAAGGCATAAGGCGAGGCATTACATTATTTGAATTAGTTATGAAGATCACCCAATCCCTAGTACATTAATTATTGTTTTCTCTAAATTAAAAAATCCCGATAGGTTACCTTGGTTCCACTTAAGGGTTTCGGCCCCTATCGAAAGCCACTCTCCCTAATTACATAACTCAAAATCAAATACCAAGGAAAGCCATTATATGCACGTCTTACAAATCCATTTACAAACATAACTCAACCATGACATAATCTGTCTAACCATCAACATACCACTCAGGGAAGAAACAATTGTGCAAGGCTAAATCCCAAGATAAAACACTACCATTGAACAAAAGGTAAGATCATATAAAACTTTTCAATTCAAATCTTCTTTCCTAGCCTCTGTAAGACTTCTAATGCACAATGTACAAAGTAATAGAATATGAACGAAAATCCACTTCCCTTTCCAAGATAAGCCATACACTTGTTTGGCACAAACCATCCAACCAATACTAGAAGAATATAACAATGGTGAATATACAAAACACTTAAACCAAGATACAAAATGATCCACATATATACAAGGTATCCTTCTTCCATTACTTACAAATAATAAATGATTTCCTTCTTCAAATTTCCATATAATCATTCACTTAATCCTTCAATATGTTCTTCCTCATTATCCAAATAATTATAAAACATACATCAAAATTCAAAATTCCAATTCAATACTTCCAGCTATAACAAAACCAGCACAAATATTTACATACATATAAAGGTATATTTAGATATCGAATCCCAACATAAATCTATATGTATATACAAATTCCTTAACCCTAATACTCATACAAATCCAACACCAATCCGCAAGAGTTTACATCATTCTAAGCATTAGCAAAAAAAAAACCAAAATCTACTTATGTACAAGAAGTACCAAACTATGACTACCCCTATCGCATGTTAAAGAAACTTCATTTGTCCTAATTTTCCAAGTAAAAGATAACCTAAAAAAAAATAAAAAAAATCAAAGGACACTTTAGTTTATTTGTCAAATAAATCTTTTTCCTTTATCCAAATAATTATTCTTTTAAATAAATAGTTCAATTCTTTCCTCTAACTCATCTTATTATCATATTGCCATGTTATTTGAATAATATATATGTATAAATACAAACATAATTGTAATTACAATTATAAGAAATAATTAAGTATAAAAATAAATACCATTACAATATTAACATTTTATACCATTCAACTTTTAGAAGGGTAAATTATCATATTTCAATAAAAGAAACATCTCATTATATCTACATAACTATCCCACATATAATCCCATAGTAAAAATATTAAATTACAAAATCCATCAAGATATATATTCCTTTCTCCATTATAGAGGGATTACTTTATTTTATATCATAAGTTTTCATACAAATTAGTACAAATTACATCCTCTATTCGTATATTCTATTAGATTTCTTTTAAGGGGATGAGGGAAGAATCTATTCTTCTTCCTTTTTTAAATAATTTCTAATACTACGAAAACCTTCTCTAATACATATTTTCTTATTTACATTAGTTAATTCTTCTCCACAGGGATAGGTATATATTACAAAGTCATCAATGATTAACTTCGATACCAACGGGAGCAAAAGAAGAAATATAGGAACATGTCATCAGAAGAAATACAACCTCGTTTATCTATATCACCAGCGTAGACTTAGCAAGACGAATGTATCAAAGGCAGCGGTGCAAATCAAAAAGGCCCAACCAATCAAAGGAAAGTGAACTACAGTGCTAAGTATAGGATGAATATCTAATTTATTTACATTCAATCTCTAATTACTATAGCCAATCCATTCGGATCAATTCATCTGTATTTAAAACTGTTTACATTCGAATATATGTATATATAGATTCAGACTGATAATATAAATAAAACAGTACTCTGAATTCATCTTCCTCTCCACCGCTAAAGAGACGGTATACATACATTTGAATTAACGAATTTTTTTCTCATATAAACAGTCGCCATGCAAAGGTAGGACTGTCAAGAACTCATGCAAATGTTTCGAAGAAAATCGACAAAAGAGGTGAATGTAGGCGTTCTCAAAACAACCTTGACCAAATAATAGGAGGCGACATAAGTTAAATATAGAACCGAGTCTAAAGTAAATGACCGAGAGATAGAAGTAGTTTTGATTAGCATGCGATGGGGTATAAGCGATAGTGCATGCAATGACTTAACATGCAGAATTAACTACTAATTATAACCACAAGAGATCAACTCTAAATGCCTTTTAACAGGAAAGCCAATGCATGGCATAAAGCAATTATCAACTCAGAGAGTACTAAAAGCAATGCTCACTGAATGCCAAACACAAGTGTTCAGTATTAATCGATATTACTAAAGTGTTCTACTTGAATTCAAACAAGATACACACAACGAATACAAGGACAAAAAGTCGATTAACTTCACATGCATCCGATACAACAATAGCATTGCAGGGAAAAAGACTATGATTAACATAAATTTACCATTGATAATTACGGTGGTACACAGAAAACTGCAAGTGTCACCGATCGTATCATTGTATAAGAATTATATTGGATATAACGTATAACGATAACCTTAATTTTATATCACATGAAAAGTGTATTGCATGCTAAGCACGCCGAATACCAAAACAGAATAAATTGAATACAGTTTCAGTTTATAAATAGTTTGGATACCATTTTATGTTCACCGGATAAATTCGAATATATATTGAATGCTCCAAGTGAAAGACAATGAATACAAAATGGAAGAAAGACTAATGACATGACATTATCTCACTTGAATAGGCTACTAGAATACATCTTTATGGTAGTGGATCGGTCGACCCAAAACAATGAGATATAGAACAAGCCCAAATACCATGGACATGATGATATTGGTTGCATTGGTTGTTCATGCTTACATTTATAATAAGAGCTATGTGAATTGAGTATATGAACTTCATATGATGAGTTCCTTTGTGACGTGAAATATACCTTTATAGCTTAGACTAACTTTAGCAGTTTGCTATGGAAAGAGTTCAGGAATTGGGTGCAAAACATACAATATGGGAAAAGATTGACAAGGCACGAGAGCTACATGGAACCTAGAAATATATTGCAATGATATTACCATTGCATACAGGGAAAGGAATCATTGTATCAGCTTATGCAGTGGAAGAAATATGATTGCCCAAGGAGGATTACCCAAGGAAGCTCTCAAAATCAAAGAATTAATAAAGCACGCTGGAATACGTCCCATCATTGTAAGATTTGATTATATTCTAGGCGCATGCAGCCAGGCAGTTTATAGGATGAGGACTGTGCATACCTCACACATCTCAAGATCTTATTATAATAGCTATCGCAAAAAATAGATCATCAATAACTATGCTGTAATTAAGGAAATCAATATAATTGTTGCCTGAAAGCCTCCGATAATGTTTTTATGCTAATGGAAATCGAATCTCTTGATTTCTTAGTTGCTATATTGAAATACTCATTCTACAGATTTACAACACAAAGCGAATTCCTTAATCTAAGTTGATTGTTAGAAGAAAAACCCATATAAATGAATTTCATGCCAACCGAAAATTAATCAACTTGTTAAAAGGGCTAGAGAAACTTTCAAGCATGGGCAGCTGAAAATCCAAAGTTTGCTGCCTTTCCTCGCATGATAAATACAAGGAGAACATTACAAGCAACTTTCTTCACAGGTTGCACAAACCACGCACAAGAAGACAACACACATATTAAAACGAAACAACAACGGAGAAGCGAAACTAGTAACCAAAATATTTTAGAGTCAAGATGAAGATTGGGCTTTGGAATATCATAAAATATCGATTATATTGAAGCAACTGAAAAGATCAATGAGTAATCACACATGCATCCAGAATATACAGGTCAGTAATGATTTAAAGCAATCTTTCAGCAGATTCAAGGTTTCATAGCTAGGTTCACACAAGCTTCATTTTCTCTATAAATTATTTCAATAAATTCATTCAAAACGGCAATAAGGAATTCATTGGTCTGATGTTGTGCAGGTAATTCACCAAACAGGTTCACAAAGAAAATCAAATACTTTGAAAACCATTTATAGGTAACAAATTCGATAAATGAAACAAATACACAGAAAGAAAAACCATGAGCACTTTCTTGAATTCCGACAAAGAGTGAATTGAACACAAGAACCCGATTCCAGATACCTTCCATCACATGCAAGGCCTTTGAATTCGCAACTTCCAAACTTTTCAAAACCAAACACACAGAAAAATAAGGAAAGCTTCTTTCCAAAAATATTTGTCGTGAAAACAATTGTCGTTCAAAAATTGCATAATCTTTCTTAAATCATTGATTTATAATTAAAATGCAGTTCTCATCCTTTAACTGATAAATTGCATGCCATTTAAACAATGAGTTTCAACTTTCCTAACATCAAGTTCTACTCATAGATATTTTGCAAATTTCATTCAAACAAATTGATTAAACTTTTCAATTTCGAAAACATCTATGTTGCACATTCATAATTATCCTTCCAAAATATTATATTTTAATAATCCTTAATAGAATTAATTTTTCTAACATTTAAAATAATATTTCAAATGAAATGTAATCAAACATAACCTTAAATATAATAAAGCAATAATCATTGATAAGTTCAATGCATACTAATTAAACCCTTTAATTACTTTAAGCAAATCAATAACAATCAAGACAGACATAGAATGACATAACATAACAACAAATACATGACAAGATAGACGTAAACAAGAAAAATGGGTAACAAAGTGATACTCATTCTTTCTAGAATGATGGCTCATGACAGAGGACCAGACTATCTCCCATCAACAATTTCATTGGGCCTTGGCATGCTCAAACCCGACGAAGCAGGTTGAGACGATGCTTGTACCTGCAAGCTGCATCAAACTACACTGTGAACCATATCAACACATATATCAGAAAACACACTGTGAAGAAGAGTCACAACATAGTAGGGTAGTCACGAGTGAGTAATGCTACACTATCTTCTTCACCAGGACTGACATGAATCATAACAATATAAACATTAAATACATAATGATAATATCATTAACAATTAGAAGCAACATAAACCATAATATGCACATATCCATCATAATGTCATCATAAAAACATAACCTAATAATCTTAAAGGAAAATGTATCATCTGCATAATATAACAACTAACATTACATCAAAGACCAACATAAGTAATGTATTATAGCATCCAGTGCAACTAAACTGTTGGAGTGAAAATACATTGAGAGGTGGGGGAGAGGGAGGTGAATCAGTGTTTATAACTTCTTAAACAAATTAAAACTGAAACTGAAAAGAACCATACATATGTTCTCATTTATCAATGATAGTGTCATCCATGTATTCAAATGCAATCATATAAACTAAAATGAGTAATGTAACATTGCATTTTAAAAGAGTAAAGTACTGAAGCAAATGAGTCACAGAGACACAAATAGACGCAAGATATGCCGAGTGGAAAAACCTCTTGGGGTAGAAAAACCACTCCTGAACTTGCTGTCTTTTTAAGGCTTTCATTTCAATAATTTATTTTGACAAAGCCTCAATGGCTGATTTTTGAGCACCGACTCAAGGAGCACCAACCCCTCTGTTTAGAGACACCAATCTCAAGGAGCACCAACCCCTTTCCTGATATTCAATAGAACGTACAATAGTATAGAGGATCTCTTTATTTCACTTGATTTCTGTCAAGTGCCTCTTGACAGACAAAACATAGAATTTTCAAGAGTCAAAATTGATTCTTCAAAATTCCATGCATTATCTAATCTCGATGCAGCTTGAGGAAAATCCTATCACAATCACAATACAATCTCATCAAACTGTATTACAATGATACAACTTTTCTTTCTTTTCTCACTGTTTGATTTTCAACGTTTTTCCATACAGGAAAACTACAATTCTGACTACACACTACGTTTTCCAATTTTCAGCATCATCTTACAGAAAAGACTTTCACACTTCTAAATAGTAATGTCCTTGTTTCAATTTTTTGTTTTCCTTTCATGATAGAACCCTAATCTTACTATTTTTTTGCCTTTTTACATAAAACATCATTACCTATTGGAAGTATTACCATTGTTGCTCGAATTACACTTTCCAGAAGGTTATTCAAGGTTGTTCTTAGGTTACAGAATAACTGTAAAGTAACAGTTTTGATGTTGCAGTGATCACAAAAGGAAGATTCTTTCTTTCTATTGAGGATAGAACAATAATGTGCACGAATAGAGGAGTGACAGAGCATATCTTCACTAGAAGCCTACACATGTAGTGTTTTTATCAAAATAGTGAGAACTCGTCATTTAAAAATAGAAAATGATAACCATTTTTCGCTAACAAAACTAGCAAAGAAACTAAAGTATTTTAAGCAAAAGAAACCTCTTTCAGATTATACCTAGATGTAGTAATGAAGAGTGCATATCCCATAAGAGGTTTTGACAAATAAGCTGCTGTGGAAAAAGAAGTAACTAAAACGCCAACTAGCATGTAACCGAAAGCTATTAATCATGCACTATAACAGTTACCCACAAATTCAAATGAGGCTGAGAGAATATTCCATGAACTATACCCATTATAGAGGCTACAATTCTTAAGAAACTGAAACCACAATGAAGTGCGACTGAAACAACCTCACAAATATGCAATCAACCACTGTTGTCCAAGAACCCAAATCAACAACTGAAGAGATTCGATGAAATTATTACTACCCACAACCAGAAATCACAATTCCTTTAAAATAACTATCATAATAAAAAATTTTAAAGAAATTTGCAATCACATTTTGATTTCTAAAAGAAAATATTTCAGACTTTTCTCTTGAAAGCAATAGAAGATTTCAATTTTTCACTTTTCATAAGAGAGAAAGAATAAGCTTGTAAACATCTTGCTTGTCCAGAAGTGGATTTCCAAACCAATCAAAAGAATAGGTGACAGTAATGAGGTTGCTATGAAAAGAAGATTACCAGTCCTGCAGAGGAGAAATACGGCCACACTAGCTTCCAAAAATGTGCCTATACCCAGTGGCTAGAAATTGACACATAGAGCGGCCATTTTGATGGTCTCTTGACTGCTCCCAATCCCTGTCCAAGAGAAAAAATGCAAGGGATAACAAAGAAAAGGCCAAAAGAAGTGATCCATGGTGGCGGCCAGTAGGGTTCCAAATAGAAAAAAATGTGAAGAGAGTGAAATGACAATAGTTTTCCCTAATATTCCAAAGAAAACAATGTGAATTCTTTGCAAAAGATGATATACGGTTTGAGCTCGAAAAGGACAATGATAAATGAAATTTCATTATTCCATGTCAAGTCCACGGGCTTATCCAAGGTTTGCATGCTGACAACCATTATGGCATTTGACTATTTTAGACAATGAGTAATGCTGACTCAATAATACCATGCATTATCTCATAAATAAATTCAAATTCATAAGACTTGAAGTTCCCAAAAGGTCAAAGCAAAGTCACATCCAATGTGAGATAAACAATAATCAAACCTTTTATGACTGCAATTAGCCTTAAGGCTTGAAGTAAATGTCAACCAAATGACCCAACACAAATACAAATAGAAGATCGAATAGAATGCCTTCACCCACGGTCAAGTGCCACCATGATCAAGTCCAATGCAATATAATTTCCAATACCTAAGAAATAGAAACTAGATATTATGCAAGATTCTGAATGCCATTCTCCCATACCAAATACCATAACTGAATTCATTAAAGCCAACTTTTCATCTTAAAATGTCCATTGTTATAAGATGTGCCAATGCCAAGATAATGTCCAGTGACTTATGAAGACTGATTTTGCATATTAAATTCACACTGCCATGCCACTTACCATAAACCCTTATTATACTAAGAAACATGCTGCATCATGTAAACCATTAACAATTTCAAGCTGCAAGAGCCTGATCAAACCACACTATAACAACCTATATAAAAATGATTCATGCCAAGGACAAAATAATTGAGATCATCACTGAAACACAATTGTTTAAACCAGAAAAGTATCACCTGATCAATGGAGAAAATGACCTGTAACCAGAATACCTCAACAAGCACTTGTAATCTGCACATAGAGTTAAATGATCAGTGTCACCAAGATAATAAAATCAATGGAGTAGATGTGCCAATCAAAAAAATGGATCAACTAAGATTATAACCATGAAGATGCCTAATAACCACAAATTGACATCAAGGACAAAAATAGCACAAGAGGGATTCAACAAACTCCCCCTTTGTCCTTGATGGCAAAACTGAGCCACCAAACCAAAGATAATGAACTGTAACTGAATGCTCAAAATTCTCCCCCTTTTTGACACAAGAATAAAAGGAGACCAACAAAGATAAACCAAAACTAACTCTGACGGGTAAAAGCACAAAGTTGTGTCACACTTTATAAAGGAAATGGCCAATGTTGATCCAACTTTTATAAATGAATCACTAAAAAGTAGCATATATGTTTTGAATTTTTAAATGATGTAAACTAGTAAAATATGTATTTTTTAGTATGTTTTATGTTTGTATTAATTACTAGAAATTAAAAAATTATTTTAAACTAGTTTTTCATAAATTAACACTATAATTTAGTTGCTGATAAAATGTTGAAAAATGAAGTTGCATGGACGTCAAAATTTTTATAATAAATTTTATTTTTTTTCTTTCAATTTTTTTGTGTGTATTTATAACTTGAAACTTTAGTGCATGGATATATATTATTCCAATTTTGATAAATATATATTTTTATATAAATATTAAAATGTGTGTGAATAAAAAACAATTGTTTCCATCAGACATCAACATTCATATTAAATATTTATCTAAAATGGAAAAAAATTATACCGTCCTGAAATAGATTCTTTTATCTAGTGCATTATATTTTTTTCAATTTTTTTTAATAAGTTTTAGTATTTTTCCTTGGCATGGTAATCAACCTAATATTTTTTGCTGATAACCTACTTTTAGTATAAATAAAAATATGAATATATATAATAGTTAAACTATTAAAATAAATATATTTTTGAAAACTACACTTATGGATCTACAAAAGGGTATTTTTACATTTGAAAAAAAATGTTATTTACATGAGGAGGAGTTATTAAACCTTCAAGTGTTTCAAATAATTTTTTTTTTTGGTAAATTGGACTCAAAGTGGTGCTCCATATATTTTTAGCCAACAATTTTAGTTGAATAAATTGTGGAAGTATCTAACTTAGCTAGAATGAATCTTACTAGGTCATATGTTTGACCAAAATTGATTTTTTGTTAGAAATACTTAAATTCAGTTGTGCTGATATGTTGGCTGAAAGTGTGACACAACTTTGTGCTTTTACCCTAACATGCCATCAAACTGCAGATTGAACCTTTGAGCAGCAAAGTATAAGCTATAGGAAAAGCTAATAGCTCCCCCTATCACCAAGATAGACTGTTTAAGATAACAGAGATTGAGAGACAACTCCCAATCGAGACCTAAAACTTTCAAAAACATCTTTAGCCAATGGTTTTGTAAAAATGTCAACAACCTGTGCTTGTATAGGAACATATTGCATAGATACCTCGTTAGCCAACACCTTTTCATGAAGAAAATGAAACTTTATAGCTATATGTTTAGTTTGAGAGTGCATAACTTGATTTTTTCAGATAATTATTTCACTAGTATTGTCACACAGAATAGTAATAGGTTTTGGTATTTCAATACCCATATATGATAATGTATGTGACATCCAAATTACCTGCGTGTAGCAAGAAGTGGCAGCTGTATATTCTGCTTCAGCAGTAGAAAGCGAAACAAATTCTTACTTTTTGTTGTGCCAAGCCACTAAACGATCTCCAAGAAAGAAAGCAGCACCACTGGTGCTTTTCCTGTCATCTAGACATCCTGTCGAGTCTAAATTAGTATAAGATACTAAAGAGAAATAATTGCTTTTGGGATACTAGAGACCATAACCAATTGTGCCTTGTACATATTTAAGAATTCTTCTCACAGCATTGATGTGAGATTCCTTAGGAGATGATTGAAAATGAGCAACCATGCAAACAACTTGCATTATGTCAGGTCTTGAGGCTCTTAAATACAATAGGCTGAATATCATTGACCTATAATCAATTGAGTTTACAGTTGGAGAGTCATCAACTTTGCTAAGTTTATAGCCAGTAGCCATTGGAGTGCTTACAGGATGACTTTCATCCATTTGAAACCTTTTTAACATTTCTTTTGCATATCTTGCTTCAGGTAAAAAGATGCCAGATTCAAGTTGTGAAATCTGAAGACCTAAGAAAAATGACAGTTCTCCCAACATAGACATTTCAAATTCAGATTCCATGATTTGTGAGAATTTTTTACTCAAGGCAATATTGTTGCAACCAAAAATGGTGTCATCAACATAAATTTGAACAACAAGAATATCAGATCCTTCAATTTTAACATATAGATTGCTGTCAACTCCTACTCTAATGAAACCTTTTGATAGTAAGTGATTGTCCAATATGGAGTACCAAGCTCTAGGAGCTTGTTTTAGGCCATATAGTGCCTTTTTCAGCCTATAGACATGATTGGGTTTGTTTTTGCAGATAAACCCTTCAGGCTATTCTATGTAAACTTCTTCTTCTAAGTATCCATTTAGAAAGGCAGTTTTTACATCCATTTGATATATAGTGAAATTTTTGAAAACAAAATATGCCAAGAAAATTCTAATGGATTCAAGCCTAGCAAGAGGAGCAAAAGTTTCACCGAAATCAATAGCTTCTTGGTGAGCATATCCTTTGCAGACATATCTAGCCTTGTTGTGAACAACATGACCATGTTCATCATGTTTGTTTCTAAACATCCACTTGCCTCCTATGACATTTTTGTCATCTGGTCTTGGGACTAGATCCCAAGTCTGATTTTTTTCAATTTGATCAATTTCTTCCTGCATTGCATTAAGCCAATATTCATCAGTTAGAGCATCATCAAAAATTTTGGGCTCAAATTGGGTGATTAAACAAAATGTAGTAAGCTCAGCTATGTGAGCTTTTTCATCAAAGTTAATAAATTTTTTCCTTGTTTGAACTCCTGCAAATCTATCTCCTATAATCAAATCCTTAGGATGATTTCTAGCAAGAGATTTTGAAGGAACTTTGGGTTCACATTTTTCTGAGCTGATTTCAGCATCTTCAGGTTGTGCTTTAGCAAGTTTAGGGCTTGCTGGTTTTGTTTCAGGCTTTCCAGTTTCAAAGCTTCCAGTGATTATATCAAGTTCAAATTCATCCTCTTCATCATCCTGCATAGGTTCAACATCTAGAAGCAGATTTTCATCAAATTTGACATTTACAGATTCAACAATTTTGTTCAGCCTATTGTTAAAGCATTTATAGGCTTTGCTGTGAGTAGAGTATCCTAAAAAGATACCTTCATCAGTTTTAGATTGGAAACTACCTAAGTTTTCATCATCTCTCTTGATAAAACACTTGCAGCCAAATATTCTAAAATATTTAATTTGGGCAAATTTACCATACCACAATTCATATGGAGTGAAATTTGATTTCACTCTCATCTGCACTCTATTCAAAATGTAGACAGTTGTATGAACAACTTCTTTCTAGTACATATTTGCCAGATTTTGTTGATTTAGCATGGTTCTTGCCATCTCTTTTATAGTCCTATTCTTTCACTCAACAACCCCATTTTGTTGGGGTGTTCTGGCAACAACATACTGTCTTTTTATGCCATGTTTGTCACAGTAGTCTATGAATTCTTGTGAGTTGAATTCACCACCTTTGTCAGATCTTAAACATTTTAGTTTTAAGTCTAACTCTCTTTCTACCAGTTTCCTTAAAACTTTTAAACATTCAAAAGCTTCTGATTTATTCTTGAGAAAGGTAACCCATACCATACGAGAGTATTCATCAACAAACAACATAAAATATTTCTCAGCATTTATGGATCTAGTCCTTGTAGGACGACATAAGTTAGTATGAACAATTTGCAGAGGCTTAGTAGAGAAATGTTCCTTGGATTTAAAGCTTACCTTGGTTTTCTTTCCTTTGAGACACTCTTTACAGATAAATTTGTCAGGTTTTCTAAGAAGGGGAAGACCTCTTACATTTTGATTTTTGCTAATTCTGACCATATTGTGAAAATTAATGTGGCCTAGTCTCTTGTGCCACAACCAACTTTCTTCAACATGACTCATTAAGCATATACCGTGATTGTTTTCATGTCCAAAGGTGTCTAGTAAGTTGTAGACATTTCCTTTGGTCCTCCTTCCAGCAACAACAACTTTTCCAGATTGGTTTTTGATTTCACATCCTTGTGAAGTGAACATGACTTGATAGCCACTATCACAGATTTGATTGACACTCAGAAGGTTATGTTTTAATCCTTCTACATAGTAAACATTGTATATTGGAGTGTCTTCATTCAGAAATAGAGAACCTCTACCTTTGATTTGAATTCCAGATGTGTCTCCGAATTTTACATAACCAACATAGTCTTCTAGATTTGTAAAATTTTCTTTGTCACCAATCATGTGGTTCAATGTCTAAGACCCATAGGTCCTTCTTCTTTGAGTGAAAAGCAGTTTGAACAAGCATAGTTTTCAGACTTTGATGGTTTTCAGCTGTTTGTTTTGCTGATCACATTGCATTGTTTTGCAGAGTGACCCAAAGATTTGCATGTAAATCATCTAATCTGTCTTGCAAAAGCACGATTCAGCCTAAAGCCAAATCTAGGAGTTCTAGCATTCATAAATCTGCAAGAATTTAATTTGTGACCAAATTTATTGCAGAAGTAACAGTACCCATAAAAGAGAGGGTAGGAGTTGTAAACCATTTTGTTTCTCCTAAAAGGATGAATATGATCCTTGACAAACTCATAATGTTTGAGTTCAATATTTTTGTTTCCAGCAACAACATTGTTCTTTTCACTGTCATTTGAGCATTCACCTTTAACAAAGCCAATACCAGTTTTTTCTTTGTTTAATTTTTGTTTACTGAGCATGTCATTTAGTTTAAGAGTGCTTTCATACTTCTCGATAGTCTTCCTGAGATCTACAATCTCATGTTCAAGTTTTTGAGTTTCTTGGTTTGTAAAACTTATGTCTATGCGAAGACAATCTTCAACTCTCTTGGATTCTTTAAGTTGAATTTTTAAAGAAATTATCTCAAGATTTATGAGTAGCTCTTGTGAACTATCTTGAACAACATTCTATTCTTGAACACGCAACTGTTTCTTAAGTTTTCTCCGCTCTTTTAGAGTACATTTAAGTTCTCCTTCATAGTCCACTTCACCTTCTTCAACATCATTGTTGTTTGTTTCATCTTGCTGAATGATTTCAGCCATGAAGAGATTTTCATCCTCTTCATCTAGAGAGTCATTAGATTCAGAATTTGTTTCATTTTTGCTTAACAAAATTTTCTTCTTTTTGAAATTAAATTTCTGTTTGGGTCTATAAGCCTTTTTCTTGGCAAATTTCTCAGATTTCTCGTTATCATTGTTTGTGTCACCATAGGGACACTTTGCAGCAAAGTGACCTATTTTTCCACAGTTAAAGCATTTGAAGGGAAGCTTTCCCCTATACTTTCCAAAACCCTTTTTGAGTTTCCTCACAAAATGGGATTCTTTAGAATCGGAAAATTCTGATTCATAGAGTTCCTCCCTTTCTTTCCTCTCAGCATTAAATGTTGATTCTTTTGTAGTGGTGTTGTTTCTACTACTCTTCATTTCATAGGCAGTTAGAGTCCCTTGTAGAATGTCAAGGGTAAGCTAGGTAAAATGTTTCTTCTCTTCTAGAGTAGCTACCTTAGCTTCAAATTTTGTTGGCAAGGTTCGGATGACCTTGGTTACAACATAAAACTCCTTGAATTATTCTCCTAGACCTTTCATGGCATTTACTATTTCATCAACTCTCAGAAAATAGTCAGCAACTTTTTCATCGTCCCTCATTTTTAATTCTTCAAACTAATGTTTTAAAGTAAGGACTTTGGATTGTTTTACCTTTTCATTTCCTTGATAGATAGTTTCAAGTCTAGTCCATATTTCTCTAGCAGAACTACAATGCCTGACTTTGATGAAGAGATCTTTAGTCAGAGCTTAAAGAAGATCATGCTTTTCTCTTGCATTGGTTTCATATCTCTTCTTTTCATCAGAAGTAGTTGGCAAAGAAGCTGCTACATGTACCCGGTCAATACTATGCTCCAGACATCAAGGTCAATAGAAGGTAAATAAGTCTCCATTCTGATTTTCTAGAATACATAATTAGTTCAATCAAATAATGAAGCTCTAGTCATGGAAGTACCTTCATGAGCTTGACACATTTTGAATAGACTCCAAGTCCAGAATCAATCCTAGATTGGAAAGACCTATCAGAGGACCCTAGGCTCTAATACCAATTGTTGGAGTGAAAATACACTGAGAGGGGGGGGTGAATCAGTGTTTATAAATTCTTAAACAATTTAAAACTGAAACTGAAAAGAACCATACATATGTTCTCATTTATCAATGATAGTGTCATCCATGTATTTGAATGCAATCATATAAACTGAAATGAGTAATGTAACATTGCATTTTAAAATAGTAAAGTATTGAAGCAAATGAGTCACAAAGACACAAATAGACACAAGATATGCCGAGTGGAAAACCCTCCTGGGGTAGAAAAACCACTTTTGAACTTGCTGCCTTTTTCAGGCTTTTATTTCAATAATTTATTTTGACAAAGCCTCAATGGCTGATTTTTGAGCATCGACTCAAGGAGCACCAACCCCTCTATTTAGAGACACCAATCATAAGGAGAAACATCCCCTTTCTTGATATTCAATAGAACGTACAATAGTACAGAGGATCCCTTTGTTTCACTTGATTTTTGTCAAGTGCCACTTGATAGACAAAACATAGAATTTTCAAGAGTCAAAATTGACTCTTCAGAATTCCATGCATTACCTAATCTCGATGTAGCTTGAGGAAAATCCTATCAAAGTCACAATACAATCTTATCAAACTATATTACAATGATACAACTTTTCTTTCTTTTCTCACTATTTGATTTTCAACCTTCTTCCATACAGAAAACTACAAATCTGACTACACACTGTGTTTTCCAATTTTCAGCATCATCTTACAGAAAAGACTTTCTCACCTCTAAATAGTAATGTCCTTGTTTCAAGTTTTTGTTTTCCTGTCATGATAGAACCCTAATCTTACTGTTTTTTTGCCTTTTTATAGAAAACATCATTACATATTGAAAGTATTACCATTGTTACTCAAATTACACTTTCCAAAAGGTTATTCAAGGTTGTTTTCAGGTTACAGAATAACTGTCAAGTAACAGTTTTGATGTTGCAGTGATCACAAAAGGAAGATTCTTTATTTTTATTGAGGATAGAACAACAATGTCTAGGAATAGAGGAGTGACATAGAATATCTTCACTAGAAGCCTGCACATGCAGTGCTTTTACAAAAATAGTGAGAACTCATCATTTAAAAACATAAAATGATAACCATTTTTCCCTTACAGAACAAAAAAAGCAACTGAAGTATTTTTAGCAAAAGAAACCTCTTTCAGATTATACCTAGAAGTAGTAATGGAGAGTGCATATCCCATAAGAGTTTTGGACAAATAAGCTGCTGCGAAAAAAGAAGTAACTGAAACCCCAACCAGCATGTAACCGAAAGCTATTAATCATGCACTATAACAGTTACCCACAAATTCAAATGAGGTTGAGAGAATATTGCATGAACTATACCCATTATAGAGGTTGCAATTCTTAAGAAATTGAAACCACAATGAAGTGCGACTGAAACAACCTCATAAATATGCAATCAACCACTGTTGTGCAAAAACCTAGATCAACAACTTAAGAGATTCGATGAAATTATTACTACCCACAATCAGAAATCACAATTCCTTTATAATAACTGTCATAATAACCTTTTAAAAAGAATTTTGCAGTCACGTTTTGATTTTTAAAAGAAAATATTTCAGACTTTTCTCTTGAAAGCAATAGACGATTTCAATTTTTCACTTTTCATAAGAGAGAAACAATAAGCTCTTAAACATCTTACTTGTCTAGAAGCGGATTTGCAAACCAATCAAAAGAAGAATACCTGACAGTAATGAGGTTGCTGTCAAAAGAAGATTACCAGTCCTGCAGAGGAGAAAAATGGCCACATTGCCTTCCAAAAACATGCCTATACCTAGTAGCTGGAAACTGACACACAAAGTAGCCTTTTTGATGGTCTCCTAACTACTCCCAATCGCTATCCAAGAGCAAAAATGCCAGGGATAAGAAATAAACAGCCAAAATCAGTGATCCATGGTGACGACCAGTAGGGTTCCAAACAGAAAAAAAAGTGAAGAGAGTGAAATGACAACAGTTTTCCCTAATCTTCCAAAGCAAACAATGAAAATTCCTTTGAAAAAGATGATAAACGTTTGGAGTCCGAAAAGGATAGTGAGTAAACGAAATTTCATTATTCCATGTCAAGTCTGCGGGCTCATCCAAGGTTTGCATGCCGACAACCATTATGGCATTTGACTATTTTAGACAATGAGTAATGCTGACTCAATAATACCATGCATTATTTCATAAATAAAGTCCAATTCATAAGACTTGAAGTTCCCAAAAGGTCAAGGAAAAGTCACATCCAATGTGACATAAACAATAATCAAACCTTTTATGACTGCAGTCGGCCTTAAGGCTTGATGTAAATGTCAACCAAATGACCCAACACAAATACAAATAGAAGATTGAATAGAACGCCTTTACCCATAGTCAAGTGCCACCATGATAAAGTCCAATGCAATATAATTTCCAATGCCTAAGAAATAGAAGCTAGTTTTTATGCAAGATTCTGAATGCCATTCTCCCATACCAAATCCATAACTGAATTCATTAAATCCAACTTGTCATCTTCAAATGTCCATTGTTATAAGATGTGCCAATGCCAAGATAATTTACAATGACTATGAAGACTGAATTTGCATGTTAAATTCACACTGCCATGCCACTTACCATAAACCCTTATTATACTAAGTAACATGCTGCATCATGTAAACCATTAATAATTTCAAGATGCAAGAGCTTGATCAAACCACACTGTAACAACCTGTATAAAACTGATTCATACCAAGGACAACATAATTGAGATCATCACTGAAACACAATTGTTTAAACCAGAAAAGTATCACCTGATCAATGGAGAAAATGACCTGTAACTAGAATACCTCAACAAGCACTTGTAATCTATACATAGAGTTAAACAATCAGTGCCACCAAGATAATAAAATCAATGAAGTAGATGTGCCAATCAAAAAATTGGATCAACTGAGAAGATAACCATCAAGATGCCAGATAACCACAAATTGACATCAAGGACAAAAACAACACAAGAGGGATTCAACATAAATGACTAACAACTAGTCAAAACTAACTGGAACAAATCATAACATTGGAAGGACACTACATCTCTCCCCCCTTGTCAGCATCCAAGACTTCGAAATTGGTGACCCTTTAGCAAAAATTTCTTGACCACATGACTTAAAGCATAAAGTAGAAAATAGAACAACTAATTAATGAGAATGAAAAACAATATGGGGAATACAAAATAGCATGCTCATCTTTTATAAAGCTTGGTGAACAACCCGTAACTATATCTTGAGCCTGACAAGGTTTTCACATCTATTTGAGCATATATTAAATTGTATTCCCCCATTTGACCACCTTTCCTTAGGAATATGTTCTTTTCTTTAAATATTTATCTTTCTATTTCATGAATCCTTTTGATGAAAAAATCCAAAAAATCATACTCTACATTTACTTTAGGATTTTGAATGTCCATCGCCATGCATATCATGTCAATGGGCATCTTCGATTCATGATCTTTCCCCATAATTAGACAAAGTGCATAATAGGTATATGTAAAATTCCTATCAAACCTAGCCATAAGGAAGGGATTTTTCGCACTTTCAGGGATCTAGATGAATCTATGTTTTATCCCTTTGGGCCTATATATGGGTACGTCTATTTCCCTTAGGGTTTCCTTGTGAATTCTATAGTTCTCACCCTCCCTTTCCACATAAATTTATGTGATAGTAGCACTAGTAATCATGAAAGCATTTGACATGGTGGAACCCTAAAAAAAATTATGTTCCACTATCTTGAACAATTTTTTTCCATTCTTGGGTTTTTTTTTTCCTACTAGTAAGGGTTTTATGTCTCAAAAGGTTTAGGGTTTATCACCTTAATATTAAAAACCTTAGTCCTTTTTCCATTCATTATGTTTGGCGATTGACTTGATACAGTTAATTCTCATTCGTTTAAGTATAACTTGATCCTTTGAAATCCATGTGCTGAATGGCCCCTTATGTCTAGGTCCGCCTTCTCATTATTTGCATTGATTTTCCCTCTCATTCTGGGTCCATGTTATTATTTTACTATGGTTGAGGTAACCAAAATATTTTAATGTTTTTCCTAATTCTACCCTTTGCCTTGGGTTGGTTTTATGTCCTCAGTGTCTTGTTCCCCTAGTATGTCTCCCTTTTCAAAACAAATTTTGTGCATTTTCCTTTTAAATCACTTAAGTTTATGCTTACCACCAAGTTCATCGCCCATTTGCGCTTAGATCTTTTACCACTTGTTTCCTTTTGGAAATGAGTGATGGCTTATATTTCATTTGCATTGCTTCCTTGGTTCACACCACTGATAGATTTAAGTTCCCAAGCTTCATACTAGCAATACTTAATATACTACTTTTCCCTTACATCGCTAACCCTTTTCACACCGTTGTTTGTATTAACACTCAAGGTTTCTGATTAGTGATGAGTTATGTGACCAAAATAATTTGCATAGCTAACCGATTCCCCATCACCAATTAGTCATTGAATTTCATGTCCCTAATAGAAATGAGTGATGCAAGTTTACTTCCCATCATTTAGACCCTTTGCATCGCTAATTCATTTTCACTAGCTTTCTGCTAAAAGTGATGCCCTCTTTGACCATTATTTTCATTACAAGGAATATGTAGCTAAATTTTAAGCCATCACCAAAATCATTATAATCACTATTCCATTTTAACTATTGGATAGGACAACTGAGAGTTGGGGGATGAGTTAGTTTTCACAAATTTAAATCTTAAATTAAATTACCAAAACTAACACATAAATTGATTAACTGATTAACCATCAAATGCCAATGCACAAACAAAACAACACCAAATTTACATGGAAAACCTAATGAGGGAAAAAACATGGTGAGGATTAACTCACACTATAAAGAATATCATAACCAATTACAAAAAGGATCACTACCTGGAATAAGGATCACTGCTTGGAATAAGGCTCATTACCTAGAATAAGGACTCACTGTTCAACCTCACTGTCCATAGGGATACAACCCAGATGGCTCATTGCCATCGAAATACAAAGAAGACAAAGAATACTTGTTACAAAGAGACAACAGTCCCAATGCAACAAAGGATTCCACCATAATCACTGATCCACTTGCATGAATGATAGAGTTCACCTTCTACTCACTACATCCGAGAACTCAACATTAAGCTTTGCACTGATCAACCACACACATAACTCACACAATTTTAGAATAGCATCAAAGTCACATATTCTCTTTCACTTATCTTCCTTATTTTCTTATCTACACTTTTCATTGGTAGCGTATTTTGTATTTATACCATCTCCAACTTTTAAATGATACAAAGTCAGCCATCCAACTTCAAATTTAGATTAGCTCGATGCCAAAAATCCTAGGGTGGAATTACAATGAGGGAAACCCAAACACATGCTTCACCAAGACCCGTAATAAATCCAACATGCTTCATCAACTTCAAATGTAGTGCTTGAAACACAGTCAGCTAAACCAGTGTAAAACACATAGATCAATTAACCTTGATGCTTCCAAATGTCAAAAATATCTTTAGTAGAACTAGGGTAAAACAAATCTCAAACCGTAAAGAGATATTTGTAGCAACAACAATTCTTTCGGACCTCAACCAAAATACATAAAAAAATAGTTCACAAGTATCAAACCAACATCCTCAATAGCTGACAACCTGCAATCCTCTTTTTATATAATTTTATCAATATCCTCAACATATACAGTTAGCAACAAATAATAGATAACCAACTGACTAGTTGGTATCAATGACAATACTTTCATTCCTCTTTCCATTCTTGCAACAATCTCCCCCTTTTTCATTGATGCCAACACACAATGTTGAAAACCATCAAAGACACATACCAACTCTGAAAATACCTCTCAAGATTTCTCTTTTTCTTCTCTCCCTTAGAAGATCATCTTCCTCATCACCTGCTTTCCATATCTTTTTCACATGCTCTTTCTCTCCTGCTTTGATATCAATGGAAAAGGCACAAAAATATATGTTCATTGAAACCCTCTTTGATATGAAAGAAAAATAATCATAATGACAAAACTTTAAAAATTGTTTGCTCCCCCAAAGAGGTAGCCACCAAAATCATCAGTCCAAAAATATAGAACCATGAATCCACCAGACTAATGCACCTCCAAATGCATCTTAGTCTGTAAAAGGAGGGGCAATAACCCCTATCTTATCGCAAAGATACTCAAAATTATCTTTAGGAAGAGCCTTTGTAAATATATCCATAATCTGATCTTTTGTTGAAACATACTCAAGCTTGACTTCATTCTCCATGACCTTTTTTCTCAAGAAATGATACCTGATAGATATATCCTTCATTCTCAAGTGCATTACAATATTCTTCGAAATGTTAATTACACTTGTGATATCTTTCAATTTTAGTTCCATCCATAAAACTTGTGTACAACAAGATGCAACAACAATATAGTTAGCTTTAGCAGTAGACAAAGAGACTGAATCTTGCTTCTTACTCAACCATGCGACTAATCTACATGTAAGAAGGAATGCACCGCCACTAGTAATTTTCCTATCATCTATACTTCCAACCCAATCTGCATCTATATAAGCACTAAGTGTAAATTCAATATCCTTGGGATACCATAATCCATAATCTGGAGTGCCATTCAAATATTTGAATATCCTTTTAACGATAGTAACTTGTGTTTCCTTTGGATCTTCTTGAAATCTATCCACACAAAAAATCGTATAAATAATATCTGGTCTAGTAGTAGTAAAATACGATAGTCCACCAATCATAGATCTATATGTGCTCTATTCAGTCTTAGCTTAATCATCATCTTTACGCAACTTACATACAATCACCATAGGAATACTTACTAGTTTGGAACCATCCATTCCAAATCTTTTCAAAATATCCTTCACATACTTAGATTGTGAAATGAAAATTCCTTCCTCTGATTGATTAATCTGTAGCCTAAGAAATAAATTCATCTCAACAAACATAGACATTTCAAATTCATTATGCAGTTCTTCAACAAACATCTTGCACATATTTTCATTCCCTCCAAAGATAATGTCATCAACATATACAACAACACTCAATTTTTTTTGAGTTTTAGTCTTGAAATATAAATTACTATCTACCGTACCTCTATTAAATCCTCGCTGACTCAAGTACTTATCTATCCTTGCATACCAAGCTCTAGGATTTTACTTCAATCCACATAAAGCTTTCTTCAATCTGCACACCATATCCAGTTGATCTATTAACTAAAATCGTTTTGGTTGTTCCATGTATACCTCTTCTTCTAGTTCACCATTCAAAAATGCTAACTTGACATCCATCTGATAGACTTTGAAATATTTATAAGAAACCAATGCCAAGAAAATCCTTATAGCTTTTATTATTTCTACCAGGGTAAAATTATCCTAAAAATATATAGCTTCTACTTGTGACTAGCCTTTACAGACAAGCCTTGCTTTGTTTTTGACAACTTTCCCATTCTCATTTAGCTTTTTTTTGAACACCCATTTTTGATCGAATGATATTTTTGTCTGCTAGTCTTGGGACCAGTTCCCAAGTTTGATTCTTCTCAATCTACAAAATTTCTTCTCTCATTTCTTCCTTCCAATGTTTATCCTTGCAGGCTTCACTTATTGACTTTGGGTCAATCTCAGAGAATAAGCACAAGTTTACTTCAGCAGCAGCTTTGGTTCTAGTTAACACACATTTTGTGTTGTCTCCAATAATCCAACTTTTTGAATGATTCCTTTGTAGATATTTCAGTGTCTTAGGGGACATCACTAGAGCATATTCTTCACTTTCATTATGCTTTTCTTGCTCATCTTTATCCTACTCTTCAAAAAATTCTTGTCACATATCCCTGTGTCATCGTATGACACCACATATATTGGGGGCTTGTAATATTTTCATGTGACTGCTCCCCCTAAAACCACTATTGGGTTCTATCCTAAGAAGCGTTATTTTCACTAGATGAAGATTCAAAGTTATTTGATTCATCCTTGTTCTCAGGTTCTTCTTTCTTCCTCCAATTTTTTTCCATCTCTTTCCTTACTTCTTCAAGATCTACCTTGTTAATAGGATTGATTTTATGTTTTGGATTAATTTTCTTCCCAATTATGCTTCTAAAAAATTTTCAGACATGTCATGGTTTGTTGCAAGTGTATCACATAACATATCCTTGATCAAATTAGCTTATATTCATCCTTGAACTACATTGATTAGCCTTGTGTCCAAAGATATTGCATGTGTAATAGTAGCCTTGGAAATATTGAATCCTTCTACTCGTATTAAATGTTTTCATCATCATTTGGCTTCTACATTTGGTAGCTCTATGTCAAAACTTGTTGCAAACATAATATTGTGTAGAAAAGAATCCAACATTCTAACTTATTCTATTCTGATTCATCATACATCTGCATTTTGCTGCTTTATGTCCAAATTTATTGCATGAGTAACAAAATCCATTAATGGATACCTTTGAGCATTAGGTTTTCAGATAGGAATCCTTCTGGTATTGATCCTTTGGTATTTTCTTTGATAAGAATTCTTTTGGGGTTTCCTTTGATTGTCTAGTTTTTTTAAGATGGGTTTGGTCTTTGAGATTTGTCCTTCTTCAAGTCCTAGACCACCTTTATTTTTTGCAGGCTTCTGAGATGAAATTAATTCATTAAGAATTGTAGAACTTGTCTTGAATATTTCTTCATGTGCTTTTTCTTTTTCCCGATCAACTCTTAAGGTTACTACTTCTTGTTCAAATCTTGTATAGTCTTGTATAGTCATCAATTTTATTTTGGATCTCATCTTTCTGAAATTCCTCAATTTTTTTATGTTCTTCCACTTACACTTTCACTTTAGTAATGTTCTCATTAGCCCTTTTCAACTAATCACTAACTTCTCTATGTCTATCCTTGAACTTTTTTATTTGCTCTCAATTTCTTGATGCAACCATTTTATCCCTTTAGGTTTCCTTTTAGAGTTTCCTTCTCATCCTCACTTTTTTCCAGTTCCTCAAGGGAAACATTAATCTCTTCATATATGGAGTTTTCTTCTGGAGGAAAATAATAGTATTTGTCAACCATCCTAGATCTTCCTCAAGTTTTTAAGCTCTTCACCAAGGAACCAAGCTCTAATACCAATTATTGGATAGGACAACTGAGAGGAGGGGTGAATCATTTGTCATAGATTTAAACCTTAAATCCAATTACCGAAACAAACACATAAATTGATTAAGTGATTAATCATCAAATTCCAATGCACAAACACAAAAACACTAGATTTACGTGGAAAACCTAATGAGGGAAAAACCACAGTGAGGATTAATTCACACTATAGAAGATATAAAAACCAATCAAAAAAAGGCTCACGGCCTGGAATAAGGACTCACTATCTATAGGGCTACAACCCAGATGGCTCATTTCCATAGAGATACAAAGAAGACAAACAAAACTTTTCATAGAGAGACAACAATCCTACTACAACAAAGGATTCCACCACAATCAGTAATCCACTTGCATGAATGATAGAGTTTTCCTTCTTGTCACTACATCTAAAAACTCAGCGTTACACTTTGCATTGATCAACCACACACATAACTCACACACTTTTAGAATAGCATCAAATTCACATGTGCTCTTTCACTTATCTTCCTTCTTTTCTTATGTACACTTTTCATTGCTAGTACATTCTGTATTTATACCATCTTCAACTTTGAAAAGATAAAAATTCATCCATCCAAATTCAATTTTAGATTAGGTTTGTGCCAAACATCCTAGGATGGAATTAGAATGAGGGCAACCCAAACACATGCTTCATCAACTATGAATGTAGTGCTTGACACACGGTCAACAAAACCAGTGTAAAACACATAGATCAATTAAGCTCGATACTTCCAAATGTCAAAACCATCTTCAATAGAACTAGGGAAACATAACTCTTGAACCATAAAGAGAAATCTAGACCAACAAAAATTCTTCCAGACCTCAGCCAGAACATAGAAAATATAGTTCACAAGTACAGAACCAACATCCTCAAAAGCTGACAACTTGCAATCTTTTTTTCATACAATTTTTTCAGTATCCTGAACATATACATTCAACAACTAGTAGATAACTAGTTGATTGGTTGAAATCAGTGACAACACTTTCATTCCCATTTACATTCTTGCAACATTATCCATTGGAATGCAAAATAGAGATGACTAATGTGAAGGTTATGATAGCTTTCCATCGCTAGAAATCAAAGCATCGCGAGAAACATTTGCAAAGGAATGGAGTAACTAGCAATGAGTGATTGGAGTTTCCTTCCCATCAACTAGTTCAAGTAGGTTGGTTAAGGACCTAGTAGTGATGAGCGTATTGGTTGTTTTTATGGTAACCAAGCTGATCTTCAAAATTACCTATGGACATTGTTATTTCCAATAATTAGTAGTCTAAATGGATTGGCCAATGAATGAGTAAAAGTTGAAAAAATTTCACTCCTGCACTTCGGGCTTTATGAAACCTGGGAGGGTGATCCCATAATCCATATTCAAGAATTAATACTACCAATGGGTATGTGTAGGATCATCATGGAAAAAATAGGCCCTTAAGTGGCAATAAAATTTAGAAAATCAAAGTTAGGCAACTTGACGTAAAAAATTAAATACTTAATCTATATTATTTCAAAAATATGTAAAAATAGAATTTGTAGAAAATTGAATGTAGTTTCCAAAATATTAGGTTTATTTTTTTTTAAAAACAATCTATTTGGCGAAAATTTGAAATTTCAATGTAGTAGTACTAAAATTTCAGGGAGAAAATAAGAAGTAGGTGTTTGTCTGACCACCCTAACCATAATAAAATGATAATATTTTTTTATTAGATTTTAGATATAAGTAGAGAACTCATGTACAAATGTGATGCATATTTCTTTGTAATTTTTTACCAAGTAAATAATTAATTATGATTTTTTTATTACAAATTTTTAAAAATATAAAAAATCGTATGTCTAACCACCTTAACTTGGTCAAAAATTCATGAAATTCAATATATATTTTTTAATCCTATATTATGCAAAGCATAGAATCTGATGCATGTTTTGGATTCAAAAAATGTGATACCATTTGAAAGCTATAGATGTTTTTTAATTAGCCTATCAATTGGGACTTTAGTTGTAATTCAAATAGAAAATGAATAATAATTATTCATTAAATTCAAAGTAAATCATTATTTATATTGGTGGAAAGCTCAGAATCTCCTTTAAAAACCCTTTCATTTTATTAATTTTGGGTTAAACAAAAGTCGTCATCCACATGGGCCATCATATCACTTAGATATCACCACTTTTTTGCCCATCATGATCTTGCACATACCCCAATATGTAAATACATTTCCAACATAGATGCCTCTCATATAACCATTCAACAACATAATATATTGAAAAATTAGGCAAGGCTTTTAACGATATACTACACTTGGAGCATGAGAAGAATGAAATTCAACACAAAATTACAATAGTAATTCATTTGAAATATTTGTAAATAAAGAGTGATTTTTTTGTGAATTGACCCAAAAACTGTATTGAATAATTTACTTAAACCATTACCTTATCCTAAACATGGAGTCAACAACAACCTATGAAACTTGATAACAATCCTTTATACAGAAACATATTAGATTCAAGAAACACTGCATTATAGTACTCCCATATTACATTCTCAACCACCACTACTTTAGATATCCCAGCATATAAGTTCTATGAATCAATAACTTTGTTCGAGTGTTTATACTAGTTCATTGAACTAAATAGCAAGAATGAAATCACACAACCATTGGAAAAAATGGAGATGAATAAAATGATCATTGAATATATTATTCATGATTCATTAAACATATACAAAGGAGAGAAAACGGTTATGAAATTAGCACCATTCTCCTTTGTATTTGGTATCTTCCTATAAAAATAACATACACTATTACAGACTCAGAACCTAAGAAAAAGAATATATTCAAAATATACACTGTATTCCTTATACAATTCACTATTTCAATTGTGATGCAATGAACCCAACCTTTTTGGTCTTGAATTCCTCCTTATAGAAATGAAGGAGAAAAACAAGCTTTGGACCAGAAAGCACACATGTCATTTTTTTATTGGAACACTGTAACATATATTCACTTTTTAGTTACACTCAAGCACTCAAGTGGTGGGAATAAGCATGAAGCAAAAGTATTCTTCATTTTTTGGCTAAGATTTGGTCCTACAATCAAAAGGCATCTTTTGCTGTACAACAACCATAAAATATCTTCCACATACTCAAAAAGTGTTTCCACAAGAAAACCCAATCAACAAAATTTTAAAATTCAAAAAGCATGTAGAAATATAAAACGGATTTATCCACATCAGCACTGGTGTCACCAACTTTCAAATTGAGGAGAAAAAAATATTTTGCAAATTTTCACCAAAATCCTAATCTATAGTATTTTCAGGTTGTGCAGTGTTGTTGTCCTTTCCATTATTGACCATCATCCTCTTAAAAGCTTACTTAGTATATTTATCCAACCATGTGATGTATTCTTCCTCAACTAGCCATTTTGTATCCATAAGCCTCTGCACCTTCACACTGTACTAAGTATATTTAGCATCAATTAGGGCCCTGGCCTCCTTGACAAAAGTATCCATCCTTGTTTCAATTTCCACCATTATGTCAATATATGGATTCAACATGGAGTAATCGCTTGTAGTTATTGTCACCTTTGTTGAAGTAAGCATCCCTCCCAAATCACACCTCCATTAATTGAACAATTTTACTTCACCCTTTTGATTAAATATCCTAGGAATATGATGCATCTCCATTTCTCTAAATGCAGGGTATGTGCAGGATCATCATTTAAAAAACATGCCCTTAAGTGGCGATGAAAATTCAAAAAATTAGAGTTACGCAACTTGACGTAAAAATTTGAATAAGTTATCTATATTATTTCAAAAATATGTAACAAAAGAATCTATAGAAAATAGAATTTAGTTTCTAAACTACTAGGTCTATTTGAAAAAAAAAATCTATTTCATGAAAATTTGATATTTCAATGCAGTAGTACTTAAATTTCAGGGAAAAAATAAGAAGTAGGTGTCTGTCTAACCACCTTAACCACAATAAAATGATAAAAAAAAATTATAATATTTTAGATATAAGTAGAGGACTCACGTGCCGATGTGATGCATATATTTTTGTAATTATTTTCCAAGTAAATAATTGATTATGAATTTTTTATTACAAATTTTTAAAAAATATAAAAACCCGTATGTCTAACAACCTTAACATGGTTAAAGCTTCATGTAATTCATTTTTTTTAATCCTATAGTTTGCAAAACATAGAATGTGATGCATGTTTTAGATTCAAAATATGTGATACCATTTGAAAGTTAGAGATCTTTTTTAATCAACCTATCAATTAGGACTTTGGTCGTAATTCAAATATAAAATGAATAATAATAATTTATTAAATTCAAAGTAAAGAATAATTTATATTCGTGGAAACCTAAGAATTTAATTTAAAAACCCTTTTCATTTCATCAATTTTGGGTAAAAAAAAGTCATCAGCCACATAGGCCATCATATCACTTACATATCGCCACTTTTTGGGCCATCATGATCCTGCACATACCCTACATTTAGCTTTCTTTCGTGTTGCATCCCTAACTTCTCATGAAAAATTGTTATTTCACTTACCAGATCAATCACTTGTAATATTTCAAGGATTTTTGTAGGTGCCTCGAGATATTCTTCCATTTTAGGTATCATCTATTTTAAAGCACCCACTCTAGTGCTACACTTGCATCACTCATTCTTGAAAGCTTCTTGAACTTGTGAGTACTTTCAGTTTGCTTCATGGATGCTCTTATAGCTAGCCCATACATCATCTACCCTATTGACCAATTTGGTCACTCTATACCTTAACACATCTACAAAACTATCATTGGCCACCTTAATAGTTTCAATTTTGGCCTCCTTGAAATTTTCCTTTTCTTCCTTTAATTGCTTAGTTAAATCATCAATTCTTAAAGCCTAGGTCTCCCGATCTTGTGTAGACAATTCAAAAGAGGAAGAGGTTGGTATAGAGACCTTTTTTACTGATTGACTAGCCCAAAGAGTGGCTCTCATTCTATTCATCTCATTAAGGGATTTGTTATTTTCCTTTACCAAGGAATCATACTTCTACTAATTTATTTTTGTAGTATCTGCACTAAGCATTGCAGCATGGGAAGTCAATTTAGGAGCCTGGACAGGTGTTATATTTGTGGCCCTTTTCACCACCAAGGAACCCATGACGTCTTCAATATTCCTAGCTACCTCATTCTTCCCAATATTATGAGCCATGGACCAAATTGCAAGTGTGTGTAACTTCAAACTATATCCAAATCCAAACACTTTATCTTCCATCTATTCCTCGGATATTGAAGCTCGAGGATATCTTCTTATAGCATCAAGTGCAATAGCTAAAGTGATAGTACATCTGGTAACATTATTCCACTATCTTCGAAAATTTTTATAGCTTCAGCAGGGCTGATAGCTACAATCTCAACTTTAATCTTCTACTCCTCTGCCTTCTCAACCTCTTCTTGTTGAGAAGGCTAAACACTTGCCCTAGCTTGTTCAAGCCTTTATTTTATATCTTTCCTCCTTTGTTGAATCATGAATTCCTAAAATTTCTTAGATTTTACAAACTTATCATGTGTAAGGAATTCATTAAAATCCTTAATCCTAGGATCATCATCATTCATCTCATCATAGTTCAACTGAATCATCTTGTATTGAGGAACGTTAGAATTAGTAGTATCTTCAACACCATAGGGAGGGAAATTATTCTCCACCTCCCCATCATCAATAACATGTTTAGCTATTTTCTCTACCTCAATTTCTTGGACATTCTCCTCTTACACATCTGTAGGTTGTTCTATAATATCCATAGCCTAGGACTGTTGTGCTATGAGAGCTTGTGCTCTCTCAACAACCTCTTTCACCTTTTCTTTGAAGTCACCACTTTGGTAATCCTTTAACTTTATAAAATCTCTTTTAAAAGGATCTTCAATTTCATCATAAGGACTTATGTAGAAGGAATTTTTCTTCAATATCCATTATGAACATCCATTCTGTTTTCTTAGCTATAATGACCTCACCACTTGTCAGGCTCGTCAATACATCATCTAAATCCAAGAATTGATGACCAATCCCACATAAAATTTTCTCCCTTCTCCTTGTAGAAACAAAACCCTCTAGGTCAAAAATCCTAACCTCATCAATAGGTAGTCTTAGGTTATTCATCATGATTCTAAATTTTTCATAGCCCTCTTGGGTAGTAACTACAAAATAATCAAAATAACACTGAGGGTTTACAACACTACCCTTCCTGGGTTTCCTAAACATTACATAATCCATAGAATCAGTTTTCCACATCAACTCCATGAAGGCTAATTAGTTAGAAACATACAAAGGAAAGTGGTGTGGTGCCACCTTAGAGCCATAAGATCTTATCAGAGTATACTCTGAGTGCAAAAACAAATTTGATCAATTATGTTCTTATTTAGCCTCATCACCTATCTTGGACGCATAACTTGCCTAATTGTTGGGGAAATCCTATGAAAAGGTGTGACACCTAAACATTTTAGAATACCATGCCTAATAATATTAGCAAACATTAAATAATTTGAATTGGGACAATCCTGGTCCCAAATATATGTCCACATCTAAATAGGCAGAACATTATTTTCACTGTCCCTCATTCATAATTTTAACTTCCTTTTCCAATTATATTCACCTTCAAATAGAAGCATACACATCAATAAGGCATAGTGTGGAAAACTCAAAGCATCTCCTTCTATAAATTTATTAAATCCTGATGCATCTAATCTATAAAAAAATAAACATAATCGAAACCAGTGTTTCTATCACGTCCTTGTATATCAACAGCCATTACCAATAGGTTTGGAGCTATCCTTTGCTAAAAAATTTGAGCTAAAACCTGATTTAGTCAATAATATGTATTGTTGAAATAATCCACACTCTTCACATTTAAAGGGCTCAATATCTTTGAAGAGAAATTTATCCTCGATTTTTCTATGCTGAACCAACAATATATTTCTATATGCAAAACCGTTTCTCTCATATTCACCATATAGCATAACTCGCTTGATTTGCACAATGTAATTGGGATTCAACCGAAATACTTCTATCATTTTATCACTTGTTACTTCAAGGATTGCATTTCCATCTCCACTTTTGGTTTTCCTGTCCAAAGGGTCATAATTCTTGGCCAATTCCATCATTACATCCACCTCTAAAAATACATTGGGTACCACCAGCATTCCAAGGTTGAGTCCCCATAATTGACATGTCGGTATTCTAGAATAAGTCCTATTAAAGTCATATGTGAACAATTGCCACCCACTCTGGGGCTGAGCCAACTCTCTAATTTCACAATTAGTGTCAATTATTAGGCTTGTCACAACAACATTACCCATGGATCTCTTACCAATTCATTACCCATCCACTTTTACTTCTCCAGTGGAACCTTTCATAAATCTCTCCTAAGTATCCTTTGCACCTCATGAATTTACAGACACAACAAGGGTACATGGTCTAAGGTTTTCACTACAGGTGGCTCTAGCTTGGTCATGGACAAAACATCTTGGTTTTTGATTCTTTTAACTCTCTTCTACTTTAGTTTTCTCTCTAGCCTAACACTGGATTCACTAGGCTCTAGTTCACTCATATTTGTAGGGTGATGGGACTAGGGTTTATAGTATTCTTAATTGAAAAGGCTCGCCTGATTTCTTTAAAACCTTGAGTGAAAATTGCAAAGAAAAACAATTCCAAGCCCACAATAATATATATATCACCCTAATTGAAGATGCCCAGCTAGATAAACCATATGAAAATTATCTCTCAATTCCTTATGACAATTCAAAGAGAATAATCTAGGACTATCAATCATGAAGAGATATTCAATTTTCTTACTTGGGTGGGTGATTGACACCAATGCTGCTAGAATTTCATTACTGGAGTTCTTCACACTATTTCTTCAGCTTCAAGCTTTCTTCTTTGTTCATGAAAATCTCTGAACATGTAGGAAACAAATTAGCCACCTTCTTTATGACCGAGAAACAAAACATATCACCATAAATATTGATAGAAAGCTCGCACGAGTGAACAAACATTTAGCTATTCATATTTAAAAATTGGCCATAGATCATTATGTTTTAAAAATGCATCAATGGTAATACACATGTATCGTCAGCGATGTGGTCATCCATGCAATGAAATCTCATCCATCAGATCGAAGACCCGTCCTTGATTACATTCCTCTTCTTCATTTTGCATCACCAATTGATTATTCATTCCTTAGATCTCATTAGTGATAGGTGAAAAGGATCAAAACACATGCACCTGCATGAAAAATTAGTGGCACAAGATACATCACTCCTAAGAGCACTTCAAATCATCAAAAGAAAGATAAGAGATGTCATCACTTATTTCTCTTTTGAAAAGAATAATCAAATAGTTATCCATGATGAGTGATGGAAAAGCCACTGAAGAGCACCGAAGTCATCGCTCATCGCTAATATGAAACTCAAACCTTAGAATGCATTCATGATGAGAGAATAAAGAACAATAATCACAAAATTTCATCACGTATCGCTAATACAAATTATATTTTACATGATAAATCAGCGATAACAAAGGAACCAGAAATACCATGGTCCTTCGTGCGTCGCTCATTTAAATTTGGAAATTTTTTAAAAAATTGTGATGCGCAAAATCAAAGAAAACACCACTCATCTCTCATCGCTCATTTGTTCTTACAAACTTAAAAGCTATCAACGATGAGTGATAGAACAAAAAATTGAACAAGACTTTAGTGAAAATTTTAACACATGCTCATAAGTTGTTCTAAAAATGGAAAACCACCTAGGTTGATGAATAAATGGCCTCAAGGACTTAGGACATAACACACAAAGGATGTAAAGGAAAAAAATGTTTTATGGAAAACCTTTCAAAATATATGAGTGTTGAACCTAAGTATAAGGGGACAGTTAGCCCGCAAGAGTAAAATAGCTCGAGATGTTTTAAGACAACAGGAAATAGGCAACAACAGGTCAACGATGAATTAGAACCATGGCTAGGACACAAGCTTGAGGATTATTGAGGAAGGGTATTAGGCAACATAAAACCCCATAACAACAACAATGGATAAACCCTAAGCTCAAAGGATAGACACATCAAAAAAAAATTGTAGGATGAATAATGGAACCAAAACAAAATTCATGGGTTCTATTAGTGGCTCCAAATAGGGACGCATGCCTCCTATAGGCATGGAGATATTTCATAATCTCACATTGAAGCAGACCAGCCAAAACATAGTGAACCAAAAACCTAAGGAACTAATCAAACAAGGTAGAAAGACCAAACCAGACACAACCAAAGAAAACACACCTATATAAAAAATGTATAAAATATATAGCGTACATGGAATAAAAACATACTTAGGAGAAGTATGGCTTTAAGAACTGTCTGTGTACTAGTAGTTGAAAAATTTCACCTATCAAGCTTTGGAGGAAGTAAGAATCCTCACTATGTGTATTGGAAATCAGGTAAGGACCTAACCATAATTCTTCAAACTTCCCATGCTTACCCTTGTCGTATGCCCTTGTGTTCCAGGCAACTACCATACTGTTCACTTCAAATTTTATGGGATAATCTCTTTTATCATGCAATTTCTTTACTGATAGTTGCAACTTTACATTTTTGGTTTGGGCTTCTCTTCATGTTTCTTCTAGCTTGACAAGGTTATCAATTCTATGTTGCATATCACAATAGATATCATCATTATATTCTTGTACAAACTTATACATCTTTAACAAATTATTTTGTGGAAATATAGCATCCAAACCACATGCCAGGCCAAATTGTGAATAACCTATAGCTTTCTTCATAGTCACTCTATCTACCTAGAGTGCCAACTTCAGATTTCAGTCACAAGATTTCTTATTCTTCTCTAACACCCTTTTGATGATCTTCAGTAAACTTTTATTTTTGGATTCAGCCTAAACATTTCCCCGAGGATGGTAAGGTGAAGAATAGGAAACTTGTATAACATGTTCATCACAAAAAGCTTTGAATTCCTTAGATCTAAATCACATAGCATTATCTAAAATGATCATTTTCGGGACTCCAACCTTGATCAAAATATTATTCAATAGGAAGTACACCACCACTTTTCTTGTTTCCCTTCTTCTGGGTATTGCTTCTACCCATTTGGTGAAATAGTTAGTAGCAACTAGGATCCATGAATTTCCTCCACTAGAATTTTTCAGGATCTCTCCAATGAAATCAATTCCCCATTTTTTGAAAGGGGCCTGAGCAGTAATAGGCCTCAGTTGCAAGCTTCCTAATTTTTTTATCGTTCCTACAAATCTCTGACAAGCATCACAAGTTTTTATAAACTTGTGGGAATCCTTAAAAATATTAGGCCACCAAAATCCTACTCTCAAGACCTTATGATTAATGGTATTTTCCATATAATGAACACCACATATTCCACTATGAATTTCCTACAAGAGTTCTAATGCTAGATTCTTGTCCACACATTTCAACAACACACCATCAGGGTTTCTCCACCATATCTCATTGTCAATAATCACATACTTGATTGCATGCAATTTCAATGTCCTCTTCTAATTATCATCCATACCTATGGGACATTACAAAGTTTGTAAATAATAGAAAATTCTTCTATACCATCCACATGTTTACATATCACAGATAGGTGCAATATCAACAATCTATGTCTGACTTATCTAGTTGACATCCAAACTAGTTTCTGCTATCAAATTTTCCAAGCCTTTCCCTCTAACTAATTTGGTAATTTGGACATCAATGTTAAATTCCTAGATCCTATTGATCCATCGACACCTTCTTCCTATATTTTCTTGATGAGTGAAAATATCTTTCACAAAAACACTTGGTACAAAGGCTATGACAATAGCTCCCACTAAATAAGTCCTAAAATTATTTACAACTTTGACTAGAGCATATGCTTTCTTTTCAATTGTGTCATACTTCAGATCTATAGCTTGTAAAGACTTGTTGAAAAATGTAATGGGCTACTCATAGCCCTCATTAGTTTTTTGTAGTAATAAAACAACAATAATATGAAAGAAACCAAAAGAAAAAATATCCGTTGGCTTCGAGAAATTAGGAGACTTTAAAACTGGGGCTTCCTTAATAGCTTGCTTAATTTTATTGAAAGCTTGACTAGGATCTTCAATCAAATGCACCTTTTCTCCCTTCTTCAACATCTTTGAGATAGGTCTTGTGATTTCTACAAAGCTAGTTACAAACCTCCTTAGGAAATTGATCTAGCCAAAGAATGACTGAATTCCCTCGACATTCTTTGGATGAGGAATCTTACTAATGGATGCTACTCTTTTTGGGTCAATCCTCACCCCTTCCTTCGAGATAATGTGCTCTAGCAGTTTACCCTCAGTGACCCCAAAGGCACATTTCTTTGGGTTCAAAGAGATGCCATAATCTAGATCCCTAACAAACACCTTCTCCAAATGTGTGCAATGATATTCCTCTTTCTTAGAGTATGTTTTCCAATCATCTTGATAAATAGCCATAAATAAATCAATAAAATATGAAAAATGCTACATCCATAGCCCGTTGAAAGGTAGCACCTATATTTTTTAAGCCAAATTGAATCCTCACATATATATAGGTGCCCCATGTAGTGGTAAATGTAGTCTTGTACTACTTAGATTCCTTCGATTTCACCTGGTTGTAACCAGAAAATTCATCCATCATCAATAACAGGGCACAACTAGTTACCTTCTGTAACATGGCTTCCATATTTGGCCATGGATAATTATCCTTCAATTAGGATATATTCAGGGTCCTAAAGTCCATGAACAACCTTATATCTCCATTCTTTTCTCTAACATGCACCAAATTGGACACCCATGATGATTTTCTAATGGATTTAATGATGCCAGCATCTCTTAACTTTACCAGCTCCTCCTACATCTTGGGAGCTAAAGTAGGATTAATTGGCCTTTGCTTCTACTTGAAAGGCTTATCATTTTCCTTCAAATCAATCTCATTTTGAAACAACTCTTCCCTATATTCTTTTAAGTCATCATATGACCAAGCGAAGACATGTCTATATTTCCTTAGTAAGGTGATTAACATTGATTTCACCTTAGGATTCATTTTCCTTCCCACATATACTTTCTTAGGAGAATTTTCAGTCCCCAAATTTACTTCTTCCAGATCCTCTCAATGAGTAGCAGTTGTCTTAATATTTTTCTTATCTTGACTGTAAAATACCCTTTCTAGTGCTACAAGGCCTTTGGGTATTTCTTTTGTCTTTAATTGGATGACCTCATTTCCAGATATTGTGTCCTTTCCATCCAAATTGTCAACGAATCTACCAAATTCAATCTCCCAACCCTCATATTCATCAACACATTTAAAAAAAATTAGAACATCTTCATCATCATTGAAGATCTACCAATTGTGCACATTATTAGGAATTGAAGGCCTTGATTTTATCTCAACCTTTGAGATACATGCAAAAGTTATATGATCTAGTCTCAAGGAAAAATTAACAAGTAGGTCTGCAACTCTATTTTGTCCTCTTTCCATCCAATCAATTCCAAAAGCATCAAATTGCTCTATAGAATCACATACAACATTCATGAACTATTTCAACCTTTTCTTTTTGCAGGTATACTTGGCTCTCACTTGGGATATTACTAGTTCAAAATCACCAATTACCATCAACTTCTTTATTCCATGTTTCTTAGCTAGCCTTAATCCAAGTAATAGTGCTTCATACTCCGCCACATTATTTGTGAAGATAAAAGATAAAGTGAAAGAAAATTTATATGCGTTGCCACTAGGCAAGATTGATAGTATCCCTACACCAAATCCTTGCTTGGAACTCGCACCATCAAAATACATTTTCTATAGTCCATCCTTGTCAGATAAATTTTTTAGTTCATTATCTATAGGTGTAGGGTGCTTAATAGTTTCTCTTGGCACTTCTTCCACTTTGAAGTCACTGATGTTAGTATCAATAAAAAGAATGACATCATCATTAGGATCATGCTCCAACATATGTGGCACCTTTGGTTTTCATACTACTTTCACATCCTTGCCATAAATAGGAAAGGTGGCATAGGACATGTCACACTACATGCTACCTCCTATTAAAGAACACCATTTTCTAGATAGTAACATTGCATAATTAGGTGGGATATCTACAAACACCACACTCATCTTAAAATCTTTCTTTAGATATGCTGCCAATTTGTAAGGTAATTCATTAATTACACCAGTAACAAGGACTTCCCTTGATCCATGGCATAACACTTCCCATGAGTGCTATCAGCTTTCAATCCTAGTGCCTCCATGATCTTGGCTAACATAATGTTATTAGATGCTCCAAAATAAATAATACATTTTTTTAGAAAATTGCCTTCAACAATCAATGTAAGGAATAATGGTTCTACCTTCCCAAGGCAAGTTTTTACTGAGTTTCCTAGAAAAATATGATGGATTTCAGTAATCACTCCCTTAAGTTGTTTTTCTTTCTTGTCCTTTTCACTTACTTTGGGTGGAGTGGGGACCACTAATTCAGCATAGGCTACAGTAGCACCATTGATAAGGGCCACTGCCTTTCCTTTGTGTTCATCAATCATCATCATTTCAAGGAAAGGAACATAAACTTTCACTTGAATAAGTAATTGAAACATATCAATTGAAGTGTATTTAGGTAATTCAAATGAAAGCATACCTTTATCTGTGCTAGTTTTCCTATGTTGATTCTTTACTGACTCAACTTTAGGCTTGACATCCTTCTTGATAGTTTCATGATTCTACCTCTATGACTTTACTTTAATAGTAGGGGTCTTAAGTTCTCCTTCTATCTTTAGTTTATCAAGAGGTTCTTTTCCCAAATCTTATCTCCCTTGCTCTCTTTAGCTTTGACCGCCTTACCATCAGATTTCTAATCTTTACCTTTGGTATTTAACTCCTTAATGAAAATACCAGCATCACTACCTTGTTCATCACCAACTATCCTATTTCTTAGGTGATACGAGCTTCTATCTTGAGCAAACAAAGCTACTATGTATCTTGCAATCTCTTCATCTGAACGTCTCCTCAAGGAAATATTATCCTCGATTGCTTCCAATGTATATACTTCATTATCACTATCCATATCCTCATCTAAGAGAACCTGCTGGTGATATGTAGTACCAATTTTCCTTTGATCATATAATTTAATTTCATAAGATTCAACATCAGACAAAGAATCATTATCATCAAAATCATAATCATTCATAATCATAAGTACATCAATATCCTCATCACCTGGTTAGTCACAATCATTAGGTACATTTTCATCAACTTCAACCATTTATGCAACCACACATTGATGAGGAGAATGTGGCATTTGACAAATCGTACACTAGGGATTTTCATCAATAAAGTTCCTTGAATTCTTCTGCAAAGGATCTAGAGGAGCCTTGTTTTGAGTATTTCTTTGGTTGTTAGGGATGGGCTTCCCATTACGCTAGTTGGTATTATATGGGTGGTCCTATAACCGAGGGGGTATTTCATTCCATTGATTATTATTTGACTGAGGCTTATCTTCCTTTTCTATTCTTTCATTCATGCTTTTCATGAAATTATCAAGCTTATCCTCAAGAGTACCTACTTTAACACCTGAAATATTATCCTCCTTTTGATTTCTGAGAATCTTTGCATCATCTCTTCTTCCAACTTTACCAGTCACCCTACTCAATGTTATCAATATGGACAACAATCTTATAAGCTTCTCTTAATGTTTGAGGACTCTTATGAAGCAAATAGTAACTCAATTTTGCATCCAAAGGATTAGAGTAATTTACAAAGAACATGTTATCATTCAATTGAAGATGGAGGGGAAATATTTTCATAGCTTTTTAGAACCTTTTATTAAAATCAATGAAAAATTCATTAGAACCCTTAGCAATGTTATTGAATTGATTCTGCAGATACATTGAATCTATCTTATCACCATATTCCTCCCTAAAGATCCTTTTAAACTCTTCCCAAGAGCCAATTATTTTGTCGGAAAACTCATTTCCGACTCCCTGACATCTTCAATAAGTGATTACATAAACAAATTCATCATTACATCTTCTGCTTCTACCTAAAAGTCATCCATGACATTACAGAAAGCTTTAAGATGATCTTCACCACTCACAACATTATTCCCAGAGAATGTAACAAGGGTAAGCCTAAAATCCTCTGGAAATGGATTAGGATAGCCCAGTATTCCCGAAAAACACAATTTTTGATACCTCTCTACTTATATTGGTCTCTTAGTATGTCGACCTCTATGGTCATTTCTAGTCTCATCATCTTTTTTGTTATCAAACTGAATCTTATCCTTGGCCTTTCCCCCTTCAGTATTTCTATCATCTCTCTTCCTTTATTCCCCTTCATCTTTAGAATAAGAATTCCTATTACTTCCATTTCCTCCACCACCACCACCATCTTGACCTCCACCGCATCTTCCACTAGCACTATGTCTCGTAAAATTTTCCTTATGTGATTCACTATCAAGATGTCCAAAGGTTGAAGCCTCTAGAGCTTGTGTGGAGATTTTAAGAAAGGCAATCTTTCTAGCTATTTCTACATTAGCAACTTTTATTTCAGCTTTCTTTAAATCCTCTTCCAAATTATCATTCTCTAACTGTAATTTCAAAATTTCAAGGTTTGGGGTGCAATAGATGGGGTAGGATCAATCTTGGCATTTCAGTTAGCGGTATTGATAGATGAAGTATTGGTATTGAAAGTATTGAAGGTGGTTTTCTTTGTTTGATCGATGGGATTCTTCCCATGATGTATAGATGATGATTTCTTAGAAATAGCAAGAGGGTCTAAGGATTTTGTAGTTGCAATAGAGGTGGTATAGGTATTAGTAGTAGAGGTCCCCATTTGGACCGTTACCTTAGGAATTTCAAGGGTAATGCTAGCAGTCAACATAGAAACATTTTCTTCAAAGGACTTCCACCTAGCAACATCTTCTCTCATCTTCTCTATTTTTGGTTTCCTTTCATCTCTCTCAAGTTGTTTTTCTCTAATCCTATCTTCCTTTTCCTTCAACCCCTTCTTCCTATATTCTTCTTCTTTCTTAAGCCAAATTTCTTCTTCTTCTAAGGCTTGCATGCCGTTGTCAATGTCTTCCTCATTTTCTAAGACATCTCCAAGCTCACTTGGCGCATGAGTATAGTATATGTGATCATGTGGGTCCTCTTCAAGAGATAAGTGCACTTCTACATTAGGAGCTTCACCTCTTGGATTAAATTTATTTCCATTGAAAACAGACCTAGCTCCATGAATCAAAGGTTCTGAAAACTTTTTATCCTTTCCCAAAATCTCCATCTATCCTCTTCTCTTGAAAGGTTAAGTTCATTATCAAAAACTTGCTCAACATGAAAACTTCCTTGATCTACCCTAGATACATCAAATTCATGCAACATTTCCTTGGTATTTGAACTATTTACTTCATTATTAAAAGTAGGCGATGCTTCGACAAGTGATTGAATAGACTTACCTGACTCAATAGTTTTCTTCAGCTATAAGGGCTACTTATCTTGTACAAGCTCGGATTCCAGTTTTTGCTCCATATTTTTATTTGTGTAACTCCTGGTCTTCTTCATGGTGTCTAACAGTATGTCAAAATCCTTCTTCTCTTGCTATCTTTGAGAATTAATCTTTTCACTAGTATATGATAATTTAGAGTCACCACCTAGAATGATGGGAAATAGAATTTGATTATATTTTGATTGGGTACTTGTAACTACAAACAAGACTTAGAACATAACCAAACACAAAGTGAAAGAAAGGACCAGTACCTAATGCATAAGACTAGACACAAATTTTATATCAAATCCTTCTAAAAAACTTATTCTTCAAAAAGTGAAGAATAAGAAAATACTCCACTCTGACTATACTAGATTTGAACTAGAGACTTTAGACTTGACAATCCCCAATAGAGTCAACAATATGTTGTTTTTTCTATGGTAACCAAGATGATATTCAGAATTACCTATGGGCATTGTCATTTCCAATAATTAGCAATCTAAAGGGATTGTCCAACGAATCAGTAAAAGCTACAAAACTTTCACTCCTACACTTTGAGCTCTGTGAAACTCGAGAGGGTGATCCCGCAATGTATTTTCAAGAATTAATACTACCAATATGTAAATACATTTCCAACAAAGATACCTCTCATATAACCACTCAACAACATGACATATTGAAAAAGTAGGCAAGTCTTTTAACAATATACTACACTTGGAGCATGAGAACAATGAAATTCAACATAACTACAATACTAAGTCATTTGAAAGATTTATAAATAAAGAGTGATTTTTTGATGAATTCACCTAGAAATTGTATTTAATACTTTACTTAAACAAGTACCTTACCCTAAACAGGAAGTCAACAACAACCTATGAAACCTGATAAAAATCCTTTATATAGCAACATATAAGCTTCAATAAACACTGCATTACATACTCCCATACTACATTCTCAACCACCACTTCTTTAGATATCCTAGCATATAGATTTTATGAATCAATAACTTTGGTCAAGTGTTTATACTAGTTCATTGAACTAAATAGCAAGAATGAAATCACACAAACATTAGAAACAATCAAGATGAGTAAAATGATCCTTGATTATATTATTCATGATTCATAAAACACATACAAAGGAGAGAAAATGGTCATGAAATTAGCACCATTCTACTCTGTATTTTCTATCTTGTTATCAAAATCAAATATACACTATTATAGACTCAAAACCTAAGAGAAAAAGAAAAAAATCATAATATACTCTGTATTCCTTATACAATTCACTGTTTCAATTGCAATGCAATGAACCCAGCTTTCAATTCTTGAATTCCTTCTTATAGAAACAAAGGAGCAAAACAAGATTCAGACCAGAAAGCACACATGTCATTTTTCTCTTGTACCTTTGTAACATATATTCTCTTTTCAATTACACTCGAGCACTCAGGTCATGGGAATAAACATGAAGCAAAATTATTCTTCATTTGTTGCTGGAGATACGGTCCTACCATCAAAAAGAATCTTTTGTTGTTACAATATCCACAAAATATATTCCACATGCTCAAAAAGTGTTTCCATGGGCAAACCTAGTCAACAAAATTTGAAAATTTGAAAATCATGTAGAAATATAAAACTAATTTATAACATCAAAACTAGTGTCACGAAATTTCAAATTGAGAAGAAAACAATATTTTGCAATAATTTATCAAAAGACTAGTCTATACTATTTTTACGTTATGCATTGTTGTTGTTCTCTCCATTATTCTTCATCATCCTCTTACAAGCTTACTCAATATATTTATCCAACCATGTGATGTATTCTTCCTCATCTAGCCATTTTGTATCGAGAAGTCACTACACCTTAACACTATACTAAGTACATTTAGCATCAATTAGGGCCTTGGACTCCTTGACAAAAGAAACCATCCTTGTTTCAATTTCCACCATTATATCAATATGTGGATTCAACATAGAGTAATTGCTTCAAGTTAATGCAACCTTTCCTAAAGTGAGTATCTCTCCCAAAACACACCTCCATTCATTGAAAAATTTTATTTCACCTTTTTTATTCAATATCACAAGCATATGACACTTCTCCATTCCTCTGAATGCATTTAGCTTGCTCTGGAGTTGCATCTGTAACTTCTCATAGAAAGTTCTAATTTCACTTACAAAATAGATCACTTGTAGTATTTCAAGGATGTTTGTAGGTGTCTCAAGATCTTCTTACATTTTAGGTATCATCTCTTTTAAAGCACCCACTCTAGTGCTCCATTTCCTCCACTCATTCTTGAAAGCTTCTTGAAATTCTGAGTACTTTAAGTTTTCTTCATGGATGCTCTTATAGATATCCCATACATCATCTAACCTACTAACTAGTTTGTTCACTCTATACCTTAACACATCTTCAAAAATGTCATTGGCCACCTTAACGGTTTCAATTTTGGTCTCCTTGAAAGTTTCGTTTTCTTCCTTTAACTACTTAGTTAAATCATCAAATCTTAAAGCCAAGGTCTCCTGATCCTGTGTAGAAAATCCTAAAGAAGAAGAAGTTGGCATATAGACCTTTTTTACAGATTGACTAGCCTAGAGAGCGGTGCTCATTCCAATCATTTCATCAAGGGATTTGTTATATTCCTTTACAAAGGAATCATACTTCTTCTAATTTATTTGTGTAGTATCTACACTGATAATTATAGCATGGGCAATTAGTTTAGTAGCTTGGATAGGTGTTATATCTATGGCCCTTTTCACCACTAAGGAACCCATGACCTCTTCAATAGGCCTAGCTACCTCATGCTTCCCAATATTAGATGCCATGGACCAAATTTCAAGTATGTCCAATTTAAGAGTATATCTAGATCCAAACACTCTATCTTCCATGTGTTCCTCATATATTGAAGCCTGAGGATCTCTTCCTATAGCATCAAGTGCAATAGCTGAAGTGATAGTGCATCCTAGTAACAACATTAGTACACTATCTGTGACATTTTGTCTAGCTTCAGCAAGGGTGATAGTTGCAATCTCAACTTTAATCTTCTCCTCCTTTGCCTTATCAGCCTCTTCTTGTTGAGAAGGCTTAGCACTAGCCCTAGCTTTTTCAAGCCTTTATTTTATCTCTTTTCTCCTTTGTTGAATCATGAATTCCTGAAATTCCTTAGATTTTACAAACTTATCATCCACAAAGAATTCATTAAAATCCTTATCCTAGGATCATCTTCATTCATCTGATCATACTGCCACTGAATCATCTTGTATTGAGGAACCTTAGAATCAGTAGTATCTTGAACATCAGGGGGTGGGAACTTCTTCTCCACCTCCCCATCATCAAGCACATGTTCTACCATTTTCTCTATCTCAATTTCTTGGACATTCTCATCTTGCACATCTATAGGTTGTTCTGGGATATCCATAGCCTGGGACTATTGTGCTAAGAGAGTGTGTGCTCTCTTAGCAACCTCTTTCACCTTTTCTTTGAAGTCACCACTTTGGTAATCCTTTAACTTTATAAAACATTTTTCAAAAGGATCTTCAATTTCATCATAAGGACTTATGTAGAAGGAATTCTTCCTTTTAATTCTTTCTTCAATATCCATTATGACGTGTCCATTCCCTGTTCCTGGCTATAACAACCTCATCACTTGTCAAGCTCCTCAATACATCATCTAAATACAAGAATTGATGACCAATCCTAGATAATCTTTTATGCCTTCTTGCAAAAACAAAACCCTCTACGTCAAAAATCCTAACCTCATCATCAGGTAGTCTAATTTTATTCACCATAAATTTGAATTTTTCATACCCCTCCTAGGTAGTAACTACAAAATAAGAAAAAGAGCACTGAGGGTTCAAAACACTACCCTTCTTGGGTTTCCTATACATTTCATAATCCATAAAATCAATTTGCCACATCAACTCCATGAAGGCCAATCGATCATAAACATACAGAGGCAAGTGGTGTGGTGCCACCTTAGAGCCATAAGCTCTGATCAAAGTATACTCTAAGTTTAGAAATCAATCTACCCAATTGCGTCGCTTGTTTAGCCCCATCACCTCTCTTGGATGCATAACTTGCCTGATTATCACGGAAAGCCTATGAAAAGGTGTCATACCTAAACATTCCAAAATACCATGCCTGATAATATTAGCAAACATTAAATAATATGAATTGGGACAATCCTAGTCCCAAATATATGTCCACATCTAAATAAGCAGAACATTATTTTCATTGTCTCTCACCCTCAATTTCAAATTCCTTTTCCAATTATAGTCACCTTCAAATAGAATCATATGCATCAACATGGAATAGTCTGTAAAATGTAAATGAAGGATCTCCCTCTATAAATTTATGAAATCCTGATGCATCTGTTGTATAAAAAAAAAAGCATAATCGAAACCAATGTTCCAATTATGTCCTTGTATATCAACAACCATTACCAATAGGTCTAGAGCTATCCTTAGATCAAATATTTGAGCTAAACTTGATTTAGGAAATAATATGTATTATTGAAATAAACCCCAAACTATTCACATTCAAAGGGATCAATATATTTGGGGAGAAATTTATCCTTGATTTTTGTATGTCGAACTAGCAATCTATTTATGTATGAAAACCTATCTCTCTCATATTCACCTTATAACTTAACGCGCTTGATTTCCATAGTGCAAATGGGATTCAACCCAAATAATTCTATCATTTTATCCCTTGTTACTTCAAGGATTACATTTCCATCTTCACTTTTGATTTTCCTATTCAAAGGCTCATAATTCTTGGCCAGTTCCATCATTACATCGACCTCTACAAATACACTGGGTACCACCAGAATTCCAAGGTTGATCCCCCATTAGTAACATGTTGGTTTTCGAGAATACCTCCTATTAAAGGCATATGTGAACAATTTCCACTCACTCTAGGGCTGATCCAATTGTCCAATTTCACTAGCAGTGTCAATTAGTTATCTCATCATAATAACATTACCCGTGGCTCTCTTACCAATCTGTTACCCACCCAATTTTACTTCTCGAGTGACATCTTCCATAAATCTCTCTTGAGTATTCTTTGCATCTCTTGGCTTTGTAGACACAACTAGGGTACCTGGTGTAGGGTTTGTCACTGCAGGTGGCTTTGGATTGGATCTGGATGAAACACCTTAGGTTTAGAGAATTTTAACTCTTGGTTTTGAGAATTTTAACTCTCTTTTGCTTTGGTTTTCTCTCTGGACTAACACTGGATTCACTAGGCTCTACTTCACACATATTTGCAGGGTGATGGGACTAAGGTTTACAATATTCTTAATTGAAAGGGCTCACCTGATCTCTTTAAAACCCCGAGTATAAATTGCAAAGAAAAACAATCCCAAGCCCACAATAATATATATCACCCTAAATGAAGATGTCCAACTAGATAAACCATAAGAAAATTATCTCTAAATTCCTTATGACAATTCATGAAGCATAATTTAGCATTATCAATCATGAGGAGATACTCAATTTTCTTACATGGGTGAGTGATTGACACCAATGCTACTACAATTTCCTTGTTGTAGTTCTTCACACTGTTTCTTCAGCTTCGAGCTTTCTTCTGCATTCCTAAATAGCTCCAAGCATTTAGGAAACATACCAACCACCTTCTTTATGGGCGAGAAACAAAACATATCACCATAAATATTGATAGAAATCTCACACAAGAAAATTGACATTTAGCCATTCATATTTAAAACTTGGTCATAGATCATTGTGTTTTGAAAATGCATCAATGGTTCTCTTCCATCTGGATATTTTATTTTCTGCCTTGAATGATGTCCCTAGGGTGCTGCTCATTCCTCAAATCTCATCAATGATGGGAAAAAAGGATCAAAATACATGCACCTACATGAAAAATCAGTGGCACAAGATACATCACTCTTAAGAGCACTTTAGATCATCAAAATAAAAATAAGAGACCTCATCACTCATCACCCTTTTGAAAAGAACAATCAAACTATTATCCATGATAAGTGATGGAACAAACACCTAAGAGCACCAAAGTCATTGCTCATTGCTAATATGAAACTAAAACCTTAGAATAGATCCATGATGAGTGAAGAAAGAATAACAAGCACAAAAGGTCATCACGTATCACTAATAAAAATTATCTTTTACATGAGAAAATAGTGATAGCAAAGGAAGTAGCGATAACATAGTACTTCGCGCATCACTCGTTTAACTTTGGAAATTTAAAACAGATCCATGATGAATGAAATCAAAGAAAACACCGCTCATTACTCATCACTCATTTGTGCTTACAAACTTAAAATCTATTAGCGATGAGGGTATGTGGAGGATCATCATGGAAAAAATAGGCCCTTAAGTGGCAATGGAAATTTAGAAAATCAAAGTTAGGCAACTTGACGTTAAAATTTGAATAAGTTATCTATATTATTTCAAAAATATGTAAGAATAGAATCTGTAGCAAATTGATGTAGTTTCTATACTACTAGGTTTATTTTTTTTAAAATCCTATTTGGTGAAAATTTGAAATTTTAATGTAGTAGTACTTAAATTTCAATGAAAAAATAAGAAATAGATGTTTGTCTGACCACCCTAACCACAATAAAATGATAATATTTTTTTATAATATTTTAGATATAAGTATAAGACTCATGTCTCGATGTGATACATATTTTTTTGTAAATTTTTTCCAAGTAAATAATTAATTATGATTTTTTTATTACAACTTAAAAAAATTATAAAAAAGTCGTATGTCTAACCACCTTAACTTGGTGAAAAATTCATGAAATTCATTTTTTTTAAATCCTATAGTATGCAAAGCATAGAATGTGACTTATGTTTCAGATTCAAAAAATGTGATACCGTTTGAAAGCTATAGATTTTTTTCAATCAACCTATCAATTAGGACTTTAGTCATAATTCAAATAGAAAATGAATAATAATTATTTATTAAATTCAAAGTAAAGCATAATTTATATTGGTGGAAAGCTGAGAATCTCCTTTAAAAATCCTTTTCATTTCATCAATTTTGGGCGAAAAAAATGTTGTGAGCCAGATGAGCCATCATATCACTTACATATCATCCCTTTTTGGCCCATCATGATCCTGCACATACCCATGAGCAATAGAACAAAATGGTGAACAAGAATTTAAGTGAAAAATTTAACACATGCTTATAAGTTGTTCTAAAAAGGGGGAACCACCTAGGTTGATGAATAAAAGGCCTCAAGGAATTAGTACATAATACTTCAAAGGATGTAAAGGCCAAATAATATTTTTTGACAAACCTTTCAAAATATAAGAGTGTCGGACCTAGGTATGATGGGTAGGTTACCCTGCGAGAGTAAAATGGCTCAATATGTTTTAAGACAATCGAAAATGGGCAACGACAATTCAATGATGAATGAGAACCATAGCCAAGACAAAAGCTTGAGGATTATTGAGGAGGGGTTTTAGGCAACATAAAACCCCATAACAGTAGCAATGGATAAACCCTAAGCTCAAACGACAAACACATCAAAAAAATTTGCAGGGTGAGTAATTGAACCAAAATAAAATTCATGGGCTCCATCAGAGCAATGGAGGAAGAAGGAAAAAAAAGAAGGAATATATGGGGTGAATATTCTAATCTAAAGGTTGAGAATGCATCACACATATAATATACATCATGAATAGCATTTCCCTTGGAAAAGGGAAATAGCGATGAGTGATGGAAGACTTAATCTTTTCTTCCATCGTGTGATCTTAATACATCACTAGTGCAATCAAAAAGTATAAAGAAATAATAGTGATAAGAGATGGCTTGTCAAAGGGATATTTTAGGGCTATATTCCTTCTATCGCTAGGTTCCATTACATCATGGATTTATTCAGATGGAAAGAACATCAATCTGTGATGAACGATGGCATTTAAAGTAAAGTGAGTAGTTTCAAAATAGCTACGTAGTAGCTTCCAAAGGCATCGCTAGGTAGGGTACCATTGTTAGTTATTAAAGGCCTTGAAAAGAAAAAATTAAGATGCAAGAACATAGGGGAATCATTGATTCTATTTTAAATCAAATACATCAATGGTTAATATTCAAATGAGAATGGCTAACTATCAAAGGCTATTCATTTCGCTTGCACAAACAGTCTCTTACCATTTATGGTATGTTTGATCATTTTTTAGCTATAAAGGAGGTAGTTGATCCATAATTTCATCATCTTTGGAAGAATTTGAAGAAAAAGGAGACAAGATCCCTCCAGGTGATCAAAATTCAGTAGTCAAAAGGCAAGGAGGGTTTCTCGGGTAAGTAAGATTACACTCCTCTTTGAGATTTTCATTAAAACTAAATTTGTTGCAGAAGTTATAAGTTAGATAGGGGATAGTTGTGAGCTTTGGATTGTGATGGCGTGTTTTTTTATCTGGTGGGAAAATCCTTTAATATTTTGGTACAATTTGATAAAATGTAAGGGGTTTTTCATCATAATTTTTTAGTTTGATTTTCCTATATTTCTATAATTTGAAACCCTATATATATCCTGGATTACAAGCCCTAGATTTCTATAAAATATCTTTCCACAATGAGTCAGCCAATTGAATTCTCAAAAATTAGAAGCCAAGCCGAAAGAAAAAAGGGTTAAGGTCTCAAAACCAAATTCAAAGGCCTTTAAAACAATAGAGAAGCATAAAGGTGAGACGAGAGACTATGCTCGCTTCATAAAAGGGAATCTCATGAAACTTTTGCATCAAGAAGAAAAAATGGAAAAATACCTATTGGAAAAGGGGTTATGACCAACCAACTAATGGATTTAGCATCTGGGATTGCTTAGGTTGTACTGACACAGACTATATGGGAGCTATTTTTCTATGGCTTTAACATAAGATTTTCAAAATTTCCAACTCACCACTTGTGGGAATTTGATCTCAGAAAGATGGTTGTTCCAAATGTGTTTGTGGAGGTCAATTTGATCTTTGATATTTAGATAAATTATCATTCGGATGATAGGATCATTAAAATTATAAATGGATTCCCACTGCTAGACATTTCTAGAAGTCGAATAGTGGAGGTAATTATTGGGATGTGAAGTTCAGTGACTGTAAACCAAATTTGTTCCAACAAATTCTGGTGAAACATCAAACAAACAAACTTCTAAATCAGTAAATTTGTGGTTAAACAGTTCCAACGTAAACTATTTCTGGTGATGCCTTGTTATGCAAGGCTAGAAATATGCGGTTGGTTGATTAGCAAAGTCCATTATATATTGGGATATTTCAGAGATTGTAAATTAATGTTGTACTTAATAAATAAGTTATCTCCTACTTTCTAGTGGATGTAGGAATATTTCTGAACCACGATAAATTTTTTGTTGTCTTTTGTTTATGCTTTTCCATCTTTAATTTCCAGTAGCCATTTTGTTATGCCATAATTTGTTTATGTTAGCAACAAGTTTATCAACTGGTATCAGAGCCTAGAGAGCAAGAAGAATCTGAACTTGTGATGATGTTTAAAAGAATTGAAGGAAAGAAAATGATTTATTGGTAGGTGCCATAGATTTGAGGAGATTGTAAGTTGACCCTGTCAAATGACTGTTGTTGATCACAGGAGGAGGAATATTTGCTGAGGAAAGTATTGGTGAATTTTACAAGTGAAGGAGATGCTTCAAAACTCTGCCAATTGGCTGCTAAAGTTGTCAATCAGCTACTGATACAATCAAGGAAAGTGAATAATTTAATTGAAATCTCTTCCTACAAAAAGAGGTTGCCGATTGCAGGATGCTGATCATAATATGGTTGCTAGATGTTGTGTAAAATTAGAAAATAGATTGTGGTTTAAGCTGTTATTAAGAAAGTTTGATCCAAGCCTGCTGCCATCTCAAAAAGCAAGGATCTTAGATCTGTTGTATATTACAGACCTAAAATAGAATTGTAAGTATCTTATTGCAAATATTGGAATTTTTAATTTGATCTTCTTATTGAAATTTGAGTAAAGAAAGTATCTTATTGCAAATATTGGAATTTTTAATTTGATCTTCTTATTGAAATTTGAGTAAAGAAATTATCACAAAAGGCTGTAAGAAATGGAGGAGACAGAAAAATGGAGAATTGAAAAATTCTCAAGCCAAAACTTTAGAATGTGGAAATTGCAACTCAAAGCTCTTCTCATTCAGAAGGACCTTTCGATTACTTTGGAAGGTAAAACTAAAAAGCCAACCAACATGAAGGATGAAGATTGGGATAAAATGGATCAAAAGGTTGTAGCTACAATTATTCTTTCATTATCCAGTAATGTTTTGTTTAATTTTTCAACACAAATGAAAACACAAGGACTTTGGGATCATTTATCAGAGTTGTATGAGAGACCTTCTGCATCAAACAAGGTATTTTTAATGAAGAAATTGTATAATTTAAAAATGCAAGAAGGTGGTTCTGTTAGAAATCATTTAAATGAGTTTAATACTCTGGTTAGTCAATTATCTTAAGTAAATATTATAGTAGAGGATGAGATAAAGGCCATCTTGTTATTGTGTTTATTTCTTGATAGCTAGGAAGGAGTTCTTATGGCTGTTAGTAACTTCACAGCTAGCCCAAAAGGCATGCTAAAATTTGATGATTTTGTAGGAGTTCTTCTTAGTCAGGATATGAGAAGAAAAAATCAAAGTAATTCATCAGGTGTTGCTTTAATAGCAGGCAACAGAGGAAGAACACAACAATGAGGCAAGGATTACCGAAGGAAAAGATCAAAATCTACTAAGAGATCCCAATCTAGAGGCAAAAAAGGTGTATGTTGGCATTCTAGGAAAGAGGGCCATGTGAAGAAAAATTGTTGGACCCTCCAAAACAAAAAGAAGGCTGAAAATCAATCTAAATATAATGAGGTAAATACAACTTCTGAAGAAGATGTCGATGCTCTTATTTTATCTTCAAGTGATGTTGTTGTAGATGTTTGGATACTTGACTCAGGAGCATTATTTCATGCAACATCTTCAAGAGATTGTTTTAGAAATTAC